>CM057817.1:97971155-98471155 GCA_030067965.1 Latrodectus elegans | reverse complement strand
AAACTTCTCCCCATATGATTCCTGCTGCTTTACCATGTGGTTGACAAACACTTCCAAATCGACGCCGTGAAATACGACGTCATTAAAATTAATAATTTTAATATCATTAAAATTAATGTTATTATCAGAATTTCAATTTCCATTAAAAAAATAAACTATAGTAAATGGATATGATTTGTAGAGATTGTAAGATAAAAAAGTATGAAGAAGAATTTTATATGCACATAAAGAAAAGAATGACTCGTTGTATTTCATGTATTAAAACAGAATATTCACAACGTGTGTGGTGTGAATGTGCAGTATATTGTACTAAACGGCATAAAGCTAGACATCAAAAATCAAATAAACAAAAGATTATTAGCAGCTGTTATACCTACTAATGAAGTTTTAAATATTAAATTTTAATGTCCTTAAAATTATTTTATCTTTATCAAAAGCCTTTATAAAAATACTTTCTAAATAAATTGATAGTTCTAGTTGTCATTTTTTTAAAAGTCTATTTTTAAAATTCCTTTATAAAAATTACTTTCTAATAAATAGAAATAAAAACTCTTCCATTTTTATTTCTATTGAATTATGGCTTTTGTTCATATTGAAAATGCTTTGAATTCTTTGAGTATTCAAAAGTTGATTAATGTTATAAAAGATTTAAAAATAAAAAGCAAAAGTAAATCTATAAGAATGATATTATTAAATCTATAATATCTTTTATTAGAAAAACTGGAAATTATAAACAAGTATTAACAGATATATTAGATTTAGATACTTCTGATTATTTAGATCGTAAGAAGAAAATATTTATTAAATATCCAAAGAGAAGAGAAAATATTAAAAAATGATTTGATTCATATAATTTAAATTTTAATAAAGATACTAAAGATTTTGAACCTGTGAAAAATAAAAAAATTAAATGAGAAGTGAAACTAAATGAGTTATTTAAACATGTTTATGATATTATAGAAATTAAAGGTAAATACTTATATAAAGAAAGATATGACTCATAGAAAATCTTATAAGATTGTAGAGATTAATAAAATTAAACTTGTAAAATATTTTATCAGATTTATTTAGAAAAGTTATAAGAAATATAAATGGTAAAGTTGATATATAATTGTGCATAATTCAAAGTTAAGTGCTTCTTTTCATCCTAAAATGTCTACTAAAGATGCTTACGAAGTATATTTAGAAACATTAAATAATAAGATTGAATATAAGGAACTTGATATAACTGAATGTATTTTTGATTTTCATGTAATTGAACTACCAGTAGGAGGTAGACATAAATCATTAAGAATGTATTCAGAAATAGATCCTTCTAAGAAGAGAAGTATTTGTCAAATAAAAAATAATGATAATATATGTTTAGCTAGATCTATTGTCACTGCTCTAGCTGTTCAAAATCCAAAATTATGTGATAAATTAAATCATCAAAAACTAACAGAAAATGATATAGTATATATTAGAAAAGGTCCTTTATTACAAAAAAATCTTAGCTGTAAAACTACATATTTTATGTATTATTCCTTTAGAAATATGCAGCTTAGAAGAGGTTAAAATATTTGAACAATTCTTAGATATTCAAATTAATATTTACTGTAGAGAAAACTGTAATCAAAGTTTATGTTCTGGAGAATATAAATCTACATGTATTTACATATACAAGATTCAAAATAATTTTAATGTCATTACTAATATTATACAGGATTTTTAGGTAAAGATCATTATTGTAATTACTGTAAAATAGGATATAAGAAAACTAATCGTCACAAATGTTCTTTGAAATGTAATAGATGTTTTGTTCAAAATAATCGAAAATTTATAGGTAAAGAATGTTTTGAAAATCACAAAACGAAAGTTGATAAAGGTTATACTGTTTGTAAAATATTATGGAAATGATTTAAATGTAAAAGAAATATAAGTAGTATAGAAAGAAAACGTAAGGATCAAAAATGTGGTGAACTGAGATGTAAAAATTGTTGGAGACGTTTAATGAATGATCATAAATGCTTTATGAAACAAAAGAGTTCAAAAGGAGGTATGAGTAAACTGAAGTGTTCTACTTTCATACGAGATCAAAAAGATTATTGTGAAAAATGTAAATTTGATTACACTGAAAAATATATATTCTTTGATCTTGAAACACTTCAAGAAACTGGAGTTCCTGAAATTAATCTATTAATATGCCATGATTATGAAGGTAAAGAGAAAATATTTAAAGATGAAAATGAAATTTTTTTTTTGTTGGTTATTTAAAGATAATCATTACGTATATACCTGTTTAGCTCATTATGGAAAAGGATTTGATTTTCAATTTTTAGCTAAATATTTCAAAAATAACATCAAAGTATTTACTGTACACCAAAGTAATAAATTAACTTATATGCAATCTCCTTCTTACAATACCAGATTCAGTGATTCTATAAATTTAAGAATGATACTACTTAAAAAATTTAAAAAAACGTTTGGATTAATTGAATTAGAAAAAGGATAATTTCCATATCTTTTTAATACCAAAAATAATCAAAATTATGTTGATAAATATCCTGATAAATATTACTATGGATATGATCCAATGGTTACTAATGAAAGAAATAATTTTAATAAATGTTATAACTCTGTTAAAAATGAAACATTTGACTTTCAAAAAGAATTTATAAAATACTGTAGATCAGATGTAGATATTTTAAGAAAAGGATGCTTGGAATTGAGAAGATTATTTTTAGAAACTGTTAATGTAGATCCTTTTAAATATGTAGCATTAGCAGGTGTATGCATGGGTATTTACGGAGATAAATTCTTGAAAAAAAAAATAGAGTATAGCTATTGATAATGATACAATTCATAAAGATCAATATAGTAAAAATCAATTGCTTGGTTAGATTATATTTCAAAAAAGGAAAATATTAATATTCAACATGCTTTGAATGGAGGGGAGAAAAAACTGAAATGAGAAAATAAAACTTATAAAGTTGATGGATTTCATGAAAATACAGTTTTTCAATTCTATGGCTGTTATTGGCATGGATGTAAAAATTGTTTTTCTGGTACACAAATAAATCTTAAAAATCAAATGTTGATGAAAGATTTATATGAAAGAACTAAAAAGATTAATAAGAAAATAATGAAAGAAGGATATGAGTTAATAACTATATGGGAATGTGCTTATGACAGTAATAAAGATATGAAAAAAGAATGGAAAAGAGATGTCATCGAACCTTTAATTCCTAGAGATGCTTTTTATGGTGGTAGATGTGAACCTACTAAATTAAAATATGAATTTAAAACGAATGAAAAAGGAAGATACCTAGATGTAACTTCTTTATACCCAACAGTTAACTACTTTGATTTTTATCCAGTTGGTTTTCCTGATAAAGTATTTAACCCTGAAAAATATAATAAAAGTTTATATGGTTTAATAAAATGTAAAGTACTACCTCCTCGGAAATTATATAATCCTGTACTACGTTATAAAGGAGAAAAACTGTTTTCACTATGTGGATTATGTTCTGAAACACTTCATTATAAACACTTTAAATCGTTTCTTGATAAGAAGAAATGTAAAGATTGTTACGTTATCAGAAATTCAGAATGTAAACACATCGGTAACGAAAGATGTTTTATAGGTACTTGGACTACAGATGAAATGAAATTAGTTATTAAAAAAGGATATAAAATAATAAATATTTATGAAGTTTGGAACTTTGAAAATAAATCAAATGAATTATTCAAAGCGTACGTAAAACTGTTTTTAAAAATTAAACTCGAAACATGTGATAAATGGAAAAATAATTTAAAAAATGAAAAGGAATATAAGAAGGTAGTTAAAGAGAAATTAGGTATAAAATTGTAAAACATAGAAGAAAATCCAGGTTTGAGATTTATAGCTAAAATTTGTTTGAACTCTATGGGGAAAGTTTGGACAGCGAAAAAATATGAAACAAACTGAATACGTAATGGAGAGTGAAGATTTCTATTGAATTGTACTAGATGATACAATAAAAGATTTAAACATGGTATTTATGAATGATGATTGCATAAATGTAGAAATGAGTTACAAAATGCAAGAACAATTTGAGAAAAATAACTTTAACACAAATATTTATACAGCAGCATTTACAACAAGTTCTGCTAGAATACGATTACATAAAATGCTAAATAAATTAAAAGAAAAAGTTATATATTATGATACAGATAGCGTTGTTTATATAGATGATGGAACCAAAGATATTAAAACAGGATGTAAGTTAGGAGATTGGGCAGATGAACTTGGAAATGATAAATATATGAAATATTGGATATCTGGAGCTAGTAAAGATTATGGATATATACTTAATGATGGATCTGCACATGGAAAAGTAAAAGGATTTAAAATGTCTTATCAGAGTGAAACAATGTTAGATTTTGAGAACCGAATGAAAATAATTACAGGTGAAACTGATTGTATAGATGTTGAAATTAATCAATTTAAAATACAAAAACATAGAAATATTTCAAGTACTAAATCAAATAAGAAATATATGTTAGGATTTGAAAAACGTAGAATCTTGGATGATTATAAAACAGCTCCCGTTGGATATTAATATCTTCAGTATTTTATGTCTTCAGTATTTTATATCTTTAATATTTTTTTATTCTCAATTTTTAAAATTATTAAAAAAGCTTTATAAAAATACATCTAAAATAAAATGACTGATATATCATTGATATTCAGTATTCAAGGATTTGTCCTTCCAGAGAAAAAAATCATCAGAAAAATTAGTTGGACACACTTAACAGAACCAATTGCTGAAACAATTCAAGTATTTACACCCAATTGTGAATTAACAGAACAAGAAATGAAAATTGTTTAAAAATGCACTCCTGAAATTCACGTTTTAAGATTTAAAAGATATTCATGATAAAAGTTTATGGATTAGTAATGAAAATGTTAAGAGTTATATTCAATATTTATATGATGAATATGGTGGTAGATTTGCTTATAAAGGAGGCACAATTGAAAAAGAAATATTTGAAGAATTAAATATACCAGAATTAAATGTCCTAGAATATTAGGTCTTATGTGCACTCTATACAAATGTTGTCAGAATAAGAAATCCATGGAAAAAAATTGTTTGTAATATATGGAAGAAATAAAATTCTTAGATATTAGTGAAGAAATAATAGAGAATTCAAAATTAATTAACGAGCTAATTGAAATGAATAAAATACATGACAGATATGGAATTGATGATTTAATAATGAAATATATTGATCAAATAAGAGAATTAATTTTAAAAGTTGAAAATAAAGATATAAGAGAAAAATCACTTGATCTAGTTGGCGAAACATCTTATTACATTATAAATAAATATCTTCAAAAAATATTTTTGCAAAAGTAAAATCATTTAATAAAAATAAATATCATAAATGGAAGAATTCAACAACATTTCAAAAAGAATATACATCCTGAAACTTTTAAATTAAGAGATTTAGAAGTTGGAAAATACAATTTGATATCTTTGAAAAAATCGAAAGAAAATTTGGATCTTCATTAATTGCAAAACTAGAAGTAAATGATAATGAAAAAGACTTTTACTTAAGATCTTGCCATGCTGATTTATCAGAAAGACCAATTAAAAAAAGAAATAAAAATAATTATCCATTCAATTACAAAAGTAAAATAAATGATAAATATTATGATTATGAGTTGGAAGAAGTTTAAATCTCTATCTTTTTTTTTTTTTTAAAAAAAAAAAAAAAAAAAAAAGGAGGAAAACACATACAACGGCTTATATATTATATTTTCAAAAACTTGTATTTCTTATAAAAAAGACATTCGTTTAAATATCCAAAAAAACACAAATTTTTATTATAAAAAGGTTAAAAAACTCAATTTTGTATAAAAAAAAAAAAAACTTAAAAACATAAAATTAATGCATTTTTAGGGATCATTTTTTTCAATGGAAGGTCAAATTTTTTTGTTGAAATTTTGAAAGTGAAAAAAAGCTCAATTTTTCATCAAAAACAGCTTAAAAACACTAAAAATACTGTATATTTTAGTAAAAAAAACGTCATTTTTTAATGAAAAACAAACTTTTTTGTTTAAATTTTAAAAATCAAAAATGCTCTATTTTTGCAAATTTTTATCAAAAAACAGCTATAAATCTTGCAAAATAGGTATTATTTTGCAAAAAAGATTGCATTTTGAGTGTCCGCAAGCCCCCCGCTCATGTACTACTGATCGAGCCTTCTAATATTGACTTTCTTAGCATATCCGAAGAATCAAATATTGGTTACATATTAGAAGTAGATATGGAGTATCCTCGTGAACTACACGATCTCCATAACTGCTATCCCTTGGCACCTGAGAAAATGGAGATGCGTAAAATCATAACGTTGAGCTATTCCCAAAACCTTGCTGAATTATTCAATATAAAAATCCTTTAACTGGAAAAATTAGTTCCAAATTTAATGGATAAGAAAAATCATGTTGTCCACTATCGCAACTTAAAACTTTGTCTCCCTTGGATTGAAAGTTAACATTCATCGAGTTTTAAAATTCAACCAAAGTCCATGGATGAAAAATATATTGATTTTAACATGGAGCAAAGAAAAAATGCAAAGAGTAATTTTGAAAAATACCTTTTTAATTGTTAAATAATTCGGTATTCGGTAAAACTATGGAAAATTTGAGAAACCGAACAAAAATTGAATTAGTATAAGCAAAAAAAAAAAAAAAAAAAAAAAAAAGCAGTAGCTTCTCCCTCAATTTATGCTTTTAAGTGATTTGAAAATGACTTAGTGGCAATAGAGAGGAAAATAACTTCACTTTTGCTGAATCGATCGATATATATCGGTTTTAGTATTTTAGATATTTCAAAAACATTAATGTTTGATTTCCATTACAATTTTATATAAGTCAAATATGGTAATAAGGCTCTGTTGCTTTTTACTGACACGGATTCCTTATGTTATGAAATAGAAACAGTAAATATGTATATGATGATCTGAAGAATAACATTCATATATTCAATACTTCAGATTATCCCAAACACCATTATTAGACAACATTAACAGATTATCCCAACAGCAACATAAATAAAAATGTTCTAGGCAAGATGAAAGATGAAATGAATGAGGAATTGATTACAGAGTTTGTTGGCTTAAAAGCAAAAATGTACTCTCTAAAGACCAAGACGATTGAGGAAAAAAATACTAAAGATGTACCAAAATGTATCCTTAAAAAGAAACTAAAAAAAGAAAAGTATAAGAATTGTTTATTCTTGAAGCACAGAGATTATGCTGTCTTCAAGCAAATTGAATCCAAATCTCACAATATCCAAACTGTTTAGTGTCATAAGATTTCTCTGTGTCCTTTTGATGACAAAAGATTCATTCTTGATGATGAAATAACAGCTTTGGCACACGGTCATTAAGACATTCATAATAAAGAGAGTTTAAAGGCGAGGAAAATAAAGATGAATTTATTTATTTAAATTAAAAGATGAGGATTTTTGCTCTTGACGAACCTCTTTAAAAAACACATCGTGATTCCTACCCCTCGGGTGATGTGGAAAGAGAATCATTAATAGCTTAATAAATCTAAAAATCTCATCATTCGACATGGAGTATCCATATCTGATACAACCTTTCGCCTTATAAATCTGTGGCCCATCAAACAGTGGGACTCCTCATTTCGTTAAGCCAATTTTAAGTTCGGATATTATTAAACTAAAGCTATCCAAAACTCTCTGGTGTTATGTTGTATACCAAATATCTTTCAATGAAATAGGTGTAGAATTTGTTGAAGGATTACCATTTAATATTCATGATCTAACCGATTATTTAAAAGTTATTGATGACTTAATGTAGGAATTAGGCAACGATATAACCCTAGCCTAACCTTAGGCAATGATATAAAAAGTTATTCGTCAGCTCAGTGGGAAATCCATTCCCCTTTACAAATAAAGAATACTATTCTAAAAGGGTGAAGGTTTTTTAAGTCTTCTTTTACCAGCTGCAGTAACAGATCTATCATATATATTCAATGGAACATATTAAAAAATTTGTCCTTGACCAGAAGATGAATTTCAAACTTCTCTCAACCAAAGTTATCAGAATTAGATAAGAAAATAAATGATGTCTTAAAGAGAAAGAATATGAATGATTTGGAAAAAGCAACCTTATATCTGCAAATATAAGAAATGTATGTCAATTTTAATTTTCCAAAAAATTCTGAAAATAATCATGAAAATTATGATCTGGAAATCTCTATCCAGAAGTCAGTTGTTGATTCACAATCACCAAGCAGTGATTACGTAGAGGAAATACCCAATACAAAAGAATTGGAAAGTGATATGTTGGACATTAATTCTGAGAAGAACAATGTGAAAAAAGGAAATGAAGAATGATTAAGTATGGAAGATTCTATAACTTCTGATTCAAAGGAATATAAATTGGACTTTATTGAGAGAGAAATTTTAAATGCTGCTCCTCCGAACCATAAAGCTATTGTGAAAGTTATAATTGACTTTTTTAAACATAACCAAAACAGCATTTTCTGTTCATCTAAAAAGATTGTAGTCAGTGGAGAAGTCATACCAAATACAAATATTGTTGATGTTATCATTCATTTTTGATTAGGCATAGGAAAGTGAAACCTGTAGGATTTCAAATGTTTTACGATGCATTGTAAAGAAACAATTTTCCCGTGTCGAATGTGAAAAACAAATTTTTGAAGAAAACATATAATGTATGCCAAACCAATGTCTTGGATAAGTTTATAATATTTTTTGAAGAAATAATAAAACTAAATTTTGGAAAAAAAAAGACTTGTTGCATTTTAAGTATTTCTTTACATTATAATAATGATAATTTTTTAAGTGATAAAAATCATTAATTTTAGTTAACAGATAAATGGTTCTCTTCAAAATCTTTTTATTTTTAATATAAATGTAATTAAAAATTTCTAAGAAAAGACACGTATGTAAGAAATTAATTTTTTTATTTCAACTTCTGAAAACCATATTTACACCATACCTTTTTTTAAAATAACTATATATTCGAAAATCATTTTTATTAGTTACACACATTTGTTGTAACAAATATTTCAGAGTAAATCCCTGACTTCGTTCTATAAGGAAAAGCAAACAATACTGTCCCCACACACTTGAAGTAATACGTTGAAGAGCGCATTCATTCCATTCCACTGTCTGAAATTGTTTTACAAAATTTGATATATATGGTTTATAAAAATAAGGTAAAAGTCCAAAGAATAAAAAAAAAATTCCAATTTTTGCTTCCTTTGTATAAACATAGCTAGCCAATGAGAACCTTCCTTATCATGAGTATCAGTATTAACAACTATAGTCATGTTGTCATTTAGTGATGGAAGTTGATCTGCCGGAAACACTCCAGAGAAACAACGGATATATAAGTATCTCCGATTAAAATCTGTTGAATTTGCGATGCATACATTAGTTACCAAAGTCGAATAATATATTTCTAGATTTATTAATTTCAATCAATGATTCAAATTCTGCAAAAACTATGAAAGAGATTGTCTCTTTTAATGGTTTTGCAAATTTGGCCTCTACCCTTAAATTGCTATGACGTATTGGATTAAAATGTTCTCCTTCGCAAAGATCAGGGGACAAGTCAAATAAAAATAGTGCATATCCTTTTGCAAAATCATCTCTTGAAATAAATAAGCCACCTTTGTTTAAAAATAAGTTTTGATATGCTCTTATGTAACCTTCATTTTCGAAATCCAATTCAAAGGGTCGATGAGGGACTTGTTGACCATCTATCTACACTCCCAGGAAATTCATTAAAGTAGTGTTTGAATTCAAAGGAAGTTTTCGTATAATCTCCATTAAATGCATCGTTATTAACACAAGCTAATACCAAAATCTTAGGCATTTGTGCAATGAAAACATTATCTTGGACGAAAGAACGACTGGATTTTGGTACAGAAAAAACTTTCAAATAACTCTTACTTCACAGTGGATTCTTCTAAAACTTTCCCATGAGCAAGTATTATAGTGGGATTTACACACACTTTCCTTATAAACAATGATATATGATCAAATACAACTTTATAATCACCAATACCCATTAAAAAGAATTCAGATTTGCTTCTGATTAGTTTCACTTTTAAATCTGCTAAGTTGAGTAAGAGTCTCTCTTGATTAAATGAATCAACATGAAGTCTCCCAACTATGTAAACTGTTTTACTTTTTTTAAATAATGCAACTCTTTTATTGAATCCTTCATTACTTTCAGACGCTTTTTCATCATCATGTATATTCAATGTACCTGCTGTATCTTTATAGTAAATCTCTGATGAGAGGTTGGAAGTTTTACTATCATAACCATAGTTCAATAAAGTTTCTATCATTGCTCTACAAGTATACGTGTTATTACTTGAAGAAATAATTTTTTCATTTATAAGCTGATATCCCCTTGAGAAAAGCAGAGGCAAAGCGACGGGGGGGGAGCAAGGGGGCTATCATGCCCTGGGCGCAGCATACAGAGTGGCGCCAAATCATTTCAAAGCTGAACAAAATTTTTCAGAAAATTTCAATCTTTTTTTTTTTTTATAATATTAATTTGATTCGAAGGAATAAATTTTGCATTTTATAATTATTATCTCATGTCCAGGGAAAAGTAAAAAAAAGCTCCAGAGGGAGGAATCGGATTTGGAAAAGAAAAGAAGTTGTTGATGAAAAAAGAGGAAGAGCTGCAGGAGCTTGCCATAAGCGAAACTCTTACTCTTATATTTTCTTACTAATAATAATATTGCATGGTTTAGTTCTTTTTAAAAATTATGATCTTTTAACCATGCTTTCAATTTTCATTTCTTAATTAGTTAGATTATCAGTTTTCATTCATTTAAACTTTTCCTTTATAAGCTTCATACTTTGCTCAAAGTTTGTGATTTTATTGTTTTGTACGACAAATCTTGTAAATGTGTAAATAACGAAAATATATTTTTTCATACAAAATTTCCGGAATATTTGATTGATCAATTCCATTTTAATGCATGTGAGAGGTTTTCATTTTAGTCTAAAGTTAATTACTAAATAGAGAAAGCTCTTGAAAGACACCTATTTAATTTTGTGAATACGCCAAGACTCAGTGTCCTTTATGCCTCATATGGCATGTATATATATATATATATATATATATATATATATATATATATATATATATACACTAAAAAAGTTAAAGTCATAACAATATTAAAAAAAATTTTTTTACTCAAAATAAAAAAATAAAAACTTCCAATGAATTCTTGACCCTCCTGGATGTTATAATTATTCAAAACTTAAAAAGTTTTTTATCGAAATTTCATTGTTTTGAAATATTATTTGTCGTGCTATTTTTAATTTCTCATAACATATTAAATAATTTTATTTAACAAGCAGTACTTCACTAATATGTTTGATATACGTTTATGTAAAAATGTGAAATTTTTATTTTATTTTGATTATAATTACGTAATAAATAATAATACGCAAAAATAGAAAATTTCATATTAACTGAAATATTATTAATGGAAACTTGTAAGAATTTAAATGTACTATTAATATCAGAAAAGTCCGATTTTACTTAAATTATCAAGAAGTAATATAGAAAGACCAGGTTTAGTAGTTATTGAGACTTAGTGAAATTGTATTATTCATTGTCCAAAATAAAAATAAAACCCATGTATTTTTTTTTTATCTCGGGCTTTTACTGCTGTAGCTATTCATTCTAGTGTCGCGTTACACTCGTGGGAAAATTCCTGCTGAAACGTGTTTCATATTAGCGGTTCCCTTCGTCAAAAATATTGTGTCCGGCACCAGACTGACCTTCAAAGAAAGGGAGGAAATTTTTCATAAAATAGCACTACAGTATGCCTCCTAGGGAATTGCTTTTTCTGGAATAGAAATGGAGGGAATCGAGTGCTAATTATCTCCAATTTCTAGGAAAACACATAAACTTTCTTTCCTTTTTATTGTTCACACGGTTAGTATTTCGTTTCTTCCAAAACATGACTTCATGGGAACAAAAATGTAAATTTTTGAAAATCTGGAGTTCTTACATTTAAAATATTATCACCGTAAGTTATACTTTCTCTACTATGTATTATTTCAATTTGAATATTTATTTCATATTTTTCTAGTATAACTATTTACTAGTCCATGCTTGCAGAGTTTTGAAAATTAAATATTAAATTACTTATTAGTTAAAACTATTCATTTGAAAGTATTTTATTTAATGTTTAACTGTTTTTGTTCGGAGAAATCGTTTTTACGTGACTCGTAATTTTGTTGGTTTTACATTAGCACCTTATGTTGAAAAATTCTTTTTTTAAATTAAAAATCTATGAATATTTTCTTCCTTTTTAAATGTTTTTTTTTTCTTTTCTGTATGCTTAAACATACAGAATCTTCTTCTTTAATAGCGTAACCACCTATTACAGGTCTTAGCTGCCTTTACAGCACACCTTAAATATACAGAATGTATTTTTTAATTAATTAGTTCAATTTACATAAAAAACAAATAATTTAACTTGAAAAATTCGTTCAAGTAATTTATAAAGAAATCGTACGGATTTCTCATTTTACATTATAAAATTTTAAAAATAAGATCGTCTTTAAATAATATAAATTTATTGGAAAAAAAAAAAAAATTCCTGCTGTTGCATGAGCAGCACTTTTAAAATGATTCTTAATCGAAATAAATTTTAATTTTAATAAAAATTGCCCTTTATTTTAATAATAAAATTTATTTTAATATCTTAAAAAACAGTTTTATTAAATGCATTAAAAATACGAAAACTGATTGCGTAAATTTCTTTAAATAAAATTAAGTGATGTAACAGTTAAAATATATTTTTATCTCAGCAATTGCAATTCTTGGTAATATTTTGAATCAATGAAAAACTTGAAAGGACAATATAGAGTGTATCAGTTTTGAATCAAGAAAGTATTTTTAATATTATAAATTGCTTAGCTGAAAATTTCTGATTAGATTAAATATACATAATTTTACTTGAATTTTTGTGTGTTTTGATTTTTGAAATTTGAAAAATATTTTTGTTGTCTGCATTGGCGTTCTGTTGCTCATCAGATATTTGCATTGATAATGCTATGACATAATTTAGTTATCTAAACTGAAATTAGATGAAGACTTATTAACAAAGGTCTTCTAATTTTGGAATCAGAAAAATATGTTTTATGGTATAAAAATGAGATATTAAAAACTATCAGTATTACGTTTTGAGATTTAAATTTTTTACAGTATGATTTTGGTTTACATTAATGGTCTTAAGGATATAATTTAAAAAGCTATTTTAAATGCAAAATTTCGCATAAAAGTAAAGTTATTTTTCAGGGGAATTTTTTCTGATATAAAAAAGTGAATTGAAATTTTCTGTTTAATTTGTGATAAATGAAATGTTTAAAAAGATATCATTGTGAAAAATCAGGTGAGTTAATCCTAAATTAGTAGTGAAAAAGTCTTACCCAATTATTATTTTGCAATAAATAGCTAAAGTTTGGAAAGTTAGTAATATTATAGAAGTTAAGACAAGTTATAGAGCATACGTTCAACACCTAATAAAATCAACAATTTGCAGAATCTTTCATAAATAAGATAATGCACAGTAAATAGGGAGTAAAAATGCTTAATTGCTTCAACTGTTAACAAGCTAGAAAAAATACATTTAAAATTTTTAAGACATTGTTAAGTGCATGTTGGATCATTAAAATCAATTTTCTTAAAAATTAAATATTAATTGATTGATCAATAAATATCCCGACTTTAAAACTTCATATCCTGATCAAGGCCTACAATGCCCATACCTGTTTTCCTAACCGAGGTCCCTGGGGTGCGAAGCATATGTCCCGGTTAGGTGGTCAGCCCAAAGCTAAATCCCCGGTGTTTAGTTCCCAAGCATGATTTGTACTCAATTAATCGATCCACTGAAAGGATGAAATGCTGAGTTGACCTAGCCTGAAAATCGAACCTCGGACCTGTAGCTTGGGAGCGCTAAATCACCGTGATTAACAAATGTAAAAGTTTGGGTGAATTTTGTCATATAGATTTCCATGGAACACAGAACTCTTTAGAGAAATGTGGGATTGAAAGATGTTACTCAGCAGTAGAAAAGAGATTAAACCTAAACTCTATTTTCCAACATGCCTTATCCCAAACGGTGAAGATAGTGAGAAGAGGTTGCCATTCAAATACTTTTTTGTTTCTACATCAATTGCAAGCTGTGAACGCTCATTCAGCAAAATAAAATTAACTTTGACTTATTTATGATTCACCATGAGTCAAAGCCGTCAAGTGATTTAACAATTTTAAGTATAGAAAAAGAAAAATTTGAAATGATCAACTTTGATAGAGTAATTGATCAATTCGCTTCAGTAAAGACACGAAAAATGTGAATAGTGTAGTATATTAGATTGCGAATAATTACATCTGCTTATATCTCTGATATGTAACGAGTTATTTCCCGTTAAATCTTTTTTTTTTTTTACGTTTCTTAAAATAATTGTATTAGTATATAAAATCAATTATATCTTTTTATAATTAATTCTAAATTACATAAGTCCGGTTATTCTAATGACAATTTTCCGAATTCCATATAAGTGTTTTTTTTTTTAATTAGAATTGAATTTTGTTTAAATTTAAAGCTGAGCTTAATTCTTTAAAGTAATATATTTTCGATTATTTTATAGTCGGTACAACATTCAGTTTTTATTTATATTGTATTTTTATTACAATTATATACTCTATTTATTATAATGTATTATATATCGTTATATTATTATATATCTTTTATTACTTAATCCATTTTATTCCCATAATTATATTGTATTATTTTATTTTCAAGGGGACACCATAAAAGGTATTGTACCCGGGTGCCAATCATGCTAACTACGCCACTGGAGAAAAGAGAGACTGTAAAAACAGGTTTACCGGTCCTACTTTATCACCATCAGATAAGGAATTGCCATCCTTTTTAATAATCTTTGCTTTCACATATATTTGACTCTGAGGCAAATCCAGATATCTTCCCAGTTTCCAGATATAACAAATTCAATTGGTCCACTGTCAGAAATATTTGCAATTGGGTGGAATTGAACCCAATGACCTGTTTCAATAACAGTTTGAGTTGGTGGGAGAGAAAACAAATTTAATTCTGACTTTGTATATTCTGGTGAATTCTTAAGAAGAAAAGTCATTTTTAAGGATCAAATATATCACGTCCTTTCACTCTCTTAGTCCTTAAGGAAGTGTTACGAGTTTGAATTTTACGTTTTCTTTTATAGCTTTTGCCATGACCTAGCATATCATTGGCTTTACGAATTACTTTTTTCGCTAGATTTTTACCAGATACTTTAGTTCTTAATACAGTAGACTTTTGAAAATCTTGACCTTCAGTTATATCATTCGCTTTTTGAGCGCCAGTTCTCGACAATTCTCTTCCAACCACTTTTGCACCATGAGACAAAAATGGAAATACTGAGCGGAATAAATTTT
The DNA here is from genome assembly GCA_030067965.1 of Latrodectus elegans. Taxonomy (NCBI): domain Eukaryota; kingdom Metazoa; phylum Arthropoda; class Arachnida; order Araneae; family Theridiidae; genus Latrodectus; species Latrodectus elegans. The sequence goes on along the minus strand of CM057817.1, from coordinate 98,455,636 downwards.
TAAACCAGCCTCCAACTCCATAACCTTTTTGTAATGATTGCCCTCTATAGTAGGAAAATCCATTTCCTGTGTAATTGGAATAATAATCTTCGAATTGTTTCACACAACACTCGTATGGGGCATACATCTTAAAAATGCAACAACTAAATGAGAAAATTTTCTGCGATGCATTATAGTTTAAACTATTTGCTTCATTTAAAAATGTATTATGACTATAACTCTTCCTCTTTCAAATGGTACTAACTCACCATTATGAAGCATTAAACTAATTTCAATTATCTGAAAATTTTGAAAAAAATTAGAATATGGTGTGGGCGAGTAAAATGAGCATTTATAATTTCACCATATTTTCCTTCTACCTTCACTATTTTCAGTAGTGAAGCAAGAATATCCCCTACAATTTGAGGTTCCACTAAATCGCTGTATAAATAAAAAACTGGGAATGAAGCAGTAGGATCCGCGGTATACGGACATTCATTGACTCCACTGTATTCATCCACATCAAATCCAAGTAGCTGAGCAACTCCTTCATGAAGTACAATCTTTACTTTATCCAAAGTTTTAATTTTTACTCTTTTAGTGACACTATTATAGGATAATACCAATTAATTTTTATGCGATGGTGCATTGCTTTAATAATATCGGGAACTTGTTCATAACAACCTGGAGATATCCTGCGACCAACTAACTTACCATCACCTAAATCAAAACCAAATAAATTGTTATCGTTTCGTATGTTATATCAAGTATAAGGATATATTATATCAACTAGTCCAATTTCCCGTTTATAATTATTGGAAAGGGGAGTTGCGTAGTGAAGTGAGAGATTTTATTTTCTGGAAAAAAGTTCATAGAACTGTCACTAACTAACGTCACGTAAAAAGACATTCTCTAGACTGAAAAACAAAGAATAGTTAACATCTTTTTATATTATTTGGACATCATGTACCCAAGTATTGAGTTTTTCAGGATAACCTTGTTACTTGGCATAATATTCCTTTCTTCCGTGTTTCATCCTGGTTTTCAAACTTTGTCTACTGCATAATAGCCCGAATCAGATGAAGTTCAAGTTCGTAAAACGTACCTTTGATAACTTTTCCTAATAAATCTTTCAATTTATACACGATAGGACTCATGTTGTAAATTTGGTGTATGGAAAATATATCTGTGGTCCAATTTTGCTCACATAGCCTTTATTAAAAAGTAGTTTTTCTCTGCTGATTCTTACTTTATCTCCAATCTTTAGCTTCCGTTTATTATTGATTTCTTACAGCTCTTTCTTTTCCATACAATACTATCCAGATTTCTTTTTCATGTTCTTTTGTAGCAGACGCAGGTGTTGCCTGAATACTACGATGCAGTGTGTGATTGTAATTGCTCACTAAGTCATTGATTACATGAATATAGCACTTGGTATTATATTCTGTAAAATATTTCCACATTTTTTTGTTTTTAATGTTCTATTAAAACGTTCGATAACAGAAGCTGTAGTGTCATTATTCGTGGTTAAAAAGCCAATTTTTCTTTTTTTAAGATACCTCTGAATTAATTTATTTAAAATTCTTTCCCTGCATCTGTTTGAATCTTGTAAGGAATTCTTTCTGAGAATATTTTTTTTTAAAGCTAACAATAGGATTCAGCTTTTTTTATCTTTTAAGGCAATCACCCATGCGTATTTTGAAAAGATATCGATGCAAATCAATAAGTATTTGTAATTATTATTGTACCCTGATAAGGATTGCATGTCAACTAAATCTGCTTGCAATTGCTTATTCATAGCACTTACTAAAACTCTGTTTCTAACGAATGATTTATTACAGGTTTGTGCAATGTATATGAAGATTTATTTTCTAAAAAATCTTTGAATTTACGTTATGAATATTTCTTATTAGTACACGATAAAGACTATCAATACTACCTAAGCTTCCTGGGTGTTTCTGTGTTTTATAAGCTTATTCAATTTCCATAATAATATAAATCTTAAAAGAAAAAGGAAGTATGTTTCGCATTTACAGCAAGATGACAAACTAAGAGAAATATACTATTTACTGTTATATATGTATCAATTTTATAACAGAAACTATTTATCAAATTACTTAAAAAAATAACTAAAAGTTTATAAAATTTATTATATATATATATATATATATATATATATATATATATATAAAATCTTAAAAATATATTAAGAGTTCTGTTGTTACATTTAAAATAATTTGAGACATACATATCAAAATAAATATAATTTATTATTACCATATGCGTACAGAAGTAGGATCAGATGCTATGTATAAATCCTTAGCATTTTTTAACAACATGATCATATCAAGCTTCAACAAAAAATGTTTGATTATATAGTTTACAAAATTTGCATTTTGGTTTGCGTTGTCAAGTGCCAGTTTTTCAAAGTCAATGGAAAACAATGCTAGTTGCTCATATTGAATAAGTCTATCAATATAATTCATAGTCAAACATTCATGGCCAAGTTGATTTTCCTAACTCACTAAACAACTGTAACAAGTAAATAAATTTTTTCTTGTTCAGCAAAATGATTTTGAAGCAGTTCAGTTAATGATGTTGTGAACGTCAACTCAACATCAGTTTGGGGAGTATTTGTTGGTGAGACAAGAGCTATAGAAGACAATGGAGCTTGGGTTTTTTACTCCTTTCAAGATTGAATAACGTAGCAAGAGATTGAGAAGAAGAGTTGTGACACGAGTCGATACATCATTAAGAATCTTTTTTAAATTTTCCCATTCATTTTCAGTCAGAAGGCAAATATCTGGTAGGAAACATAGGGAATAGTCTTTCCTCAAAAATATCGTTGCAAAGATACGCTGAAATAATTTTCAGAAGTAGTCACTGGTGTGATCAAAATACTGTCTCGTATTAACACAGGACTAGATGTTGATATAAAGTCACATAAAGGAATATTTATTTCTTTAGTGAGGTATGCACATGGTGAAAGAGTTAATCCCATTCTAGTTGGCTGAAGATATCCGGATTCATGGCGTATACACTTTCTTAGATGGATGCGAACTAGGTTTGAAAAGCATGGAACAATGACGAAATTTTCAGCTCCCAGGTGAAAATGATTGGGCGGAAATTTAGCGTAATTTCATTTTCATGAACATTCACTTCATCATCAAAACGAAGCTTTTTAACACAGGATGATTTATCAAAATTTGACACCCTTTTCATTGACATATTTCACTGAAAATTTATTGCAAACTAAAAATAGATTTCTTTCTTAACGAAGAAATAAGGGAAATAGGTAGGAATCCAGTATAGAAATAGCAAGTATAAAAGAAATCCACATCTGAGTTAAAGAACAAGATTTTGTTTACCAACTGGTCATTGGTTAAGCGGTATGACATCTGTTTCTTCTTCACCATCTCATTGGTTAAAACATAATAATGTAACTCTCCGCCAGCGGAAGGAAAAAAGGAGTAAAATGGTTACTAGCCTTGACAAGATATATCAAGATCGTGCAAGAAATATCATGTTAATACAAGATTAAACATATATTTTAGCAGTTGCCACTAACTAAAATAAAATCAGCGTTGCCATAGCAGCTAACTTAATTTTAAAAATTAAACTATTTTTAATAATATAAATTTTGCTAAATATTATGCATCAGGATGTAAACAACTCCACTTGTGATTATTTCATAGTTTGACAATTATTTCTGACATTCAAATAATTCTAGTTTTTTAAATTTAATAAAAGTAGGAGTCAAACAACCCAACTTGTAATTCATATGAAATTTACTTATTTTAAGTTTCAGTTATTATTGTTGCCACTCAGAAGTAATATTAGTGTTGCCACTTAAATAATAGTAATTTCAAAATTATTACAAGCAGAGGTCAAACAACTCAACATTCAAAAATAGACAACTTAACTCGATTTTAACCCTTTTTGTCACCCTCTCTCAACTATTCCCCTCCTCTCCAAGTGAGGGCCAGTGGTTAGCTCTCTTACATTCGGTTTAACAATTCGATGGTTCAAATCACTTTAGATATAGATGCTTGTAGTATTTCCAAATAAGCTTTAATTAGTCCTCGTGTGAAATAAATGACCTTTCAGCAGCAAAGACATCAATCGAACTGTATGGCTGCAGTTTCTGGAAGGAAAAAATTTAAAATTATATCATTCATTTTTTATTCAGGGTATTTTTTACATTCCTTTTTACGAAAATTTTATAAAAGTATTTGAACAGTAGGTCAAAATATTTAATTCAAAGTAGTGGTTTAGTGTCAACTTATTTATTAAAACGAGCACAAATAAATTATGAAAATATTTATAGTTAAAATTAACAAAATTAAACATTTTAAAGAATTATACATTTACAAAGAAGAAAGATACTGAGATGTTTCGAATTCGAAGTAGTTCAACAAACTCTCCACAAAAAAAATTCTTTTTTTCTCTTGAGCCCTCCACATGCTGAAAAGAAGTAAATTTTAAGCCTGCACAGAAGGGAAAAGAGTTTCACACCGCAACAGTAATGATTTATCAATTTAAAACTGATTAAAATATAGTGTTTATACATTTTATTTAAAAAGATATCTGCTTTTATTATAATATTATTAAAATTGTAAGTTTTAAATATCATTTTATTTCATTCTCTCAATTGTGAAATAATTTAATTGTAAATTATTGATATTACTGTAGAATATAAATTATTATGCCTAAATAAAATTATAAGCTCATAATATAATTTTTTTATTTTAGAATAAACTTTAAGAATGATTCAAATATATATATATATATATATATATATATATATATATATATATATATATATATATATATATATGATAAATTTGACATATGTTACTTTGTTGTGAATGTTACTTTTTTTGGTACATAGTTAAAATGTTTTTTTTTATTTTGTTATAAAAGTAAAATAATATTCAAATATTCCGTTACGTTCCCAAATGGGTTACAAATTTATATGTGTCCATTAATAATCAGGATATTTCTATTATGAATTTTTATAATTTACGACAGCGTTACTTTAAACTATTGAAAGGATTCTTCAAGTATTGCATTGTCAGATTCTCATGCATCTATATAATATATACAATTATAAATTTTTACATAATACACTACTGGCCATTAATATTGCTACACAAAGAAGGCGACATGGTACAGACCTGAAATTTATACGAAATGAAGAAGGTGCTGTGATATACAAATGATTAGCTTTTCAACGCATTCAGACAAAGCAGGCGCCAGTAGCGACACCTACATTGTGTTTAAATGAGGAAATTGTTCACCCGGTTCCTCATACACAAATTGCATTTGAACGTTGTTGCCTGGTGAAAACTTGTTGTGATGCCTCATGTAAGAAGGAGAAATGCGTACCAGCACGTTTCTGACTTTGATAAAGGTTGAATTGTAGCATACCAGAATTGCGGTTTATCTTATCGCAGTATTGCTGCTCGCGTCGGTCGAGATCCAATGACTGTTAGCAGAATATGGAATCGATTGGTTCAGGACGGTAATACGGAACGACATGCGGGATCTCAACGGCCACCTATCACTAGAAGCCGAGAAGACAGGCATATTATCCGCATGGCCGTAATGGATCGTGCAACCACGTCACGAGCCGTGAGTCAAGAAACGGGGTCGTTTGGAAGACAATAAGTGTCTGCACGAACAGTTCGACGACGTTTGCAGAAGCATGGACTCTCAGCTCGGAGACCATGACAGCGGCTTTCCTTGACGCTGCATCATAGACAAGAGCACCTTCAATGGTGTGATCAATGACGAACCTAGGCGCACGAATGGAGAGACGTCATCTTTTCAAATGAATCCAGGTTCTGTGTACAGCATTATGATGGTCGCATCCGTGTTTGGCGGCATCGTGGTGAACGCACACTGGCAGCGTGCATTCGTCATCGTCATACTGGCCCATCACCTGACGTGATGGTATGGGGTGCCATTGGATACACGTCTCGGTCACCTCTTGTTCGCATTGACGGTGCTTTGAACAGTGCACGTTACATTTCTGGTGTGTTACGACCCGTGGCTCTACCCTTTATTCGAGCCCAGCGAAACCCTACGTTTCAGCAGGATAATGCCCGACCGCATGTTGCCGGTATTTTACGGACCTTCCTTGATACGGAACATGTTCGGCTGTTGCCCTGGCCAGCACGTTCTCCAGATCTTTCACCAACAGAAAACGTCTTGTTAATGGTTGCCGAGCGACTGGCTCGTCACCAAACGCCAGTCACTACGGTTGATGAACTGTGGCATCGTGTTGAAGCTTCATGGACATCTGTACCTGTACATGCAATCCAATCTCTGTTTGACTCAATGCCCAGGCGTATAACTGCTGTTATTACTGCCAAAGGTGGTTGTTCTGGGTACTGATTTCTCAGGATCTATCCAGCCAAATTTTTTGAAAATTTAATCACTTCTTATTTCTAGTATAATATTCTAGTATTTGTAAAATGAATATCATTTTTTTATCTGCATTTCTTCCTGGAGTAGCAATTTTAATGGTCAGTAGTGTATTTGAAAACCCGCTTTTAACGTATAGCACTTCTAAATACCGCAATTTTTGCCCAAAATGTGAGTATTTCTGATCTGCCTGAGATATTTTAAGACAAATACAATAAATTATTTATAATATGTAACATTATGTTTTAACCAATGATATGGTGAAGAAGAAACAGATTTCATACCTCTTAACCAATGACAAGTTGATAAATAAAATCTAGTTCTTTAAATCAAAGTTGAAAATTTCTTTTATACTTGCCATTTCTCTATTGGATTCCTACCTACTTTCTTTATTTTTTCGTTAAGAAAGAAATGCATTTTTATTTTGCATTAAGTTTTTAGTCAAATATGTCAATGAAAAGAGTGTCTAATTTTGATAAATCATTCTATGTTAAAAAGCTTCATATTGATGAAGAAGTAAAAATTTATGAAAATGAAATTACGCCTAAATTTCTAACCAATTATTTTCACCTGGGAGGTAAAAATTTCGTCTTTGTTTCATACTTTTCAAACCAAGTTCGCTTCCATCTAAGAAAGTGTGTACGCAATTAATCCGGATATCTTCAGCTAACTAGAATGAGATTAACTCTTTCACCATGTGCCTGGAATACCTTACTAAAGAAATGAATATTCCTTTATGTTACTTTACATCAACATCTAGTACTATGTTAATACGAGACAGTATTTTGATCACACTAGTGAACCTTTTTTTTTGAAGAAAGTTTATTCCTGATGTTTCCTACCAGATATTTGCCTTCTGTCAGAAAATGAATGGGAAAATTTAAAAAGATTTGTAATGAGGAATCGACATGTGTCACAACTCTTCTTTTTAATCGCTTGCTACGTTATTCAATTTTGAAAGGAGTAAGAAACCAAGCTCCGGTGTGTCCTATAGCTCTTGTGTCACCAACAAATATTCCACAATCACATCCTGAGTTGACGCTCACAACATCATGAACTGAACTGCTTCAAGATCATTTTACTGAACAAATGAAAAATGTATTTACTTGTTATGGTTGTTTAGTAAGTATTGAATGCAAATTTTGTAAACTATACAACTGAACATTTTTTGTTGAAGCTTGATATGATCATGTTGTTAAAAAAATGCTTAAGATGTATATATAGCATCTGATCCTACTTCTGTATACATGTTAATAATAAATTATATTTATTTTGATATGTAAGTCTCGAATTATTTTATATGTAACAACATAACTCTTAATATATTTTTAAGATTATAATATTTATGTATAATGAATTTTATAAACTTTTAGTTCTTTTTTTAAGTAACTTGATAAATAGTTTCTGTTATAAAATATTGCTATATATATATTAGTAAATAGTATATTTCTCTTAGTTAGTCATCTATCTGTGAATGTGAGATATACTTCCTTTTTCTTTTAAGATTTATATTATTATGGAAATTGAATTAGCTTATAAAACACCGAAACACAGGAAGCTTAGATACTATTGATAGTCTTTATCGTGCAACTTATAAAAATCATTCGTAGCATAAAATCAAAGATTTTTTAGAATATAAATCTTCATATACATTGACATGCAATCCTTACCAGGGTATAATAATAATTGCAAATATTTATTGACTTGCATATATATATATATATATATATATATATATATATATCGATATCTTTTCGAAATACGCATGGGTGATTGCCTTAAAAGATAAAAAAGCTGAATCCATATTGTTAGCTTTTAAAAAAATATTTTCAAATAGAATTCCTTACAATATTCAAACAGATGCAGGAAAAGAATTTACAAGTAAATTAATTCAGAGGTATCTTTAAAAATATGAAAATTGGATTTTTTACCACAAATAATAACACTTAAGCTTATGTTATCGAACATTTTAATAGAACATTAAAAACAAAAACGTGGAAGTACTTTACAGATTATAATACCAAGTGCTATATTCATGTAATCAATAACTTAGTGAGCAATTACAATCACACACTGCATCGTAGTATTCAAGCAACACCTGCGTCTGTTACGAAAGAAAATGAAAAAGAAACCTGGAAAGTTTTGAAAGGAAAAGAAAGAGCTGTAAATAATAAACTGATGCGAAAGATTGGAGATAAAGTAAGAATCAGCAGAGAAAAACTACTTTTTGAAAAAGGCTATGTGTGCAAAATTGGACCACAGATATATTTTCCATACACCAAATTTACAACATGAGTCCTATCGTGTATAAATTGAAAGATTTATTACGAAAAGTGATTAAAGGTACGTTTTACGAACATGAACTCAATCTGATTCGGGCTATTATGCAGTGGAGACAGTTATAAAAACCAGGATGAAACACGGAAGCAAGGAATATTATGTCAAGTTTCAAGGTTATCCTGAAAAATTCAATACTTGGGTACATGATGTCCAAACAATATAAAAATTTGTTAACTATTCTTTTTTTTTCAGTTTAGAGGACTTCTTTTTACGTGACGCTAGTTAGTGACAGTTCTATGAACTTTTATCTAGAAAATAAAATTTCTCACATCATTACGCAACTCCCCTCTCCAATAACTCTAGACGGGGAGTGGGAAATTGAACTAGTTGATCTAATATATCCTCATGCTTTGTATAACATACGAAATGATAACAATTTATTTGGTTTTGATTTAGGTGATGGTAAGTTAGTTGGTCGCAGGATATCTCCAGGTTGTGATGAACATTTTCCCGTTATTATTAAAGCAATGCACCAAAGTATAGAAATAAATTGGAATTATCCTAAAATATCAATAATAGTATCACTAAATGAGTAAAAATTAAAACTTTGGATAAAGTAAAGAATGTACTTCAGAAATGAATTACTCAGCTACTTGGATTTGATGCGGATGAATACAGTGAAGTCAATGAAAGTCCATATATCGCGGATCCTACTGCTTCAATCCCAGTTTTTTTTAATTTATATAGTGATTTAGTGGAATCTCAAATTGTTGAGGATATTCTTGCTCCACTACTCAAAATAGTGAAAGTATAAAGAAAAAGAGGTTAAATTATAAATGCTCATTTTACTCGCTTACACTACAGTCAGTCAAAAAAAAAAAAAATACAGGAGCGTGGGGCCCCATTCGGATTTTTCACGAATCGGCTTACGCGGTAGGACCGTTACCAAAGATGGTTGATGGATAAACTGTGTGTTGGCCATGGTTGGTGTAACGGATGAAGGTGAATTGGCCAAGGCTAGAAGCATGAGATTGCAATGTTGGATTGAGTTGAGTTAGGCTTCCAAGGATGGCAGCTGATATGTTGTGCTAACAATGTCCAAGGATGGCAAGTGCTGCCTGGTCGTTTAGCTTGGAAGGTCTGTAACTTGCCAAAATTGGTGTGATGCCAACACAGGCCAAGGGATGCAAGTGCTGCCTGGTCGATAAGGTTGAAAGGAATGAGTCTTTACTAGGTTCTTTTGGCAATATTGGTGTGATGCCAACACTGCCCAATGATGGCAAGCGCTGACTGGTCGTTACAAGTGTTTGAATTGACGAGTCTCCACAAATGCCCAACGTCGTAAGAGATGATTCCATGGTTGGACTCTGTAGACTTGACGTTTCAATGGAATCATACCAAGTCCTCTCACTGCATAACTGACCAAGATTGGTAAATGGAATAAATAAAAAAATGGATGATCTCAGGCACTGATGTTTCTACAGAGGAGACCAAGTTCTCTTCGTTCGAAGAGAACTTGGTTTCCTCTGTAGAAACATCTGTTATTCAGAGCATCCAAGATTGGTCATTAATGTGACAAAAAATGGGCCCTTAGCAACAATCTCAAGCTCACAAGCATAGAGAACATGAGATTTTTGCTGAGGTCCCATTTTGGTGTAGTGTATGATATGGAAAGACATGAACGACACAGATGTGTTGAGTTGAATAAATATTTATAATACTGTCATAAAAATGTACACATGATTCTATGGAACTTGTGATGACAATTGTTTTTTTTTTCATATAAAGTCATTCCAAAACATGTCACTATCGTCGTCCGGCTTTGGTATGAATGCAACAGCCTCCTCTTCTTCATTCAAAATGCCCGTCAAGTCTGGAATACTACAGTTTATGTTTGACTCTAGTGGTGAGGCATCTTGTTCTGAGAGCAACTCTTGCTCCTGTGTGTCCTCCTCTGGGGGCAACTGTTGCTCCTGTTCGTCCTCCTCTGTGGGCAACTTGTCCTCCTTGTCGTCTTTATACTCATCATCGGATTCTGGTTTTAAGAGTCCATTGTCTTGAACGAGTCTATGAGATGGAGCCGGTGGAAGGTTTAGCCTTATCGAGGTTTTCTAATCTCCCCCGAGAAGGTCTGGCATGAAAGATCCAATGGATGTTCAACTCTCTGCATTTTTCTTGGTGCTTCGTAACTTTTGTAACACAACTCTATACGCTTCCTTGCGATGTCCAAACCTGATCACTTTTTGGCAACGCAATATTACATGTCCAATCGTCAGTGTTTACTGCGGCATCCTTTGTTTTAGTGGTGAGTTGTGGTGATGATTGCTGCTAATGCTGCGGCGGTTGGACTATCCACGTCAGTTGATCCCCCGTGGAAACTAGCATGAGCTGGCCAGTTTCTGAAGGGATCTCGGGGGAGAGATGGGATACTGTTGGCTGAATGTCTTGAAACATTTCCTCGATGAGGTTTCTCTCGGCATCACTCGGTTGAGATGGAATTTCGTGAATACGACTGGTGATGTGGTAGGTGTCTTCAGATGATTATGGTGCTGTTGCAAGGCTCCATATTGGCGTCGCCGGAGGTTTGTCCAAGTACCCCATGCTAGTATTTGACCGGAATACTCGGTCCGCCGTCGGTGAAGCAAATCTCTAAATACCTCTCTTTTCTAAGTCTTCAGCAGTGGTTTCACGGACGATATCTAAACAACACAGGCTTTTCTGGAACGTCAGCAGCACGTACGTCGTGTTTGGTCTAACTCTGTAGATGAAAAATGGCCTCAAGACGTACCTGTCATATAGTAACTGATCGTACGACGAGAAGCCTTTTGATGTGGCCACGATGAAGCTTGGGTCCGAGGTTCTGCACTGGCGTTTCTTTAACCTCTTTTTGTGACCGTTGCTTGCATTGTACTCGCAGTATAAGATGGGAGCAGCATAAGTCTGAATTACGTGGACGGTCCCTGGATCCGGGGTTCTCTTTCCAAATGTAAAGAACATTTTCTTAAGGAAGATGTTATCCCACCGGAATCCAAGGCATTCTGCCTCCCTGCCGAAGTCGGTGCTTTGCTAAAAAGATGTTCAGCTCATACTCAGTACAGCATTCCATATTCTATGGAATTACACTTTTGTGACTCTGCAAACAGTCTATGAATGTTTGCCGTCCATACTTCCGACGGTAAAGTGCGAAATTAAATCCTAAGTCCTCTAAGGAATATTATGAAACTTAGAATTGTTGATGTTGTTGATGGAAATTTTGGCTCCAGTCTGGACGGCACTTGGTCAGAAAGTGTCAGGAATTTAAGCAAAATCCAAATGCATGGATAAGCATTGTAATTTAATTGTCAGATATCCATAAGGTTTTGGGAGTTGATTCAAATTCTAAAATACATTTAGTATCACGAAAGTAATATTTGATTCTGTAAACAATTGATTGAAATGTTTATTCATTTCCAGGTTGTATTGTCACAATAGACACAAAAATACCTTCCATGATACTGTTGCTTTCTTGAAAAACATTTAAACATTATATTAACTCAATTTAAAAGCAATTTGCAAATTAAATTGAGAATACTTGAATCCTTTTAACATGCAGAATTATCAATGTCAATATAGGTGCTGCCGCTAGAGGAAGCAGCTGGACTGTATGGCATCGCCATCTGCTGCTGGTCTGCGGGAATCTTCGGTTGGCTGCTGAATGATGTGGACGAGTCTTTGGCAGAAGGACTGGAAAAAGACTCGGCAACGGTATGAAGCTTCTGATGGCTGCCGTGGGACTTGGACACTTATAGCAGGAGGCTTTTCCGTCTTGTCGACTCTTCGTTGCTTTTTCCAGTTGCAGACTTGATGGATTTTTCTTGTCGGTTGGATTTTACTGTGATTGGACGGTAGGAATCTTCTGTTGGTCTGCTGGGTTTCTTGAATACTTCTTCAAGTCGGCTGCTGGATCTCTTCATTACATCTTTGGCTGGTCGGTTGCAGCTGATGGGAACACGCTGAGGAGGAGGAACGGCTTCTCCATAGCCAGATCTCTTCATTACCATGGGAGCAGGTCGATGGTTTGAAGTTTGGGCAACATCTCTGATTCTTTCGTGGCTGGCATTGGACGGAGGACAGCAGGGCAAGTTTGGATGGGGTCGTTGGTATTCATCTGCAGGTACGTTGGCCGTACTTGCAAGGATACGTGAGAGAGATGAGATGAGACTGGTAGGCAGGCAGTTCCTCAGTCTGAAATGTTTCCGTCTGAAACGAGCCAGCTTATAAAACTTAGCTGCAGTCTGGGAATCTCGCCAGTCACCAACGTTGGATCAGCGTTCAGACTCCCTCGTCACGCCCTTATAAGGTAATTAATTTGGTGGCGTGATGAGGAATCTACCACTTGACACCATTTCAAGTGGATCACGTTGCAGTCTGTCTGGACACGTGCCACCTAAGCATTTCGCCATACCAACATTGTTCTTTTGACATGACGCCAACCAAGGCAGGCAGAACGTTGTGAAGCTCTACTGGCAACGAGGAAAGGCTTGCATGCTTTCTGTCGTTTGGTGATGAGCAGGATCGTTGAAAGCTTGCGGAATCTTGATGGCAGTGGTGTCCATTATTGATGCGAGTTCTTGTCCAAAAATCTTTGACAGGAACACATCCATGCTCGCTTAGTGAATAGACTAATCAGACCAAAAGACTACCCCCATTTCGTTCTATAAAGACCAATTGGTAGACCTAGTCCTCGGCCACCCAATGCAGGGATCCGACAACTCCAAAGCCAAGTTACACCCAGCAACAAGTTTCGACCCGAATGTCTCTGTGGACCGGTGCCATGTCTGGGTGTGTATGTCAGGAGTTCTCTTCCGAGTTACAAGTGTCACTCTCTGCGAGTCAAACAACAATGGATCTTACGTCAATTTGGCACATCTGAGAACACGGGAGCTTTTCTAGCAGTCAATCAGTCTAAACTAACCATGAGATGAATATATATGAAACACTGATAGGGCATGACTTGGAACGGCAAAAATTGGCAACTCTTATATGCGCTTTTGCCAACACATCTCGCTTGAGAGAAACCCTCCATGCTTGGTCAGTCAATAGAGAAAAATATTTTCCCATTTTGTTCTATAGAGACCAGTTAGTAGACCTCGTCCTCGGCCACCCCGTGCTGGGATCCGATGACTCCTTAGGCTACTTGCACCCGGTATTCAACCCGAATATCGCTATGGACCAGTATCATTCCAGGTACGTTCGTCAGTAGAATTCTTCCGAGTTACGAGTGCACGAATGTCTGTGAGACGTGCAACAATGGATATTACGTCAAACTGGCTACTCTGTCAGAACTCGGGGACATGTTTAACAGCCTATACTTGCCATGTACTGTATGGCATCATGGAAGGAACAAGTAAGAAAAAATGCCAAACTTGGATTATGGAACGGCAAGGACTGGAAATGTTCAAGCAGGGTGCTTCCTTCCTTCATCGTGAACAATGCTCTTCTGAATGTTGAAGACTCGAGCTCTAGGTTATATGGTGACCAGGTTGCTGGAAGCTCTGAGATGATGAGACAACTGAAATATATATATATATATATATATATATATATATAATATGTTAGTTGTCTCATCATCTTAGATGTGTGTGAGTATGTGTATGTGTTATATTTTATTATATGTGTGTATGTGTGTTATCTAATTTGTGATTTTTTTCCAGCATGCACTTCTGGAACAACTGGACTTCTTCAGCATGCACTTTTTCCCAAGACTTTTTGTTTGACAGAAACATTCAGACTCGAAAAGTGTATAGACCAATCAGACCAAAAGACCATTTTGTTCTGTAGAGACCAGTTAGTAGAACTCGTCCTCGGCCACCCAGTGCATGGATCCGAATTCTCCATACCCAAGTTACACCCAACGCTCTACCCGAATGTCTCTATGGACCGGTCATGTCTGGGTGCGTTTGTCAAGAGCTTGTATCCGAGGGACGAGTGCACGACTGTCTGAAAGTCGGCAGTAATCTAGATTACGTCAAACTGAATTCTCTTAGAACCCGGGGCATGTCTAACGGTCAATCAGTCTTTACTTACCATTCGTCTCAATGTCTGCCATGGAAGGAAACAAGGGAAAAGTACATGACTTGGAACCACTGGAACGGCAAGGACTGGAACCATGCAGGAGGCTGCTTTCCTCCTTCATCAGGAACAAGGCTGAACTAAAGTTTGAAGTCTCGAGCTGCAGCTTATGTAGGGTCCAGAGGATGAGACAATTGTCATATCAATATATATATATATATATATATATATATTGACATGTGAGTTGTCTCATCATCTTCTGGTGAGTCTCGACTGTCAGGGTCATCTTGCTTCATCTTCAGGAATATCCATACTTGGTTAATGAAGAGACCAAACACACAAGAGACTTTCTAATTTCGTTCTATAAAAACCAGTTTGAAGACTTCGTCCTCGGCCACCCATTGCAGGCATCCGATGACTCCTTAGTCTTCTTGTATCTAGCGTTCGACACGAATGTCTCTACAGACCGGTGTCATTCTAGATGTATTCATCAAGAGCTATTCTTACGAGGTACGAGAGCACGACTGTCTGTGAGCCGTGCAACAATGGATCTTACGTCAAACTGGCATCTCTTTGAACTCGGGACAAGTCTATCTATCAGTCGTTTGGTCAATACTTACAACATGTCTGGATGTTTGGAACGGCAAGGACTGCAAGCCTCAACTATAACTCCTCAACTGGTACGGCAAGGACTGGAACTCTTCACATGAACTTTTTCCAAGATATCCGTCTGGCTTCACAGGAACATGCATACCCTGTCAGTGAATAGACCAATCAGACAAGTGACTTTCCGATTTCATTCTATAGAGACCAGTTAGTTGACTTCTTCCTCGACCACCCAGTGCAGTGATTCGATGACTCCTTAGCCTAATTGCTCCCGGAATTAGACCCGAATGTCCCCATGGACCGGAGTCATTCCAGGTGCGTTCGTCAGGAGCACGCTTCCGAGTTACGAGTGCACGAATGTCTGTGAGATGTGCAGCCATGAATCTTACGCCAAACTGGTTACTCTGAGAATACGGACCATGTCTAGCAGTCGATAGATCTATACACTTACCAACGTGTCTGCAAAACTGACGATGAAACAAAGAGGTAAAAAGTGAATGACTGGCACCAAGGCAGGCTTGCAGTGGAACGGCAAAGTCTGGAACTCTTTAGGCTGCTTTCTTCCTCCAGCAGGGACAAGGCTAAAGTGAATTTTGAAGACTCCAGCTGTAGCTTATATGATGCCCAGTTAGTAGTGTGAGTGGTGGCAGCTATGATGATGAGACAACATTAATTAATATATATATATATATATATATATATATATATATTTGACATGTTGGTTACGTCTGCAGACGAGACTGTATAGTGCCACGAGGATCTTCCTTGCTTCATCTTCAGTAATGTCTTGCTTCAAGTTGAGAATCTCCCTTGTCTCATTAATGGCAATGAGACTACCATGGCATCCTGCATGACGACCATCGTTGTAATACATCTGAAACTCTTTGGTAGGCTCGCAGTGTAATAGCAAGCTTCAACTGCAAATGTTTGGCAGGTTGAATGCAACTCTTCACATGCACTTTTTCAAATCTCCATCTCCACAGCATCATCCTTATTCACTGGTAAGTGAGTAAACCAACCATACAAAAGACTTGTTCATTTATTTCTATAGAAACCAGTTAGTAGACCTCATCCTCGGCCACCCAGTGCAGGGATCCGAATACTCCATAGCCTACTTGCACCTAGTGTTCGACCCGAATGTCGCTATGGACCGGTGTCATTCTAGGTGCGTTCGTCAGATTTCTTCCGAGTTACGAGTGCTCGACTGTCTGAAAGTCGTGCAGCTATGATTCTTACGTCAAACTGGTATTCTGTCAGAACACGAATTATATCTAGCAGTCGATTGGTCTATATACATTTACCGTGTGTGTCTGGAACAATGACGATGAAACAAGGAGGTAAAAGTGCATTACTTGCACCCAGGCAGGCTTCAATTGGAACGGCAAAGTCTGGAACTCTTCAGGCTGCTTATTTCCTCCAGCAGGAACAAGGCTCATCTGAATGTTGAAGACTCGAACTGTAGCTTATATGATGCCTAGTGGGTGGTGGCAGCTCTGAGCTCTGATGATGAGACAACACATACATTCAAATATATAAATATATATATATTTTATTTGATACACCAGTCGTCTCATCATCCTCAGTGGATGCTAGAGGGCAGATGATGATGAAGGTTGTCCAAGTCGTCTTCAATCCTTTTCCTCGACTTCAGTCTTTATTTCAAATGTCCCATCATTTGTAGCAGCAGTAGCATGGTCTACTGGACAGTTGGTAGACTCTACGTACCACACTCGTTCCTCTACGTTCCATAGATTGACGACTTGCAGGTATTCTGGAACGTATTAAAGATATGTTAAATCTTGATATGGCTGCTCTGTACCACTTTCAGGTGCAGCTCAAACACCGTAGTGAGCAATCTCTCTTCTCTGACTTTCATCAGGCAGGGTGTCTTGTTGCATCGGTACAGTGTCCTTGTTGTTTGGTTGAGAGCTTGCTGGACTTGTCATCTCAGGTTCTACTTGATTCCCAATACATCTGCTGCAAAATTGCTAAAAGACTTGCGAGAATGCTGGCTGATGTAAGGCATCCGGCTGTTTCTGTAAGGCATCAGGTTGTTGACTTTGATGGACATTCGTCAGTTGCACACCTTGCTGGATCGCTATCAGTCTATGGTCTTCAATCTCTTGATGGCAAGGTGGCAGTCCTAAGGTGGCAGTGATGAGGAGAGGTAAGTATTCAGATAAAAGCCAGCGGGCATTCAAATCAGCTGGTTTGGCCAGGATGAATCTGGGCATCTTTGTTAGATTCGATGACAAGTATGGAGTTTTCAGTACTCCCTCAAATTTTTCTAGCTGGACAAGAACTCGGGTGGAACTCGTACCTGTAGAACATGTCGTCGAAGCTTGTAGCAGGAGCTGAGACAGTAAGAAAACCAGTTACCAACTGTTGAAGAAGGCTCTATAATCGAGAATGACTGAGGAGCTGGTTTATATAGGAGAAGGCTTGCTCAACAACAACTGCTACGTATGATGTGTGATGATCTAGCCAATTCGAGACAACTCATCAGATATTTCAATATATATATATATATATATTGAAATATCTGATGAGTTGTCTCGGCTTGGCTGGATTATCAGATGAGATGAGTACTTTGATGCTGCAACTGTGGCGCTTCAGTCTTCTCTAAACGTCAGGCTCAAACTTGGCTCCTTGACATTCATTTCTCTCTGGGAATCTCGTGCTTTTAGTACTCGTTTGTTGGTGGCCACATGACACAGATAGATCCATGGTCTAGCTCAATCTTTACCTCTTTATTCTTACTTCTGCAGTCTCTGACGACTGGAGTGAAGGACATGTTCCTCGTGGCTCAAAAGCAGACTGTGGCGATTGGTACGTATGGTATCCAACAGGAGCGTCTCGAGTCTTTACATGTACTCTTTCAATCTCTCCAGCTTGACAGGAACATTCAGACTTGAAGTGACTTATTAGACAAATTTTCCCCATTTCGTTCTGTAAAGACCAGTTAATTTACCTCGTCCTCGGCCTCCCAGTTCAGAGACTCGAATACTCCTTAGGCTATATGCACCTAGCGTTCGACCCGAATGTCGCTATGGACCGGTGTCATTCTAGGCGCGTTCGTCAGATTTCTTCCGTGTTACGAGTGCACGACTGTCCAAGAGACGTGCCGTAATCAGTATTACGTCTAACTGGTTACTTTTCAGAACATAAGGTATGTCTATCAGTCTATAGTTAACAAGTGCTGAAATTCTTCGTCATAGAAGGAACAAGTGGAACGGCAAGGACTTGAACACTTCGGCAGGCAGGCTTCTTCTTCCCGCAGGAATCCTTTGGTTAGGAGCAGGAAGACTTGTTCTTCCTTCGGTGGACAAGGCTCATCTGAATGATGAAGACTCAAGTTGCAGCTTATATGGGACCAAGATGCAGATGGCAGCACTGAAGGTGACACCCACTGACGACGCAAAAATTTCAAAAATAAAAATATTTATGGAATGTTTTGCGTCATCATCTGAAGGCTTGGCATCCAGGAAGGAAAGCAGACTAGTCAGTCAGTCGAGTAACTCCGTTGATGCAGGTTGCAATGTTCTACGTCTCTGCTTGTCCACGTCTGATGTGCTGTTGCTGTCGGTTCTTTCAATGTCCATGCATCATCATATACATCCGGAGAAGTTGGTCATCACCATAATGTCCGGCATGGATCCATACATTGAATCATCGTGTGGGAAGGAAGAGTCAGGCATACAATGTCCAACAGTATCGACGACCACTGTGCTTTATCATTGCCAAGACTTGAATGACCCCCATTTCATTCTATCGAGACCAGTTAGTTGACCTCGTCCTCGACCACCCAATGCTGGGATCCGATTACTCTATAGCCAAGTTACACCCAGCGCTCGACCCGAATGCCTCTATGGACCGGTGTCATGTCTGGGTGCGTTTGTCA
This sequence comes from Latrodectus elegans, assembly GCA_030067965.1. Lineage (NCBI taxonomy): Eukaryota > Metazoa > Arthropoda > Arachnida > Araneae > Theridiidae > Latrodectus > Latrodectus elegans. Next base: position 98,436,390 of record CM057817.1, on the reverse strand, counting down.
AGAGCTCGTATCCGAGGGACGAGTGCATGACTGTCTGAGAGTCGGCAGTAATCTAGATTACGTCAAACTGGTCACTGAGAACTCGATGGACAAGTCTGGACTACAGATGAAGGAGACATGATCTTGAGGCAGTGAGTATGAGGTGGCAAAGACATCATTCTACGGACAGGAACAAGGCTCATCTGAAGTAAGTGGCACCTATGTGACCTAAATGTTGCATAAAAAATTTATGATAACTTACCATATGTCTGTAGTCATTATTGAATGCTTCAGGAACGTGTGCAGTGACTATTAGAGACATGCATGGACTGTATACGAAGATAAAATGTCATATATACTCACGTGTACGCCTGATGTTCTGACAAAGGATGGTGTAGAGATGTGCAACGTTTCATGTGAATGCTGTGAGTCATCAGGACAATACTACCAATGAAGTAGACCAATAAATAAACTCTTACCATGCTTCAGCAGTCATCCAGTCATCGGTAAAGTCTTTAGAACTATGTCACAAGAACAGTCATCAAAAGTATCAGGTAAGCAAACTTACTCACTTCATTCTAATGTTTGGACCATATGCTAAGATAAATGACATGTATAACACTTACGTAACTGCCTGGTCATCAGAAGATGTGAATTAACATTGTTCACACACGTGTTGCCATAGTTGCCTGGTGTTGGCATAGTAATCTATAATAAAAGCCTTAATGTTTTAATATTTTCATATATACAACTCATACTAACATGATATGTATATGAATAGATACAGCTCGTCATTGTATACCTGAATATATTAAAAAGTTAAAAAATTTAATTATTGAGACTAGTTATATCATAGAAATGTTCAAGTTAGGCTTAGCAAACTTCAACTGCAAACGTTAATATTTTAATAAATAAATTTCATAATGTCATAAAATATGTAGTAATAGATACGTCTCGTCATCGTATACGTGTATATCATAAAAAGTTTTGAAAATTTCGACATTTAGACAAGTTATTACATGAAAATATTCAAGTTAGGCTTAGCGTAACAAACTGCGTAATAGTAAACAAATGCTCTAATAATTTAATAAATACAACTCATAATAGAATAAAATATATATCATAAGATAGATCTCATAAAGATACACATGAATATATTAAAAAGTTTAAAAATTTTTTTAATAGTTATAGAAAATATCAATGAAAGTATGCGACAATGTGTCAACTTGGCTAACTGCGCAATAGCATATAGAATGTTAATATTTTAATAAATACAACTCATAATGGCATAAAACATACATATATGGATAGAACTCATCAAGATACACATGAATATATCAAAAAGTTTTAAAATATTTTAAGATTTAAGCAAAATATTAACGAATATATGCGACAACATGTCATGCAATGGGACATGTAAATTACAACTGCGCAATAGCATAAAAATGTTAATAATTTTAATAATAAAAGTAATATTATTATAAAAATTATATCAATGGATAGAGCTAATACTTATACTTAATAATATAAAAAAAATTTTTACAAAACTTTAATATTTCCGCAAAATATTAATAAAAATATGGGAGATTACCTGACACACGTCTTGACTGCAACACAACCAACGCCCAAATGAACGAGTAATACATTTACATCATAATAGTTAAAGTTGGTTACAATTAACACCGTGTTGCCAACGATGCGAACAAATTAATTATTTAGTATTTGGACGAGTTATTGATGGAGCTTCTCCATGGACTTTGCATTATTTCCATGTTAATCCTATGGGACTAATGTTAATCCTATAGAACTAATGCAATTCCTATGGGGGTAGGCCCTATCTCGGCTCCTATGGGCTTAGATATTTTGTGGGTGGACACTTGACTAGTGGGATGGGGGCAGATTTCAAAGGTGGTTGTAACGGTACGAGTCATACATCTTTGGATAGCTCTTGACCCCACGAGTATAATGCTAGAACGGTATGGTCCTATGTATCACCTTCCTAGTGTAATAGGGCCTCAAAGTGTCATTGCTGACCATCATGGTTCTCAGCATCAAGGTACACTAAAGACATGGGACCGGTGTCGTTGGATAGAGCTGGACTAGATCTACTACTGTAACAAAGCATATGTCTTTGGATGCTATCCCACACTCGCAGCAGTCTGAAAAATAATTTTCGACCGGCCAAAATATTCAACAGCTTATAATTTTTATGGAAGATGGGCTTGGGTCAACTGGGTGGTGTGCCTCCAGAGGGTTGGTCGTCCTTGATACCCTTGCACAATCGTCTAGTTGCTGCCTGTCCATCAGTTGGACCACTGGTCAGCAACACATTCAACTGTGCATGTCCAACTTTGTTCCGCTACTGTGTCCATGCAATAAGGGTGGGGACTCCCGGACCACCGTAGAGATACGTGTGGGGGCTTAAGGTGTGTGCATGTAAAGTTTCATGATCTTATCCCTGTAATTTTTTCTTTTAAAGATTATAATGTCAACCTATAGCTCAGACCTGAAATGTGTTTCGGCCTATAAACCTATGGTGTGTACCTTCAATGAACCCAAACTAAATGGTGTCGTGTACGTCATGCTAACCCCTAACCACATGCACCATCAGCTTGTCCATGGTCGGTGAGTGCCTGGGAGACTTTTATCCAAAACGTCATTTCCCATGCAGCCAAGTTGAGTTTGTTACTGCTCCCCAGTGGTGCAAGCTAGGACTCCCGGACCATCTTGGGGATGCACGTTGAGAGGGACAGAGTGTGCCTATACAATTTCATGGTCTTAACCCTATAAGTTTTTTTCGGTTTTTACACCTACCCTGTTATTAGCGACTATACGTGTATTCAACGCAGCTTGACAAGTGAGGTATAGTTTGAAAAGTCTTGACGCAGAGTATGCAACTTGAGAGTTTGGTGTCCATATCTGACCCCGTTCACGTGTCACCTCGTCTCAAAGTTTCCAGGCCATACTGGAATGCTTCATGAGTCATAGCTCATCCATCGTAAGAGCCAGCGAGATGGGAATGGTGCCGCATGACATAGTGGGATCCATGCCTCCTTTGCATAATGTCATGGAGTACCTATCCTTACGTGCCCTCTAGATATAAGGTGACAAAGACAACCTACCGCTCAGGTATGAACCACCTTTTCGTCTATAGTATGTGGCGAACGCATCAGACAGACTCGGCTTGGTTGCACATCAATGTGTCATGCTAAGCTGCATCCACCTGCAACATCAACTTGTCGCTGACCGTTGAGTGCTTGGGAAACTACCACTAGAAACGTCATTTCACATGGAACCAAGTTTGGTTCATTACTGCTCTCAAGTGGTACCAGCTAGGACTTTTGGAATAAAGTAAGAATAAATGTTGAGAGGGACTGATTGTGCCTACAAAGTTTCATGGTCCTAGCCCTTTGAGATTTTTCCCAGTACCCAGTTATATGGGCTGATGGATGCAACCAGCGCAACTAAACAAGTGAGATGTCTTGTGAAAGGTCTCGACTCTTGGTATGCAACGTGCAAGTTTTGTGTCAATGGCCCTCACCGTTCTCGCGGCGCTTCGTCTCAAAGTTTCCAAGTCATGTTTGAATGGTTCAACAGCCATAGCTCATTGTTAACAAGTGCTAGCGAGATGTAACTGGTACCATATGAAACAGAAGAGTCCTTGCCTACCTTGCACGATATCATGGTACTCGTATCCTTACGCGCCCTCCTGGTATAATGTCACAGAGACAGCTTTCCGCTCAGACCCGATACACCCTTCCGACTATAGCCTGTTATGGACATCTTGGATAAACTCGGCTTGGTTGAAGATGGTACGCTGTACACACATACACCATCACTTTGTCGCTGGCTGATGTGTGCGTCAGAGAGTACCACTTGAAAGGTCAGTTGCTGTGAAACCAAGTTGTTACATTTGAAGCTATAGAATAAAGGGTATAATGTTGTCATGGAAGGGTTGATGAAGAGTAAGTTGGTGAGGACTAGACACACACAGAGTGTAGGGTTGCTGATGTTGTTGCAACTTGAGCAGTGGACAGACGTGATGCATACATGATGGATCATTCAGCAAAGGTAAGTAGACATTTATAACACAATACACAAACACACATACGAAAAAAATAATATATATACACTCCCTCCCTATATTATTATTATTATTTGTTAATATGTGTATGTGTTTGTTATATTGTATATTTTATTACATGTGTGTTGTTGTTGTGTTATACGTGTCTACTTATCTTTCCTGAATGATCCTTCACGTCTGTCCAATGCTCAAGATCCAACAACGGCAACAACCATATAATCTGTGTGTGTGTCTAATCCTCACCAACTCACTCTTCATCAAGCCTTGTATGGCCTCATTATACCCTTCATTTTATAATTGCAAATGTAGGCTTCTTCATCTTCCAGGGTAGCAGCAACTAATAATTTTAAAACGATAGCACAGCTGCTTACATTCTCAGTAACCATTCCAGTTGCCCATTCATGGATGGGTGCTTTTAACCTCTAGAGTTGAAGACTTTCTACTTGTTCCTTGCTTCTTACAAGTTGGTTATTACATGCCATCTCATGGATGGATGTCTCTCAACCTCTGTAGTCCGAGTCTTTTACTTATTCCTTGCTTCTTACAAGTTAGTTATTACATACCATCTCATGGATGGTTAATAGAATAGTCTGTGTCTCGCAGATGCCATCATTACGTCTCTCATGTGATACTGCTACCATGGACAGTGATGACTGCAACTAGTAAATGATGCTTCTTCAAGGCGAAGTCTTTGACATTTCTTTTACTTGTTTCCACAAACTGATCGAACGTTGGTTCATAGGGTGATGTAAAAAAAGGGTGGTTCCGAGCAATGGAGATGTACTCCACCACTCAGAACCACCCTTTTTCTTACGGTAAAGGCTGTCACTGTACACAAGTGTCTTTTAGAGAACCAAGTTAATTTAAACAAATCACCTCTGGACTTTCTCTGCCAGACTAGTCCAAGTCGCGTCGTAATTGTCTGGATTAATTGCGGACAAATACTCGTCAGATTCGCGGAGATAGTCTGTTAGAGATGGCAATTCCCAGTCCGAGTCCTCATCGTCGTCGTAACGGGGCAAGTCGGAGGTCGGTGTGAGTAAACTGCTATTTAATTCCCAATCATTCTCCTCCTCCTCATCGGAATCTCGAAGCAGTTCCTTCTTGGCCAACATATCACTTCACTGTCCGCTGCAAACGGAACAGCCCATGCTTTCATCCCCACTTCCTTGCAACCAAGTGTCTAAGCACATACAATGCATCTTGGTCCCGCAGCACTCCAGAGTGGACACGGGCACACAGGAATTCAAAGAAATCCCACAGAAGCCATACTCGGAGAAGCTAGCAGAAAATCCACCCGGCAGAGTAGGCACTTGGTGAGTTGCGGCCCGTAACACTGCAGGACGCAGTCGTAATGGAAGACATGCCCGCAGGCCAAACGGCAAGATGCCGAGATGTCTGTCGTTCTATTACCAGGTGAGGCGGCCAACTCCTCGAGGCAAATGGCACACTCGGTGCAATCATATGTACTTTCTGCCAAGAAAGCTCCATATTGAGAAAAATTCATGATTCCTAACAAGTATTGGTAGCGAACGGGCGCGAAATCGAAAAGATAATGGGCAAAGGTTCTCCAAAAGCAGAGTGAGTGACTGGTTATGAGGGCTGGAAGCTCTGCAGTCAGATTATATACTGCGAATGTACGTCATCTTCACGTCTTCCTATCCCAGTCAATAGGTGGCAGAGTTTTGAGTTGGGAGTGAAGGACGTCACAAGCCATTGGCTCAACCAGACACTACGTTTCCATGTGACGTCGTGGAAGAGTAGGTGTAGGGGTGGGTGGTAGTTGAAGAAGCATCCGCCTTCGTAAAAGCCTGGAAAGTTGTGTATCATGCAAACCTTCTCCATGGGGTGTGGATAGCAGTGAAAAGACCTGTAATCTGTCTGAGAAACTTCTCACGACGAGGCTTTATATATATTGTGCTGTATTATATTGCTCGATACCCTTGCATTATCATTTAGTTGCTGCCTGTCGATCAGTTGGACCACTGGTCATCAACATATTCAGCTCTGCATGTCCAAATTTGTACCACTGCTTCGTCCATGCTATACGAACGGGGACTCTCGGACCACCGTGGGGATACGTGTGGTGGTGTAAGGTGTGCACCTGTAACAAGCGGCACTTTACCTGCCTTTGCATTTGAGACTTCCATGTGCGGATACAAAATAATTAATATATCAACACCTAAATGTAAAAGAACTTCAATTTTCATCACTACAACAAATGGATATTTCAAGCTTCCTGTAAATGTCTCAAGAAAAACCTTCGAATATTTTCATGAAGCAAGATTTTATGTTGAACTTTGAATTCATACTTACAATTGAAGCATTTTCTAACTTCAAGTGAACATCAAAAATTAATGAAAAGCAGTAAGTGCCTAAATTTTATATCATTTAATAGATAATTTAATACTTAAATAGCAACCTTTAGCAGAATTTCAAAATTTTAATTAGAATTAATTATATAATTTATTTTCTGAATCTAAAAATATACATATTTTCTTCTTTTTCCATGGTGTCATAGTGTATCTATCCTTATGCGCCCTCCAGGTATAAAGCGACAAAGACAACCTACCGCTCAAGTATTAACCACCTTTACGTCTATAGCCTGTGGTGAACACCTTGCATGAACTCGCCTAGGTGGAAGATGAATTTATCATGCTAAGCTGTTCCCACCTGCATCATCAACTTGTCGCTGGCCGGTGAGTGCTTGGGAGACTACCAATCTAAACGTCATTTCACATGGAACCAAGTTTGGTTCACTACTCCTCCCCAGTAGTACTAGCTATGACTCTTGGAATAAAGTAAGGATAAATGTTCAGAGGGACTCAGTGTGCCTATATAAAGTTTTGTTTCCCTGTAATTTTATCCCAGTACCCTGTTATATGGGATGATGGATGTAACCAACACAACTAAACAAGTGAGATATTATGTGAAAGGACTCGACTCTTGGTAGACAACGTGCAAGTTTGGTGACATTGGCCCTTATCGTTCTCGCAGCGCTTCGTCTCAAAGTTTCCAGGTCATGTTTGAATGGTTCATCAGTCATAGCTCATCGTTAACAAGTGCTAGCGAGACGGACTGGTGCCATATGACATAGTAGTGTACCTGACTCCCTCCTATAGTATAGTTGTACTCGCATCCTCACGCGCCCTCCTGGTATAATGTCACAAAGACAGCCTACCGCTCAGATTCGAAATATGTTTCCAACTATAGTTGTGGTAGACACATTGGATGAACTCGGCTTGGTTGCAGATGAGTGTACCATGGTACGCTGTACCCACATACACAATCAATTTGTCGCTGGCTGATGTGTGCATCAGAGAGTACCACTTGAAGGCTTGGTTCCTATGAAACCAAGATGTTACATTTGCATTTATAGAATAAAGGGTATAATGTGGCCATATAAAGGTTGATGAAAAGTGAGTTGGGAAGGACTAGACACACACAGAGTAAAAAGTTGTTGCCGCTGTTGAATCTTGAGCAGTGGACAGACGTACTGTATACAGGAAGGATCATTCAGGAAAGGTAAGTGGACATGTATAACACACAAACACAAATATAATAAAATATAATACAACAAACGTAAAAATTCACATACCAAAAATAAATAAATAAATAAATAAACAATAATAATAATAATAATAATATAGGAGAAGAATATATATATTCTCCCCCTATATATTATTATTATTATTATTTGCATGTGTATTTGTGTTTTTATATTGTATTATATTTTATGTGTGTTTGTGTGTTGTGTTATACGCGTCCACTTACCTTTCCTGAATGATCCTTCTTGTATACAGCACGTCTGTCAAATGCTCAAGATCCAACAACCCTAAACTCTGTGTGTGTCTATTCCTCACCAACTCACTCTTCATCACCCCTTATATGGCCACATTATACCTTTTATTCTATAGCTGCAAGTGTAGGCTCTTTATCTTTCAGGGGAGCGCAACAAATATTTTTACAACATTGGTAGCACAGCTGCTTACATTCTCACTAGTCATTACAGTAGTCCATCTCATGGATGGATGCTTCTAAACCTCTTAAGTTGAAGACTTTTTACTTAATCCTAGCTTCTTACATGTCGGTTATTACATCCCATCTCATGGTTGGATGTCTCTATATTTCTGTAGTCAGTTCCTTATATTTGTTCCTTTCTTTTTACAAGAAGGTTATTACATACCACCTCAACGATGGTTAATGGAACAGTCTCTATCTCGCAGATGCTATCATTTCGTCTCTGATGTGATGCTGCTACCATGGACAATGAGGACTGCAACCAGTAAATGATGCTTCTTCAAAACGAAGTCTTTGACATTTCTTTTACATGTTTCTACAAACTGATCCAATGTTGGTTCATAGGGTGATGTATAAAAAGGGGGGTTTCGATCGATGGATATGTACTCCATTACTCGGAACCACTCTTTTTCTAGCGGTAAAAGCTGATACTAACCACAAGTGTCTTTTAGTGCCAAGAACCAAGCTAATGTAAACAAATCATCTCGGGATTTTATGTACCAGACTGTTCCGAGTCGCTGTCGGGGTATACGTCTTCCTTGTTTTCACCATGTGCGGGCATATCCTCGTTAGATTCCCGAAACTAGTGTGCTGGAGATGGTAATTGGTAAGTCCGAGTCCTCATCGTCATATCGGGGCAAGTCGGGGGCCGGTGGGAATAAACTGCTCTTCAATTCCCAATCATCCTCCTCCTCATCGAAATCTCGCAGCAGCTTTTTCTTGGCCAACATGTCGTCTCGCTGTCCGCTGCAAACGGAACAGCCCATGCTTTCATCCCCACTTCCTTGCAACCAAGTGTCCAAGCACAGACAGTGGATCTTGGTCCCGCAGTATTCCAGAGTGGAAACTCGCACACAGGGATTCAAGGAAATCCCACAGAAGCCCCACTCGGGGAAGCTGGGTACAAAATCCACCCGGCAAATTGGGCACTTGGTGTGTGGCGGCCCGTAACACTGCAGGACGCAGTCGTGATTATAGACATGCCCGCAGGCCAAACGGCAAGATGCCGAGATGTCTGTTGTTTTGTTACCAGGCGAGGTGGCCAAATCCTCGAGGCAAATTGCACACTCGGTGCAATTATATGTACTTTTGGCCAAGAAAGCTCCATATTCTGAAAAATTCATTATGGCTACAAAGTGTTGGTAGCGAACGCGCTTGAAATATCAAAGGGAAATAGGCAAAGGTTCTCTAGAAGCAGAGTGAGTGACTGGTTATGAATGCTGGAAGCTCTGCAATCAGCTTATATACTGCTAATGTAAGTCATCTTCACGTCTTCCTATCACAACCAATAGGTGGAAGAGTTTTGAGTTGGAAGGGAAGGACGTCACAAGCGATTGGCTCAACCAGACACTACGTTTCCATGTGACGTCGTTGGAATAGTAGGTGATGGGGCGGGTGGGTATGCTGATTTTATGATGAACCAACGTTGGTGAGCAGGAGCATTGGCCGTACATCTCGTTAGGCAGAACCTTCCAAAGATAGGTCCTCCGTTTGACTGTATTTATATGAAATGAAGCATCTACCAAGCCATCCTTGGATGGTGTAACCACTCGTGATGATTCTATGACTTGATGATTTACAAGAAACATTGGAGCAGTGAGTGATCCAGGACACTACTACCCATGTTGTAAGAACCACAATGTTGGTGCTATCACATGAGATTGCTGGTATACATGACCAACCAACTTGGAACCGTGGTTGTGTTGAGAACATCAAACGACACTAGAGGATGTCCCTATAAACAAGGGCAATATTGTTTCAGGATAATGATGAAGGCTTAAAGTCACCAACTATTCTCATATCATTCAAGGGACTGAAATTTGTAATGATGATAGTGATGCCTTGATTGGAAGACTATGAATGTATGTACAGAGTTCTTCAATGAGACATGGTAACCAATGAAAGACTGATGTGACCAACATGATGGTTGTGAGGGAACTGACTAACTTTATGATTTATGAATGATTATACCCTAACTGGGAAGACTGAGCATGTACAGACTTTACTGAAGGACTGATGAGGTTGCTGAGGATGACTGAAGACATATATAGTATTAAAAAAAAGAAAAGAAAAATTTTTAATACTATGTATGTCTACATCAACGTCGTCCTAGGACAAGCCCAGGTGTTAGAATCATCCAAGTCTTTATGATAAAGACCCAACACTGTCTACATTCCAATCTTTGTCGTATATCTCAAGCTTCTCGTTGATGCGATCAAGTTCCTTTTCCAATTCTTTCTTCCTGGCACGCAGCAGCTCCACATCTTTGATGTCTTGAACCATCCAACTCCTCAACAACTTTAATTTTTCCATGTAGCAACGTACATGATTCTCATCAGGCTTGAAGCCACAAGTGGAATCTTCTTGCCACCGTAGCTCTTTAACTCACGGATATGTGGACAGCCAAACTCGTCCAAGTTGATGGAAGGAATGTCCAGTAAATCCAAGAGCTTCTTCTCCTGGCTTCCACCTTTGTAAGCCACGACAGTTTTGTCTCTGCAGGAGAATCTCTCGTACAGCCGCAGTACTAGGTCTTGCAGATTTTCGTACGAGACCAACGGCCATTCGTTAAACCACGGCTTCACGGGCAGACCATGGACGTGCTCCAGCAAATGTTGCCACTTCGTAGGATCAAAAATTTTGAACACTCCTCTCAGGTCTATGGTGTAGAACCCCGTGTCCAGATCAGTCACTGCCACATAGCCGACCTCTCTCGCGTAGAAACGTCGGCCTTCGTAGAACCCTTGAAAGCTGAATATCATGCAAACCTTCTCCATGGAGGGCAGTGAAAAGACTTGTGATCTATCTGAGGAACCTCTCACGACGAGGCATTATATATACTGAGCTGAGGCTGTCAGGGTTCATGTTTGCGAGATGTTGATTGCAAAGCATACATAGGCTTTGTTCAACCGCACCGACTGGAATTATCATTCGATTGGAGTTTACCACCAATCCTGGACATGTTGCTAGAAAAAAAATATGGCCTCCAGCGAGAGCACACAACCTGATTCATTGCCTTGCCATACTCAGTGGCACTCGGATAATCAGGCTGTGTGCTCTCGCTGGAGGCCAAGTCCCAGTGTGATTAAATTCCAATTTGGTGCCCAAAGTGACCAAAAAATAACCCCAAGCGAGTCTTCCTCGGCGCTGCAAGTGGCAGCGTTCGAGGAAGCCTCGCTGGGGTTATTTGCATAAACTTATTGGTACATGCATATAGGAAAGACACAAAAAGTAAGCAAAAATATTTATTAAATTTAAGGAGTATATATATATAATATTATACAGCATATAATTTTTTTTACATATTTAAGCAAACATTGTAAAGTCCATGTCTGCTTGGAACATTGCACCCATTCCTCAAAGCGAATCAGGTGAAAAGGAAAATAATATCCCGTTCAATAAACTTCCAATTGTTTCATTTGCCAGTATTTTGATATCTTCTGTAGATAATCTGCACTTTTCTTTTAACAAATTAAATCCATTCTCTTTGTTACAATTGCCGGATGCCCGGCATCTTTGTGTTTGCTGGGTATGTTGTGTAAGAGAATTATTAGGTATTGATGCATCAACTGCATTGATTATAGTTTCGGTGATCTTATGAATGGCATCATCAAATCGTCGATCAAAACCATTTCACCATGAATATCCGCCAATTGCGTAGATAATTTCCGATATGCCCGAATGTAACGTAAGTAGGTAAGCGTTGTCTTACAGTACTATCTAAAGTCTGGGAGATGACGAGAGGAAAATGATCGCTGTTATGCAAATCATTTCCCACAATTAAATTTAACAATGGCAGAAGTGAAGGAGAACAAATGGCCAAATCAAGAGAATGAAATTTTCTAGTGGGTACCAGAAAATATGTTTTCTCGTCGGTATTAAGCAGACAGAGGCAAATATCGTAAATAAACTGCTGTATTTGCAGACCGGAAGAATTGGTATCATTTCCCAACAAAGAATTATGGCCGTTGAAGTCACCTAACAGAAGAAATGCTGATCTATTAATGGATCCAGTTCTTTTTGGCGGATGACACACGTGGTAAATATAAACTACAGATTATTAATAAACATTAATTCTTACAGCTACAACCTGTAGAGTAGTATTCAATGGATGGGCAGTGCTGGGAAAAATAATAGATGTTATTATACAAACACCTCCAGACACAGCGCCATCATCACCAGTCTTTTCTAAAGCTTTTAAATCCACGCATTTAAATTTATTGCTGGACTCCAGGAATGTTTCCTAAAGTGCAACACATGCGGGTTTATGAAATGAAATTATAGACTTGATGTATTAATTACAGGAACGCAAACCATGGCAGTTCCAAGCAACAAAGGAAGTTATTATTTAGTTTGAAAAGCTCCTTTCCCGGAGCTGGAAAGCGTTTTATCCAACACCTCCTCGAACGGTAAGTCCACGTCCGAGGGATGTAAAGATACAGCGTCAGCCTCCAGGGACAAGACTTTACGGGTGGATATGGAGGGTCTAGAAGAACCCTCTCTCGAAGATTTTAGTTTATATGCCTCAGTGGTTTTCGACTTAGCCGAAGGAGCTTTTCTCTTAGATACTGAAAACGATGATGATTTTGGTCAATTTGTTGATGACCAAAATCATAATCGTTTTCTAATCTAACAAAGGTAAATGACATGGATTCGGTTTGTGCACTAATTGATCTGGTGGCTTTTCATGCAACGGTTGTACAGCTTACATCAGGTATTGGACTAAGTGAGGTAACTTGACGTCAAGCCTCAGGGTGTGAACAGTTTGTTGTAACGTTTACCGTGGTGATTTCCTTCTCAATTGCCCACTGAGGACAGCTTCGAGAATAGGAGGGATGATCTCCTTAACAGATGACACATTTCTCCTTCACTGTGCAGGTCGATCTGTTGTGGCCAACTGTGCACAAATAAGTTGGCCCTTGCAATCGTTTCTCGAATGTCTAAATTGTTGGCATTGGAAGTATTGCAGAGGATTCGGAATATATAGCCAGACAGATAAATTCAGATAAGCAGGTTTAATATGCTGTTGGAAGGTCTGGGGACGCAAAAGTCAGAATGAGATGCTTCGTATGAATAAATTTCTCATCTTTTCTGACTGTGATGCGCCTAACTTCACAGACCTTCTGATTCTGAAGATTTTTTAGAATTTCATACGTCGGCGTATTCAAATTTTTTACGGATACACCACGTGAAAAAGTGAGACTAACATAAGGTGACACAGTTAACTCTAAATTTGCTAATTTTTGCAATTTCGATAGCATAGCGGTCTGGGTAGCATTTGTAACCTGAATTATTAAGTCTCCAGATCTCAATTTTCGTACAATTTTTACTTTACCTATATTTGCCAATATTCCTTTAATTAGGAAGGGGGACACCTTTTCAAAAGAGTTCCTTCCTTTCTTTTAATGACAAAGTATTTAGCCTTATTTGTATTAACTTGTAGCTCCTGTGGGAGAAATGAAATTTTTGGATTCTGTATAAATTCATAATAAAACTTCGGGACCTGACAGTACCACCGAGTCCAACAAAAGAATGCAGACCAGCTGCACCAGTGCTAGCCAAGTCTTATACGCTCAAAGTACATCCCTGAGATAGTCTCCACCCTTAACGAGTCACCCAGTAGAGGTACCGATCGCTTGATCCCTAAAGCCGATTGATGTGCTGAGGACCACAAAACACAGCTCCCGTTTACCTGAGCAGAGGCCAAAGTAATGCGTTGATCTTTGGGGGCCACAATTACCAGGACCCTCTTTTCCAGGGACACGGGTCTCCTCGCACGGCAACAACGTGGGTGATTTAGTCCCCAAGAGGAGCTAATAACAATAGAGCGGCGAAAGCTACTCAAGGGGAGCCCTCAACCTCTTACGAGGCAGTTATAGCTAGGGAGAAGAGGAAGAAAAAGCAGAATAAAGAGAGAGGAAAAAAATATGAGGACAGATTACTAGGGTACGTCAGGATTGTGACACCGTGTTTACCTAAGGAAGATAAATACCCTGAGGGACCATATCAGATGGAGAACAAATGACCAGATCGAGAGAATGAAATGTTCCTGTGGGTACCTGAAAATATGTCTTCTCGTCGGCATTAAGCAGACAGAGACTGTTATCTGAAATAAACCGCTCTATCTGCAGACCGTGAGACTTAGTATCATCGATTTCCCACAAAAAAATTGTGGCCATTAAAGTCACCTAGCAATAGAAATGGTGTTGACAGCAGATCTATTAATGCATCGAGTTCCTCATGATGGATGACATCGTGTGGTGGAAATGCAAACTACAGACTTTCAATAAGCATGTAATAGGAATTCGTATAGTTGCAACCTGTAGTGTAGTATTCAAAGGTTGGGCAGTGCTGGGAAAATTATTCAATGTTAATATACAAACACCTCCAGATATTGCACCATCCACAGTATTTTCTAAAGCCAGCTTGGGTTTACCACGCATGTAAAAGTTATTGCTGACTTCATTTATGTTTGATGAAGTGCAGCACATGTGGGATTGTAGGCTTAAACTATAGACTTGATGTCATCATGATGAGAACGTAAACCACAGCAGTTCCAAGAAACAAAGGAAGTTATTAAGTTTGAAAAGCTCTTTTCTCGGAGCTGGAAGGCATGTCATCTGACGTCTCCTCGAAAGATAGATCTTCGTTAGAGGGGTGTAGAGAAACAGCGTCAGTCTTCTGGGTGGATATGGGAATCATAGAATTGCCCTCCATTGCTGACGTAAGGCCTTTATGGCTTTAGAGCTAGCCGTCGCAGCTTTTCTATAGGGAGTGGTTGTGAAGTTCAATTTTAGCCTTTGTGTAGAGATGTAGGGTGGAAATTTAGCAGTCGGAAGTGAAAGAGCATCCGTTTGTATATTAGCCGTTCAGTTGACTTTGGCTGCAACAGTTACATAGCTAACTCCTGCTTGAGATATACGAGCTGTAACAGCACATCTCGCCTCGGGAAAGGAACAATTATTCTTTAGTGGTAGTGATCTCCTTTTCCAATATCCAGATAGGACAACTGCTTACTTAGGATGAGTGGTCACCGTTACAGTAGACACACCTCTCCTTTGCATTACAAGACGAGCTGTCGTGGCCAGCTGCTGTTCAGCGAGCGCAATCAGTTTGCCCCTGTAAATTGCTTCGCAGCAACCAAATTTCTGGCATTGGAAACAACGCAAAGGATTTGGAATAAATGGCCTAACGGAGAGATGCATATACGCAGCTTTAATATGTTGCAGTAGATCTGGCGTCGCAAATGAGAGTACGAGATGTTTTGTATTACTAATCTGCCCATCCCGTCTGACAGTGATGCGTTTTACAGCGCAGACCTTTTGCCCTATCAGATTTTCTAAAATCTCATCCACGTGTTAAGCGAATCCTTAGTGAATATCACACCACAAGAAAAGTTAAGGTTCGCATGAGGAGAGACGGATAACTCAATGTTAGCTTGTGTTACTGAAGCAATTTTCATTATAAAATCCCCAGAACATATTTTCCGAAAGCTATTAGTCTCACTTCATTGATTGTGAGACTAATAGCTTTTTGGATAAGGAAAGGGGTTACTGCATCAAATGTAACATCCTTCCGTTTCTTAATATAAAACTTTGAGCTTAATATAGGTAGCGTGTACTCCCGTGGGAGAAAGGAAAAAGTGCATGTTTACATATGAAGAATTAAGGACCCGACGGCACCACCCCCATCGAACCCAACAAGGGGATGCAGACCAGCTGCACCAGTGCTAGTCAAGTCCTATACGCTCCCTGTGATGATATCTACCATTAACGAGTCATCCAGTAGATGCACCGATCGCTTGATCCATAAAGCCGATTGATGTGCTGAGGACCACAGAACACCTTCCGTTTACCTGAAGCAGAAGCCAAAGTAATGTGCATGTCCTGGGGGCCTCAATTACCAGGACCCTCCTTTCCAGGGACACGTCTCCACGCACAGCAAACACGTGGGTGATTTAGTCATCAAGAGGAGCTAATAGCAAGAGAGAGGCGAAAGCTACTAAAGAGAGGTCCTCAACCTCTTGCGAGGCAAACACGAGGGCGAAAAGAAAGAAAAAGCTGAAGAGTAGAGAAGAGAAAAGAAAGCAGAGGACAGTTCACTCGGGTACTTCGGGATTATGACACATGTGTTTACGTATACGTAAACACTGGTGAAAGTAAACCCCCTGAGGGGAAAGCTCTACCTAGGGAAAGGTTTAATGAACTGAGGAAATCTTTGAATGTAGTAAACTTTAAATCATCATTAAAGGTAGGAGTTGGAGGTAGTATTGAAATTTAAATCCTGCATGTAACAATTGTTACCTGTACTATAAAGCTTAACTTTAACCATGTCTTTATTGGTATTCTATTCTTTAAATATAAATTTTCACTGTGTTGGTCTTACTGTGTTTTTATCTCATGTGTAGAGAAGTTAACTTAAAATATTTTGTGTAAATATTAGTAGTAGTTTCAAAACATTTAATTTACCGACAACAAATATGAAAGATTCAGTGTAACGTAGCAACAAATTTCATTTCTCTCTACGATAAGAATGATATGATTAATCGAAAACTGCGTGAATTAATATAAAAAGTGGAGTAAACGTCCGATTTTGAATTAGTAAAATTTCATTGCAACAGACGGTTGACATTGAGCTCTGGAAGAAACAAAATTTATATCCTTCTTGCTACGCATATAATTTGTAATCTGGAATTATTAAAGTTAACTAGAATTTGTTTCGTAGTGTGTAACACGTGTTGTTATTGTTTTAATAGCCCAAAACTTGTATTTTCTAAATTTTTGTATTTATTTGCAGCTTTTTTTAAAAAATATGAATGACAGAGAACGAAAATAAAAAAAAAAGGTAATACGAGCAAGAAAAGAAAAATTTTAATGAGTGAGAAGAAAATTCCGTTTTGGATTGACAATAAAGGAAAAGCATTGTGTTATTTGGAGTTCTACGGTAAAAAATTATAAAGATTGCAATTAATAAATCGACATTATGAAACCAATCATCCAGTCTTCTAATGAGTATCCACCAAATTCGAAATTAAAATCAGATAAACTCTTCGTTAAAATCAAATTTAAACAACAGTCAATTCTGATGACACTTAGCAATCACGCTAATAATTTGGCTGAAGTGAGCTTTGCTATTGCCTGGAATATTTCTCGTGCAAAACGCCCGCATGGAAAAAAAAGCGTTTATTACAAAAACACTTGGAAGTACTTGTTTTAGCTCCAAAAAATGCTTCATTACAGAAGTTTAAAATAACATATTTCTAAAAATTTGTATCTAAATTTCATTATCATTTTAACTTTTTTATAAATCCTATAAAAATGTATCCATTTAAATACTTTCACTACAGGAGTACATAAAAACGTGTTACGACTATATTTGAAACTACAGATTGAACATAAAGCAATAAATGCATATTTATCAGAACTCAATTTCTTAGTTACATATGTAGTTTTCTTAACATTTTAAAACGTAAAGTTTCATCTGGAGATAACTGGACAGCAATGATAGAAAAACTTTAAAACAAAATTCTTTTTTATTGAATAACAAAGTAAAGAGCCTAGATTCATAAATTGTCGACAGCTAATTTCACTTCATTATGATGATAATTCGAAGTGCAACACCAATAAGTTATATTAACAACAAAATTTTTCCACAAAGCATATATTATAATATAGGAACATTAAAAACAAAACATATTTCTAAAAGCTTTTTCGTTGAAAAAATAGACTGAAATTTTACCTTAAATCAGATTACAATTGTATAGATGGGATAAAATTATTAAACACAGATAATAAAGAAATTGTAATGGTATTAATTTTAATTAATGGAATACATATTTAAAAAAATCTTAAATAACTTGCTTTTCTGTAAAGAACAATTTATTCTAAACTCTCAGAAACATATTTTCTGTCAAAATAAAAACAATAATTGTTAGAAAACAGGGTAATGTCAGTAAATATATACAACTTTACATATTTACGCTGCTAGTATAATCCTTATTTAAGAAATGTTTTCAAATACACAATACAAATCATTTAATTGTTACATTTAAACTTGAAAGTCCAAGAAACCTGACGATTCCTTATCATGGGCAGTTAAACCTAAAAATTTATTTCCCATAACTGACAATTAATGTAAAAATAACCCCATGAATAATTGTATAACATGTGATAGAAATATTTATGAAACTCTTCTAGATTTTGGTTTTATAAAATTTTATAAATATCAAATTTTTAGAAATGCTTTTAGAAATTAATGTTTACATGCATTAATGGAATATATTTTAATCTTCATTACCTTTTGGTTTTATCAAAAACTTTATTAACCTTATAACCATTATTTACAATAACGTGTTTACAAATTCCCAACTCTAGTTAAATGGTAGTATGGTAGAGAGAGTTGTCAGAATACAGTTACCTCACACAATATGGTTATTTTAAATTAAACCAACCAGTTAAAGAGAATTTTGAGCATAACAAACATTTATGCCTCAGGGGGGAATCAAATTCACAAATTGTTGAACTGAAGGA
Organism: Latrodectus elegans; assembly: GCA_030067965.1. Taxonomy (NCBI): domain Eukaryota; kingdom Metazoa; phylum Arthropoda; class Arachnida; order Araneae; family Theridiidae; genus Latrodectus; species Latrodectus elegans. The sequence goes on along the minus strand of CM057817.1, from coordinate 98,417,778 downwards.
CAAAGTGATAACCTTTCATCTATTAGGTCTGCTTGTGTCGCCCAGCCAGTATGGTGGTTACAGCCCTCGCCTTCTGCCCCGCATGGGTTCGTGTTCGATTCCCGAGTACGACGTGGTTATAATGTGTCGCCGGGATGTATCGTTTGTTATAAAATCTGCTGTGCTCATCTAGTAATCCTGTTTGACTACCATTCTTCATATGTATCTCAGCATCTAGGGTGCGATGGTGGCCCACCAGGAGCAACGCCTCGGAGGCAAAGAGGTCGCTGTTTCCGGCCGGTTTCTCGGGTATAAGGGGACAAATACATCCCGACATATCCCGATCATTAGGAAAAAAAAGTTCTGCTTGTTAAATAGTGTACCAGTATATCTAGTTTTTGGAAGAAAAAACAAAACACAAGGCATTCCTTTAACTGCAAGACTTCTTGAAAATCAGAGAGTCACATATTAATAAGGAAAAAAAATTGATAAACAACAAATCAGTTTTCAAGGACAGATATTAATACTTATGGAAATGTTTTTCATAACAATTTTTCATCATATTACTCAAAAATATTTTACAATTCACTTTTATAAGACAAAATTTAAAAAATCTTAAACAGTATACAAAAGAATATCCAGAATTTGCTGTATAACATTAAAAGGGAATATTATTGCCTTCTTAAAGTAATGAAAAAATATATCAAACTTAGGTTTAAAGAAAACATCAGTATATAAAAATTTGATTTATTTCATAAAATTAAAAATGTGAAATATTATTTAACACACAAACTGCAATACTAACAAATAAAAATAACTAATATAAAATAACTTTGAGCATATCTATAGTAAAAAATTATGTAGGAAGCCTGATACAATAGTCGTCAGTTGTCATGCAAATATGTTTTATGCATAATTAAATATGGAAGAATGTTGAACATAACATAAATGAAGTATTTACAGTTACTGTGGTCAAATTTTGACCAACAATGAATATATTTATTGATTTTAAATATGACTGGGACTTAACAACATAACTTTATTAGAATACATAATACATAGCTTGATTTAGTGACTATATCATAAGTGAATATTTCACAACAGTATAACTTCTCAACGTCAAGCACTATATATTTAATACAAAACAAAAATATTATCTTTAATGGATATTTAATAGAATAGTAAACAGTTTTATATTATACAGTGTATTTACATTAAAATGACAATATATGGCTGAACAATCTGCAGTTTTACAGAAAGAAACATTCATGTAAGCAAAGGACACAATATATGCATGTTATTTATTTTTAAATTGTCTTATGACACAATTATATTTTTAAACGAGTCGATAAAAACAGTTGAGGATTAAAATAATAAAATTATTTTAGAAAGTTTCCAAGTCACAAACATTTAAGGTGATTTAGAGGATTAAGCATTTTTTTTTTTTTTGATGAATTATTAGGAAAATTGGAATGAGTAGTAGTATTTGAATAATAGAGTTCAAATTACTAGGAACAGAAAATATAAAAATGAAAATTCAAATAACTTTAGGACAAAATATATTAGGAGCAAAATAGTATTAAAAACTAATTGCACAAATGTATATTAATATTTTTTAAGAAAATATTTACAATACCATTTTTTTTGGATTGTTATTAGAAGCAGTAGAGTTGAAAATTATAAATAGCAGAATGAAAAAGCTACTAATTAAATCAATAGAGAAGGATCAGTTTAATATTGAACAATAAGAGAGTTTTAAAAAATTACTATAGAGTGCATTAATTCACTATTAAATGAAAGTAATATGCTTAATTTATTTAGATACTATGTTGAATTTATATTATTATAACAAACTGAAGATTAAGGAAACAAAGTATTAGAGAATATCCTTATACAAAAGACAGTATATTGTATTTACTTAGATATAAAATATTGTTGAATTCAAATTTCAATAACAAGAAGAAAATTATTGGACTATAAGAAGAGAATAAATGATAAATTTTCTTTCCAAACAAGATGAGATAAAAGCCTATACAGCCTGAGAGTTAATAAATAAGTGACAAATGCATAACATTTCCTCTATTCAATAAATAAAAAATTCAGAAGAAAATATTGATAGAATCCAATAAACACAGTAATTTCATTCATTTGCTATTACAAATTTTTAGCTAAGATTAGTATGATGAAATTATTTTCAGAAATTTTGAAATATTATTAAATAATTAATTTTTAATCCATAAAATTAAATTTTATATAATCACTCAGAGGAAATTATCAAATTACCCAGTTTTGAGAACATTTAATATTAAATGCTTAAACTTCATATATAAAGATATGGTAATATAATGTTTCTGTTAATAAGTTTGATTTTTCACAAAACATCATACTTATGCAACTTTTTCAGTACTTTAGATATAGTGCAGAATAATGTTATTAGCAAAACAGATGTTTTACAATTAAAAATTAAACAACTCAATTAAGTGAAATAATATGTCATAAAATACACATTCACAAGTTTTTTTTCCTCGCCTTTTTAACACATAGCTAATTTTCCAACAGAATGAGGGTGTTTTTAAGTTATTATAACTAGATATTTGGGAAAAAAAATTCAATACAATTAAAATTAAGTGATATCGTACGAGATGGAGGTAGTTGCACTGATAAGTTTCCTATAATATGTATGAATGATTCGGCAAATTAATTAAACTTGCAGCACTTCAATTCTAATTATTGAATAAATAAAAGTAAGAGCTGAAATATTTAAAAAATATATGGGATATTTTAATTTATAGAACATTACATTTGTTCCCATTTATGAAAACCAATGCAAAAACTTCATATTATTTATGTGTTAAGAAAATAAGATTAAGATTTTCTGAGAAAGTATTAAGTTTCATAATGGACTATAACAATACAAAACATATATATTACACTTTCAAGCAATTAACAGGTTTTAAAATAATTTAAACAAGCTCAATTAAACTTTACATTTATTCCAAAACTGGCACTGGTATAAAGCAGGACTTGCATCACTTTTGTACATTTTCAAGATTTCAGAGAAAATATCTGTTTAAATATAAGTTTCCACAAATACAAATATACACATTAATGGTTGCCACTTTTTTCTGCTTCATATGTGCGGTGTGTGATATGAGCTAAAAATAAATAAATAAAAATAAAAATAAATAAATAAATAATTCACAATAGAAATTTTTTTGAGAATTTCCATAGCTTCTACAAATATTTTAATCTGATTTATTAAAAACTTATAAGGGAAAACAATAAATGAAATTTCTATAGAATGGTTTGGTCTGATTATCCCTTAATGGGCATCTTTTGCATACAAGACTAATTAGACCAGGACTTATGATTTAAAGTACATTCCAAAAAACTACAAATATTCAAGGCCAAGGTGGGAGCCGAACCCATAAACTGTTGAACTGAAGGTAAGAGTACTAATGATTCTGCTACAAGCTTATCCATGGAATACAAGATACATCTGGTATAATACATTGATATTCATACAAACAGTAAAAACTTTGTAAACATTACACTAGTATATGAAACTTAAGCAACTATGTTAATTTTATATAAGTAAACAGTTCTGAAAATGAAGAAGGGACCCTTGCAAACAGTACAATAAACATGCAATCCAGTAGAAATGTATTTAAAAAAAAAAAAAAAAAAAAAAAAACCCTTACAATTTGAATGAACATAAACAAAAACTAGATACATTCAGTGTGGGCACCTCATGTTTATAACAGGAAGGATATTGATGCAATTAAATATGTTCACAGCAAGTGAAAATGAGTTCTTTTATGAAATATGGCTAAAAAAAATCACCTGGATTACTTCACACATGGAAGAATGGTTGCATAGAGACATAGCAGGACCAGTGTAGCTTAAGAGTTCAAAATCAACAAGTAATAGTTCATCAACCTGCAAGTGAAAAGAACCTAAAACCAGTCATCTATGCCATTACTTAGCAACTATGTACAGCAATTGGGCAATATGTGTTGCAGTTTACGGAGTCCAGCCTTCACAAATCCTATCCTGTAACCTCAAAATGGGGTGAGGATATACACAAGTTGTACAAGTGTGATGTACATTTACAACCTAAACTTGTTTTAGGTTCCTAGTAGGTTCACTCATGGTATGAAGGTTGAACAGATATACCTGGCTAATACAAAAAGGTAAGCCAATCCAAGGTGTTAGGCACTGTAACGATGGATAGATAACATCATGATTGTGCTGACCTTAACAGACCCTTGAGGAACTAGGCAAAACCTTGTTTTATATATCTTTTACCTGCACTGAGAGGCTATACAGGTGGTGCTGTAATACTTCTTCCAGTTCTACAGTCAACTCATGGATAACAACATTAACAAATAAAATAATATTAAAAAAGGATTGGTTACACCTTCTGGTATTAACCAATCATTTCGCAAAATAGTTCCAAATGATCAGAATCCTGTCATAAAGAAGAGCATCAGCAATCTTGCTATTGGGAGAAGTAGAGTTGCCACAAGGCAGCACACAGAGACCAAATTTGGGAAGACGGGAGTTCTTACAATAACTCAAAAGTACAATTTAAGCTATTGTAAAAAGTGAAGGAGCAAGTGGGGAGAACTAAAAGACAGAAGTTTCAACCCCTTCTCCCAGTAGTATTGGTTACAAGACCAACACAGGGAAGATAAACAACCTAGAACTTTTGCTCAGGCTGTTAAATCGCATAAAACAGTCATTGTGAAAGATGGATTTCCATATATCCAACTTAATAAGGAAGATGTTAACTTTATACAGCTGGAGATCCTTATTAAGACAGTTGAGGTCACTATAGGCCTAAGGTTAGTGGCTTCAGCTTAGTATATGATGCATTGATTCTCCTTTGTGATGACCTTGAAACAATGGAATGGATTTAAAAAGTCTTCCATGGTAACAAGAGTTTATTTGGGAGTGAAGGACTCACTGCTCTGGATCCCAGTGAATCCTATAAACTTTTAAAATGAGCTTCAAGATGAAGGACACTAATACTAAGGATTCTGTCATCCTTTTGAAATGGCTTAATAGACTCAACCCAGAGTTAAAGTCTTTAGAATGACATGCTCTGCAAATATCTGTGGAGACCCATTCAATATTAGACGAATCTTCAGGGTTGATACTGAAGTCACAGAAGCAATCAAAAAGGCTAATTATGGTGAATATACTGGTTAGGACTGAGGGTTTTCAAAATTCTCTGGGAGTCAAATCTTTAGAAGATTTACATTTTCAAGAGATGGAAGTAGTGCCAGAAAGATCAATCAAATTCCTTTCAAGCAAGTAAATCTTCTCCTAATTCTAGTAAGGAAAGTGAATTACCTAGCATTGAAGAACTGTAATTAAGATACTGACTCTAATACAATCGTGCAGCCTAACTGTCCAATATCTAAGAGCGAATTAGAAAAGGTTGTGCAAGAAATTGAAGTGACTCTCCTACTAGCGGTCACACGAACAAGAGTGATCCTAGTTAGCTTCTTTGGATGCCATAATGGTAAAAATTATCAAAGTAGCATAGATCAACCTTCATCATTGTAGATCAGCTTCAGCAATTCTTAGCAAGATGACAAGAGGGGAGGTTGACACTATTAATTTAGGAGCCAAGGACCTGTAATGGTTATGTTTTGGACCTCATTTTCAAGGTCTTAACATCTTTTATGATAAATGCTGTTTGAGACATAGATCTTGCATTGCTATTAACAACAAACTAAATGCCCTTATTCTTGTTAATTACCGAAATGGGGATAAAGTTGCCTTGTAAAAGTATCTTATTTATTACAAGCAATCAAAGATGAAATTAACTTCATGTCTTCCCTTTGAAGATTAACAATTTGAGTGAGAAACTCGTCATAGGGTGTGATGCAAATGCTTCACAACACTATGTGGGGAAGTAGTGATAGCAACAAATGTGACATAGTGTATTATAATCTATCCTACCAAAAATATGAGCCTACTTTTATCACTGTCAATAGAAGGGAATTCATTGACTTTACTGTATGCAAAAGTATATGTACTTTATTAATGATTGAAGGTGTTTAATGAAATAAGCTTATCTGACCATCAATATATTATGTTTTCTGTTTTAGGTACAAACAGACTAGAGATGGTAAATTTACAAAAAAGACCTGGGAGGGAGGGAGGGAGGAAGGAAGGAAGGAAGGGAGGAAGGGAGGGAGGGAGGGGGGAGGGAGGGAGAGAGGAAGGAAGGAAGGAAGGAAAGACAGAGAGAAAGAGAAAGAGAGAGAGAGAGAGAGAGAGAGAGAGAGAAAGAGAACTTTCTGGATATGTAAAAATGCATTTGGAAGAACTTGGGCCCAATATCCTGAAATTTTTCATTGGATTGACACTATAATCATTTGTCTCACTATTATTTATGGTTTAGTGGTCTGATAGTCTAGAATCAGGAATGAAACTGCTAAGGCAGAGTTAACATTTCAGAGGTTGTTTTATGTAGCTATCTCTAGGTCTAATGAAACAACTCCCCCACTTCTATACTTGAACTTTTGCTTGGTATGATTACACTTTATATGCTTATTGAAGCAGAATCGATAATTTGCATGAAAATACAGTTGGAAGGATTACTGCATATTTTTCTCTAGGGATAATCATAATGCTAATGTAAGTAATCATCTTTTTGTAAGTATGCCTCCGGATTACGTAATTGTTAAATATGCTTTTGAAAAGCCTTATACAATCAAATTTCCCTTATGAGAAGATTGGAATAATGTTGTCATCTGTGAAAACTGTGCATTGATGGTTAAAAAATGAATTCTAACACTGCAACTGGTATTTACTGTTCAACTGATGATACAGTTGTCATTTCTTTTGGAAAAACATACAACTTATTCCAAAGAGAAGTCTTTGCCATTTTCATGTGCAGTAGAATATGCTTGGACAGAAACTATTCTCATTAAAGAAAAAGTATCAGCTCTGACAGTTAAGCTGGCTTTACAGAAGTATACTCTAACTTTTGTACTTGTCTGGGAATGCTACTTTACTTTATGGAGATTGGCTAACAATTCCCTTAACTTAATGAGGGTGCCTGGGGACTAAGGTGTTCCTGGCAGTGAGTTAGCGAATGAGTTGGATAAGGCTGGATCAACAACTGATATTTTTAGCCCAAAACTAATGCCAGATATTTCAAAAGAACTTTTCAGAAGCAGTGTTTTTAAACTCTTCAGGAAACAAATTATTTTTGCACTAATATAATGCCAGTCATCAAAAACAAGTTGGGTTATTAAATAATACAAGGCAAAAATAGTTAATAAAATTCATTGAACCTGTTTAAGTAGAGCATTGGGACTTTTTACAGGACACTGCCATCTTATGAGATAGCTCAACATAATGGATATATTAGATGCAAGTATTACTGATGTATTATTACTTGCAAGGGTATCAATAGATAGAGGAAACTTCATTACATATGCTATGTGAATTACTTTACACATATAAGTTTGAACACTTGGGTTGGCATTTAATTGAACCTCGGATGTTGCAGAACATCTCAGTTAAATGCCAGCTAAATTTTGTTTTAGCCACTGGTCTCTTGAAATAAAGGCTTTCTTTTTTAGGTATAGTGGAAAAGACCAATGGTCACAGTGCTAGGTTCTTATGAAACCATCTTCTACTTTAAATTTAATCTAATCACTATCCTGAATACTGCATTTTTTAAAAATCTGTCTTTAGGTGCCACCACTTAGAGTGGCACAAGGACCACAAAAACTGGAACTAATTAACAGAGTTATGTTCTTTTTACAAATAAAAGTCGTTTAAAAGTAACAAGTGATTCTCAATTTGAATTGATTTGAAGAGAGTTCAGAACATGTGGTTTACCCCAATAATATCACAGGAAGAAACTTAGGGAGGTCCTGGAATTTTTATTTGAATAAGCAGACACAGCTTAAAGTTTTCAACAAAGTAAGTAACAAACAGTTCTGTAACTGGAAATCCCTAGTGAAAGGTGATCCTTTCTTGTGATCTGTTCTAAAGAACCATTGCAGCAGATTTGGTTTTTATGGATGAAAATGCATGGTCACACTAAACTCTTGCTGTTTAGCATCTACAGGAAGGGAAAGATATTATTCAAATAGAATTACTAGTATACTTTCCTGGTTTAAATCCCATAGAATGTGTGGAATGCTTTAGGGAGATGCCTTCCAATATTATTACATCTTGCGGGGAGCATCCAACAACTGAAATAGATGCTGATTGAGAAAAGAACAACACTCTTACATCAAAAACTGTTGGAGAATCTGGTGTTGAGTATAGAGAGATAGTTTGAAGCAATCATTGCAATAAAAGATGGGCATATCCCATATAAAGGAACATCTACTTGTTCTTTTTCTTGGACAGCTGTGTAACCATAATGAATTCAATAAAGCCTTTTATTGCCTAATAACATATTATAGACAATATATTCATTTTCGCACAACTATGCTACTGTGCCTTTGTTTTGAGTATGAAATGCTGTCTCACAAATGATTTCTTATGAAGTTATGGCAAAAAAAAAAAAAAAACATCTGTTGCTTAAGTTTATTACACCAGAGTATCTAGTACATATTATTACAGTACATACATATAATTCTAAGTAGTTACACATTTTTCAGATTACTAACTGCTACAGAGGATATCCAAACCTTGTTGCTTAAATTTATAGAGCTGCAAATGCAAATAAAAGTATAAAATCCTGTCGCACAGATGATTTCTTATGAAATTATGGCAAAAAAAAATCCCACTTGTTTTTTTAAGTTCATTACACCAGATTATCTAGAATATATTACTACAGTACATACAAATAATTCCAAGTAGTTACACATTTTTCAGATTACTAAATCTTTTAGAGGATACCCAAAATTTGATGCTTAAATTTATAGAGCTGCAAATGGAAATAAAAGTTAATAATCAGAGCTAACAATTAAAAAATGAAAATAGTAAATAATGTAGTTAATGGTTTTAGTATGGATGAAAAATACATAATGATTATCAATAAGTATTACAAACTAGATTCATAAGAACAATTAATATAAAAAATTAAAAAAAGGAATAAAATAATGAATATTAATATTGGATTTTAGAAATTGAAAATAATAAATCTGCAGATGGCTATGCTCATAATATCATAAAAATAAAGTTATAAACTTTTTAAGTAATATTTCTTTACTATTATATACAAAAATAAAAATTTCGATTCAGATATTGCCACCACTTTAAAAAATTAGATATGATTACTTATATTGAAAAATAAAATATTCATAATTATTCTAGAAAAATTATAAATTTTAAGGTGTTACCTGGTACATAGCATTCTTAATTTCAATGAAAAAATTTAAAAAATGTAATGGAAGAAAAAATATAAAGGTAAAAGAATATAGATATGCAAAATGACTACTAAACTATTTTTGTATTTTGCAGTAATTTCAAAGGTTGCATAGAAAATCATCTGGAAAAGAAAAAATAAAATTTTTCACTAACTACTGCCAGAATTTGAATTCTGAAAAGGAAAATCTTTTATACAAATAACAATAGTCTTTTAACAGTTATAGTATTAGTTTCTATATGATCAAATAAAAGGGGTCAAAACTAGCAGCAGATAAAATCTTACTATTTATAGTTATAAATTTTTAGTTCTTTTCATTAGAAGTTCATTATAAAATAATACTTTAGTTAATTTATAACTAATTTTGTATCATTTTGTAAGTTTAAAGAGTAATTTCACCATAACTATTTTTAACCAAACTGATTTGGGTTATTTTATGATGTTGAATTACCATATTCTCTACATTAATTTGCAAACAAATATGTTAAAATCAAGTTTATACATTCTGTTGAATAGAATAGTGTGTTATAGAAATCTTGAATGCCTTTGAAATTGCTATATCTATAAACAATGTGGGTTTCAATGCAGAATTAAAGCAAAATTACACAGTAAAATATTCGTTTTTGTTTTTAATTTCCAGCAAAAGGATTTTCCTTAATAGCTCACAAAAGTTTTAAGAACCAGTTTACATGACCTTTTTTTTTTTTTTATCTTGTAGCAAGTTTTCTCAATGATATAAATAAGCAATTTGTAGTTTTAGACATCCTACATGGTGCAACTGATACATGAAAATTGTTAATTAAAAATACCAGGCATGAATTTGAAAATTTGAAAGCAGAAGTTTCACGACTGAAGTTTTTTATATTTTTAGCATAATTAATCATCTAAATGTAATGCAATGCTGCTTCATTTAATATTTAGTGGTACATTCTTCTGCTTTGGAGATTGCAGTACCTTGTCTGAAAATGTAATTAACAAGGGTATTTAAGGAATGGTTGTGATGTGTTAAAGACTGACTTGACCAGTAAAAACCTTTAATTTCTTTTTAATTATTATTTTAAAAATATTTTTCACTATATTTTTCTATTGTATGGCACAAATACCAAACAGGGTTAAGAAATTAAAAGCTTTAGATCAGGCAAACAGCATGCACATGACAGTTCAGTTTCATTGTCACTATCCCGCAGTCACTTTTTTGAGATGATAGTTAATTTGAACTGAGACAAACACAATTTGAATTGGAAAACAAATCACTATAAACACTCACAAATAGAAAAGTGACATTCTCAGAAGACGATGATCAGAATGTTGACTATTCAGTCAAACATTTCTAACCAAATTGTTTGATTTCAATTAAATGCAATTTATCACTCAACAGCATTTTTTGCATGCAAGGTAAAATTCAACAATGACCTATGATTTGAAGCAAATTCCAAATGACAACAAACATCAACAATTAAAATTGGCGATGAACCAACAAACTATTGAGCTCAAGAACACAGCATGGACCAGTAAAGTTATCAACCTGCCACCAAATTGTCTTAAAATAAATATTTTAAAATGATTTGAGTAAAATAACATGAATTAGTTAGAAATAAGATGCATAGAATATTCTTAATAAGATATAGAAACCAAAACTAGTTCTATACTCTAAATAAATATAAATGTTTATTAACCTCTTCACAAAGGACAAATCATGCATGCATCCCATATGAACATCTCTCAAAGACAGGCGAATCACCTGTGCATTCCAGAAGACCTGGTTTAACGGACAGCTGAAGAATATGTGCATTTTAATCTAAAACAATTTTTAATAACCACTAGGTGACACCCAGTGTCCATTATAGTTTAAATAATCAAAGTGCGGGTCAATGTTTCATTTTGAACTAGAAAGCTCGAGGAATTGCATACTCATACACTTCTGAAATGCCAAGAACAAATCTCATAGTTAATGCGGAAAAAGAAATTGATTTCTTTAATCTTTTCCTTGATGATCATTCGTTAAATTTGATAACTGAAGAAATAAGTAGTTTTGTTTGACAGGCTCAAAGAAGAATTGTTTCAACTTCTAAGACAGTCAAATTTTCAAATTAAACCATTGAGAACATTAAAGTGTTTTTTTGCAGTGATAATATTGATGGGCATTATCAAGAAACTTAACTTGAAAATGTATTCCACTAGAAATGACATGTTCGCTACTCTGTTCTTTAACAAAGTTATGCATCAGGATTTATTTTTCAACATATAAGAGTTTTTGCACTTTACTTCAAACAAGAGTGCTAAAAAGTAGGGAAAACTGGGACAAATCATAGAAAATCTGAAAAAATAGATTTAAAACAAACTATGAACCCAAGATGAATCCCTTTTTGAGTGGAATGGACATCTTGGCTATCATTAATATGTGCCATCAAAAGCAATGTGTTACGGGATAAAAATATATAAGCTATGCAAATCAATTTCCTGTGATATACAGAATTTTTTAATTTACTGCGGTAAAGACACAGATGTTAAACAGCAAGGGGTCTTATGGAGAAAAAATTGTGAAAACATTGATATACATATTACTTGAGAAAAGGTAAAATTTATATTTTGAGTGGTTTTCAATTCCTCTTCTATTGTGGATTATACACATTTTGGAAAATGGATACATGTTTAACAGTTTTGAAAACAGGGAAAAGAATGCCTAAAGACTTTGTGCAAAGGAAATTAAAAAAGGGTGACATGAACTCGGTAACATGAACATCATTGCTTTCAAAGAAAAAGATTTTTTATGCTAACAAGCACGAAACAGAAATGGCTACATCTAGAAGAAAAGATAAAATTACTGGTGAGGACATTTTAAAGCCTAAATGTATCATTGATTATAGCAAAAACATGGGTGGTGTAGATCTTGGAGACACACTTTCATGGTTTAAAAATCTGTCAAGTGTTACAAAATATTACTTTTTGGGCATATGGATGTAGCAAGATTAAACTCCAACATTCTTTAGGACAAAGAACATGGCACTAAAATGCCGATTCTATGAAAATAATTGAAGCAATATTTGAGAACTATGAAAATTATCATGAAGAAAAACAGTTTACATTCAGATGTGTACCAACAGTTATTGGATTGTTTAGTAAGCATTTTCCTATCCTTAACATTAACAAAATTCTGTAATGTAGGGCTAAGCATTTCTCCAAGCTTCAAGATTTTCACAATTCAGTACTTGTTTTAATTCTATTACTTGTTTTTGTAAATTGTCTTAGTCAAATTAATTTTTTTAATTTAACAAATTGTTAATGTGTTTATTCTATCAAAAACCTTGGAAAATTTCAAATAGTACTTTTAGGAATTATTTTTGAAGGAAAACATTACATGTTTTCATACAAATTAAAGAAAAAATGTTATACATTATAAATTCTAGTTTTAAACCAAATCACAGCTTATGTAATAACTTCAAATGCTACAAAAAATTACAACATTAGGATGAATTGACATTAGGATAAAAATCACATCAGGTTATTACTTACAAATTTCCTAATTTTTTTAAAAGTTAGGCATAATGGTAAGAAACTTCTGTCCTGCAATACAATTCTTTTCTCACCTGGTTCACCTTCAGGGAACATCTTAAATATAGGTACACCATCACAAAAAGGTTAATAAGAACTAAATAGTTATAAAAATATTTGATTTCTCAATATATTAAACTTTCTTTTAATACTTAAAATACATATAATAAATATAATTGAAATCTTCACACTTTTCTAAATATTCATTAATTTGGCAAGTAGTAAATAAAAATTTACATATTTCGTAACACCCCCGTAATACACATCATATATTGTGTAAACTGCAAAATGTTCTATCTGTTTTGGATAGGCAAATTTAGAATGAAATATACACCCAATATAACATTTTAACGCCTAAAATTTCAGTGCAATCTAACATATGGATGCTTAACATATAAATACTTTGTTTCTCCAGAACTTTTTTGAGTTAATCATTTTAAAAGAATTTCAGAAAGTGAAGCATTGAAAGCAAAAAGCAGAATGTAAGACACTGTTATATTAGTACAATAAGAAGATTACCACCGATGGAATATTTCTCAAGTTTATGGGAAGAATGTAATAGACAAAAAACATTCAAGCATTTTATTGATTATAATTAGAGAATCATATTTTCATTTTAATAAGCTCAATAAAATAAAAAAATAGACTTTTTTTAATGAAGTAGATAGTTAATTTACATTAAATAATAAAGTAAAAAATTATTTTCTTGTCTAATTTGAGTTATTTAAAACTGCAAAAAAAGATAATGAAAACTATTAAAAAATGATAGCATGTTGCATTACAAAATTTGCTGTGAAAAAATTTGGTTTATGTGTCACTCAAAGGTCAATTTTTGCAAACAAAGGATAACCTGGACTTAAAACAAAAATGTAAGATTATAATTGTTGTGAATTACATAGTACAACACATTGGTTTTATACAATATAACTATATATACAGATGATGCTCCTTTTTGTGAATTTTAATTTTTGAAATTAGCGATCTCAAAACTAATATTTTTCTAATCAAATTGATTTCTATAAGCTAACATTAGAAAAAATATCTAGCATGTACTATGTAAGAAAAGCTTATGTTGGTAATAATCGCTGCATGTCAAAATGATCTAAATATAGCTTTTTCAGCAATGTAATTCCAACCATAGTTTAGCAAATGCAATGCATATGAAACATTGATTATATAAGGTGATTCCAAGCAATGATCACTTTTTCAAAAGTACTTCACAATATTTGCACTTGAATTTATTGATTATACTCCATTGTACAGCCTGTAAAATGGGAGTTAGAATAGGTGGAAGAAATTCCACAGATTTCCAGATTTTAACAGCAGCAGTACATTTGTCCACAATTTGAAGGGTTTATGGTTCTATAATGAAAAGATTGATCCAAGTTTCTCAACCATAACAAAATAAATGCAAACAAAGAGGCATAAAAATAAGAACTTACAAATGAAAATTTTCAAATTTTTAATTGGGAATTAAAATTATTGCACACATTGGGATCATGTTAGGGACTAGCCATTAGTTCCTAAAATTATAAGTTGTGGCATCCTGCACAAAAGAACTAAAATGCCTTACTACTTCAGAAACCTGTCCTGGTGTTTCCAGCAATCAGAAGACCCGGATGGAAATGGAACATTAACTCTCGGGCTTGGAAGGACAGGTGGCACAATAAGGGAAAAAGGGTATAGCAGGGTGAGCAAAATAGTGTGGCTCATTCATATGAGATTTTATTATGTGCATAATCTTTTCATAAAATAGTGAATGCAAAATAACTAATGATAAAATAATAATAAATTGGTCAAGATGTGTTTTGTATCAAATGAAGGAAGATATTATTCAGCTAAAACACCTGATTTGTTCCCATGAACATAATCAATTTTTATTGCAGAGTCTCTTTCTCCAGTGCACATGGTGGTAAATCTTTCTTTGTTTCATTCATTTTGGTACTTTTTGGCTCATTTTGGTATGAATATTACAAATCTCTATTGAGTGTTTGTAAGTTAGAGGTTTAGCAGAACAAGGGTTCACTGTACATAAAGACAATATTGTTAACTTTTGAGGTCTTGGAAATAGCATTTGTAATGAGTAAATAAACAATGCCTTTATAGTAATGAATATTAACTCAGAAATAATTTACAGTTGTTCACATAATAATATATTATCAAAATTAAAAGGTGAAACAATAATAAAGACAACAAAAGTAGATCTTAATTAAACTATTAAGAGTTTCTATTTAACAAAATTAAATTAAGAAATTAAAAGTAATTTTTAAAGGTAAGTAATTTTTAATTTTGAAGTTAATAATATTGAGCAAAAAAATTTTCCTTTATTAATCCATTTTAAAATTTTATTAAAGCTTAAAAAAAATTTAAAGCAATTGTGTCTTAATTCTCTTTGTCTATTAACATTACATACAAATCTTTATTGTTGATACAAATAAAAATTATTGTTTGAAACGAAATTGAGACATTTTTCACAAGTGAAATTGTAAAAAATAAGGTCAATTGATGAGTTCATTACACTAAATATTATTCAGCAATTTCTAATTTTATAGCCTTCCAACTAATAAGCATTACTATAAAAAATACTTTTATTCATTTTTAAAAGTAAAAAAATATATGGAAACTGAATTTTAAGATGATTCTACAAAATACTGAATAAGATCTAAAAATAATATTGCTATGAATTAATTTTATTACATATAAATAAGGTTCAGAGTTCAAAACTATTTAAATTTTGAAATTTAAAATAAAATTTAAGAAGAAAAAATTTACATTTTAAAATTTACCAAGTCATAAAAAGTAAACCATATTATAGTAAATAAGAGTTACCTTCACAAAAAAAATACAAACAAATATAAAAGTGACAATTTTGCAGATTTATGTATTAAATATACTTTCTGTTCAAATAAATGAGTTTACTTCAAAATTCTGAATTTAACTCTCTGCATCTTTCCAAAGATATAGTTAGAAAAATAGCTCATTTTTGCTGTTTTACTTTTTGTTATGCACTTATTGTTAAACTCAATCTACTTCTAATAAACATTTATTTAATTTAATTAATGTTAGAAATCAAATCAACTTAAAATGGTAAGTTCTGGACAAATAAGCTTTTGATTGTAAAATGCCAAAATAAGTTCATTTAAAAATAAATAAGTTAGCATTTTTAGAATAGCAACTTAAGTATATTACATCTGAGGAATGTTTTTTGTGGCAGTAAACTAAATTTCAAATTATTCAATATCAATGTTAATAAATTTATTTTAGTAAACTAGAAGTGCTAATTTCCATAAAAACAATTAAATTGATATGTAACACAAACACTGTTTAATGAGCTCATAGAAAATTTATAACTTTGAAATAGTAATTTGGTAAAAACATCTCCTTTTCCAGCGATAAAGAAATTTAACTTTTAAAAAAATAATCCATTAATATAAAAGAAAACCTCCAACATATAATAAAATCTAAATTTTTTAAATAACAACTTCAATAATAATGACTTATTTCTGGAATACTGGTTAAATAACACTTGTAATAGAATATATCTTTTACAAGTACAAAAGGTGATGATAAGCATAACAGTAATTTTAAAGTTCAGTCTATTTAACTAATGACAAAAATGTAGTAACAGTTGAAAAATCATTTACAGATTATTACCAACTTAAAAATGTAACAGAAAGAAAATGTGCATCACAATATTAAACTAATAAAAATAGATTTGGAAGTAAATAAATAATAAAACATAAAAATATTGAAACAAAATTCAGCTGAAAAGAGTAACAAAAATATCAATAGGGGGAAAAAATATAATTACATGATTATTTGTGTTGCTAGATTGGCTTGACACATTACAGTCAATTTTAACAAATGAAAGCTAATGTGATCTGTACCATGATGTAAAATGGATTCCAATTCACTAAATATTCATGTGTGACATGGAAATTGAATTTGCATGATGTGTTGAATTGAAGGCCAAAGTATTAGCTATTCAGCTCACTAAAAATGAGCCAGAAGAAAGTAGCATCAATAATTTAAAGGATTTTACACAAATTTAGTTTGCTTTTATAAAAATACTTTGCTTTCTTTAAGTTTGAGTGTTAGCTTATAAATTTATTGAAGAACAAGAAGAAAAAAAAAGGAATCTCTTACCTCTATAAAATTCTGTGTTAAATCGTACTCCTGGTAAAAGTTCATGTACTTTGGTCATAATTTTATTCGGAGTATTTGTAGCATCACTATTCCATATCTGTATTACATCATCTTTTTCCCTGACAGTAACACTTACACCACAAACATCATCATCTAAAAGATATTTTTATCTGCTATAAGGAATAGTTATTAAATTGCTGTGGAAATATAAAATATTTTTGTTTACTTTAAAAGAAAAAAATACAACTAATAAACAATACACATTACATTAATCAAATTAATTAATATATTTCATTTTGTTACAAGTGATTTATAAGATTAAACTTCAATTAATGCTCAAATTTACAAGAAAAGCTGCACACATTTAAAATTCAGACTAACTTAAGAAATTATGAAAATAACAAATAACATACCCAAAATTACAAAATAAAATTAAAAAAATACTGATCTAGAAAGGGATAAACGTTTTTAGGAATTAAATATTCTATATAAAAATATAAATTTAAAAAAATCAGAGATTTTTATTTAGTTATTTAAATGAAACTGCTTGAGAAAAATATATAGCAACTACATATATTTTGTCTATGTGGCTTAATATCACAAGAAAAATTAAACAGAGATATATGCATTTTTCTCTAACAATGTTTCATTTTTCTCAAAAAACTTGTGTGATTCTTTTCTTACAGGTTTTAAAACATACACATAAAATTTCATTTGTTGCGTCATTCGAGCATAAATATTAGTTTGGATAATACACTTTTAGAGTAATTTTATAAGTGGTTGATATTTGATAGTCCCTGATATTTTTTTCCTACATTGATTAAATTCTGTACTGATTTTCTTCTTTATTGGATTTGAAATTCATGGCACCTCTGTTAAAATATTTTATAGTGGAAGAGCTCCAAATCCAAAAGAACTCAGCTCCATATATTAGGGCCCCCTACTTTGTTCATGAAGTAAAAAAGGCTCCTTATTTATATGAAGCTACAGTGTTAACCTGTAGTATCCAATGTTTTCTGAGAATCACAACTGTTTCATAAAATTACTAATGTCATCTAGAGCAGGTTTTATTTGATTGCTTTTCTTTTCTACCTTTTGAAATGATCTAAGAAGTAGAGGAGTTCATTTTCATATTTGCTTCAGAAGAACATATATCAATTGTTCTTTAAAAGCTTTTTCTCAAAATTTTGGTTTTTTTAATGTTTGTATCAACAGTCTTAGATTTATTGTAAATTGAAGTAGATTTCTTAATGCTATTAGAAATTGAAGGTGAAGTAGATTTAGATGACAAAGTTGAAAGTTGAGGAGATATTTGTAAACTACTGTTCTTTGCTGGATTGTTGTTTATTTTAGCTTCTGTTTGTAAAGTAAAAAACTAGGAAACACTAACTTTTGATGTTCAGCTTTTTACTATCTGTCTTCCATCCATGAAAGTAATATTTTTGTTTTTATTTTGGTTGCAATTACTTCTTTTTCTAAGACCCATATAGGAGAATATTTGGAAAATGCAGCATGTGAACCAGAATAATCATGAAATTTGAAAATTCCTAAAGTACAAGCATTAGTCTCATGACCATATTGTACCATTTTTCCACAAATAGGATCTGTTGAGAGTGACCATAGTTCTGACATTTATAACACCTATGAATAATGTCAGAACTATGGTGTTAGTTAGGAATGAATAAGTTTACAACTTATGTAACTTGTTTTTAAGGATTTGGATAATACTGGTGTGTGAAAAGTTAAGACAACATGTAGGGTGGGACTAAGTCTACCATAATGCTGAATGTTTATACAGCATGCAGCACAAACCCCTTAACTACAAAGTTTTTCCAAAAATTCTGCTTCTATAACATTTATAAATATGTGTTAGATGGGAGCACAAAAAGATTCATTTAAAATTTTATAAAATGATGTTTTGACAAAAAATGAATCTAAATTTTTTAAAGTACTAATTAGCAAAATTTCTTTTGAGTCAACTTGAACAAGAAGATTTCCGTAATTAAGGTCGTAATTTTTTGGCATTTTGTATCTTACCAATAAAGGATGCAAGCAATTTTTGAACTAAAAAAGGAGATACTGCATGAGAGATGTTCTGGGTACTATCAACGGGTAAGAAATATATGAATTGGCTTCAATGAAAACAAAAATTAGAGCTCATAAGATATTTGTAAATATTCAGGCTCAATGGGAACACCCACCACAGATCCCTAAAAAAGATGGCAGCCACCAGCTCTAAATATTTCCTTCCTAGGCACTTACCATGATGCTAGCTGACACTTATATGCTAGGAGTCATCTCTGGAGACAATAATTACCTTTAACGTCAAGTCCAAGGATGTGACCCCTTCCCTTGATCCCTAGAAGTCCAGCCACAAGTGTAGCTAGATACCAGCCGATTAATACACCAGAAATCACAGTGTAGTATCTGTCTAAAGGGTTGCTAGGCACTGCTATGAGAAGCAAGAAGTGAATAGAGCAGTTACAGCTATTCATGGAGATGAAAAGGATAAGAAATAGAAGATAGAATAAATAGAGGATAAATAAAGAACCCTGGGTACCTTAAGACTGGGACACCTATACTCACCTAAAGAAGATAAGTTCTATGAGGTAATTATTTAGCATCAAGAATACTTGAAGTGATCAATCGATAAAGGTCAAGGGTATCGCATTCATATTTAACATGACATGCCGTTTCATTGCTCTAATGGCATTTCCTACATATAGTCTTGTTGAAAATGTTCCATCATATGAAGTTTCTTTCTGAAATAATAATGCCCAGTAATGAAACCCACTATTAATTGTATCTTTTCATTTAGGCATCAAAATAATTTCAGAAGTAATGTTCGTAGATGATTTATAAATCATACTTTTTATGTGTCATGCCATACAAAATATTGAAACCAGGCTTTATTAATCTTTCATTTTCAATTAAGATTGGTTCCTTTAACAATTCTTAAGTTGATGCCACAGAAAGGCTCTGCATCAACAGGGTTAGAATACTGCTTATTTTGCAAGCTTGTCTGCTTTTTCATTATCTTCTACACCACAAGCTTTGGCACCCAGATAAGAGTTTTGTTTTTAGTTAGCAGTTTATTTAGAAGTTTCCAACATTCAACAATTTGGAATGATTTAACTACCAAAAAAGTTGCTTGACAGTTTACTAAAAATAAGAATCTACTTATTCTGGAAGCCTTTACTTAAATTAATCATGAGACAATCTTAACAAATACTTCATCCTTCTTTTTGAGAACTCTTGGAAATATACCATATACCTAACATGACAATTTATTTTTTGACTCAAAATGGGGTTTATTTATGTCAAATCATAGAGAGTTAATGAAAAAAACAATACTTTTTTAGTTATTTATTCAAAATAAGTTAGCTGGCTTAAAAGTTATGAATCACAAAATATAGATACCCAAAATATTTAGTTATATTTATCAGAAGAAGAAATTTGTTTCAATATAGCTGGTGACCATTTCAAGTAAGAATGAAACTCTTGGCCTTTTTTTACATATTCACCTTAATTATCAACATTGCCTTTAGAGCTGAAATTTGTAAATGGGTTTTCTCAGATGTCCACAATTTGTTCATAATAGAAAATACTCTTTCTACTGGAGCATTTGTAGCAGGCAAACATAAAGTATATTCAATTACTATAGAAAAGTTTTCATGCTGAAAATTGTTGGCGCGAAAGTGTTGGAATACTTCCACCCAACAGGTTTCTGAGAAAACATTTATTCCATTCCACTATTTTTTGCAATGTAATGTAATTAGAAATTAATAAAAATTCATCAAAAACTTCAGTATCTTTATTACAGTCAATAATAACTACATTCAGAGTTTTTTTTAGTGTCTTCCCATGTGGGGACCTTTTTTAAATCTGCCCAATAAAATGTCTCCATTTCTTTGGTAAGAAAGCAAGTCCACTGCTCTAGATATTCATGGCTTGTTTTATAAAATTCTGTACCTGTCCTTTTCACAAATTCTTCATCGATATCAATATCACTATCTTTCAATTTTAACATTGATGGACCATAAATGGAAGAAACTGATTGATCTGTTTCTGAGTTAAATTGTTTTTTAACTGATTGATTTCTTTTGCAGTTTCAATTGCCGATATAGTATGACCTTCAAGTTTTAAGACAGCCTGATAAAAAATTGCTGATTAAGCGTGTTAAAAATAAAACCACAATTTGGACGTAGGATCCTGAAAAAAGTTTTTTAATCACAGGGGACATTTTTCAATTTTCAAAAATTAGCTAGCTTTTTAATGGCTGATACATTTTTAAAACCCTCAATAAAGCAGACAAAAGAGCAAGCTATCTGGTTTTGATACAGCCGAGCAATTATTGATCTTCTGTTTCAGTTTTGGCACAAAACTCCTTTAGAGCTTCAACTTGAACTGTATAAATATAAAAAAATGAATGTCTTCACAATAATGCTTTCGTAATCTATGAGTATGCCATCTGCAGAAATTTTTTTTACATTGTGAATTACATGGGCTCCACAGCCAATTGATTCTTTTTACCTATTGATTGTTTTTTCAGAGATGATTGTAATTTCGTTAATACATTGTTAGTTCCTAACCCAACTGCACCACCGAAATTGACATTGTCACCACAAAATACTATGACTTTTGCTGTCAAATTATTATCTGTCAACACTTGGTTTAAAAAATTAACAATGATGCCAGTAGTTTCATCATGTTGGTCTTAGAAATCTAAAATTTTTATTTGCACACCTACGTAAGGTTGATAAAAGCACACTACAATGGGGTATATTTTCTTGTTACCCTGGTTTGACGAGTCATTTAGTATTGTAATACAATTGCACTTATTCATCTTTTAATTCTTTCATTGCTTTAGGTATCAAATCATTTACTACAATAGCTCTTGATTTCGTACACATGCATGTAAATTTGGAATGAAAACATGATTAAATAAATTTCGATGCACAATCATTAGTACGAAAACTGTGGTTTTCTTGTATCGTGGGATAAGCCCAGACGCCTTTTGCTTTGGCAATATCTAAGTCTTTCAAAGTTAGGGCATCTGATTTCTTGAAAAAGTTTAACAATGAAGAACAAGAAGCGGCAGCAAGATCGGCATTTTTGTGTTTGTCAGACTTAAAATGCTGTTCAATATCACCACCACCACTGTGAGAAACAAATTCTGTATAGCACTTTTCACATCTGACACCTGATGGAGTATTTACTTGCTTGATAAACGAATATTTTTCTTGTAAGCTAACACTTAACAAACACTTGTGTTTTGGCATTTTAATTTATGATTCGAAAGCAAAAGAAATTTAAATTATTTACTACATGAGCATCAAACAAAATCAAAACAAAGAGCGAGAAGAGGTAAAATGAAAAGTTTGTCAAACAGTAGTCAATAAGTTAACAAAACACGAACGATATAACGTTTTGGCCACTCTCTGCTATCGTTGCGTCGACGACAATGTGCGGCGCATGCAGGGCGGTAGGTGACTGCCTACAACTCAAATTTTTGTGCGGTTTCTGAAAACGGGACAATTTTGCGACACACAGATAATTTCAGGGACATTGGGACTCGTAATGGCAAATAGGGACAGTCCTCTTTTAAAACGTCTGGTCACATTACATATATCCCAAGTACTGAGAGGTTGTCTTTCTTTGATCCATCTGTGAATCAGATGAGATATAATATTATAATGCACTTTTCTCCTTGATTAATTTTGTTAACATATTTACTCCAAGTGAGCTTTTGGTCAAGAAATAAGGTCAAATACTATACTTCAGTGGCCATACTCTGATTTGAAAATTCAAAAGTTTTGAGATAAAAAATCTGCCTTGTTTTCTTTTATGATTAAAAGGTACAAGATTGGTCTTCTGAGGACTCTAATCTTTAGATCCCTCTCTTTGCACCAGTTGCTAACATAACTAAAGGTTCTTTTTATATCAATTGACACTTTATGTTAACATCTTTGCAAAAAATGAGTATGACAATGTCATCTGCATAGCAGGCAATATTATTCAAATGAGTAATAAATTTATTTACTACCAGGATCCAAAATAATGATGTAACACCTCCAGGGGAACAACCTCTGCAATTCTTTTTTTCTAAGTGATTCTTCAAAGATGTTGATTAGAATAATTCTGTTCAAAAGCAGTTTCATTCCATTTACACAGAATGATTAAAATTTGTGTCCTTTAAGGTTTAAAGGATAGACAGATATGAAGTATTAGCAAAAGTATTTAAGTGAAAAGTTTAAGAAATGCTGCCAAATAAATCATTCCTATTCAAGGTTTCTTCAATCTTTAAAAAAAAAAAAAAAAAAAAAAAAAAAACTGATATAAAGTTATTTTTGAGGAGTTACCAGGTTGACAGGTAAATTGTAGGTAATATATGGGACAATTATTTCTCAAGTATTCCCCACCATCCTAGCACAATTTTCAACAAAATTTTAAAAAAGAATGAAGAGCAATTGATAGGTCTGAATGACTTAGCTTAGCCTCATAGTTATCTTTGCCAGGTTTAGAAATGAAAACATTCCTAATCATCTGTCATATCATAGGAATATATCCAAATGAAAGACTAGCTCTATAATCAAGTTAGCATTGGAATAATACTATTCTAAGCCTTTTGGACCATAATAGGCATTATTGTATCAGATCCAAGGCTTTCAAGTGGTTTAAAAGGGATAGGCCACTAACAATATTATAAATCAAAATGCTTTTCAGATCCAGTGATTTCAATTAACTCTTTTCAAAGAGCCAATGAAATATTGCTTTTATGATTAATTAAATATTTAGAGCCTGAAAAGTGGATTCTAGTTCTACTTTCTCTAATCTTTTTTTCCAGTGCAGGCACAGTTATCGCAATCTGTTAAGATTTTGAGCAATAGTTTGTCCTTTCTAAAGGGTCTCTGAAGTTTAGCCCATTCAGAGATAGAATATATATCTTCATAGAATTTCTTCCATGAGTGTTGCTTACACTTCCTTATGTTTCTTAAAATTGGTTAGCACTTTGTTTAAGTAAATTGGAAAGGATTTATCCAATTTACCAATTTTCTTTGGTTTATAAAAAATTTCAAAACATTTAATTTTCAATATTTATAGCAACATAATATTTCCACCAGGGCTCCATTGATTTGGGAATAACATTTCAAATTATAGCCAAGGGACTTTAAGAAATATTTTCCCTCATTAAATGAGAGTTAGCAAGCAGTAAAATAAATTGTATGTTGTTTTGCATTTTAAATAAGACTTATATATTACATAAGCAATATAAAAGAGAAAATTTTTTATTGATTTACTTTTTTCTGAAAAGGAAATTCTTGATCATGCTTATATAAGATTAAGATTACAAAATAAAATAAACAATTGCAAATATTAAGTAATATAAATGTCTTAACTCAGTTTTTTCAAGCACATGTAATAGGATTTTGGGTATTACCTTAATTTTTAACCAGCAGTTTTATATCATATAAAGCTCAGTGGAAGAGCCTATGTACTCATCAAAACTCCAGTGTGCAAGTAATTTTTTTTAATAAGGAATCAAAATATTAAATGTAATAAACAGATTTTCAACTATTTGAAAACTTATCCTTTATTCTACAAATGTCAAATCAACTTTAAACACAAACATAATAACTATCTACAGAAGCAACAATATAAAATATAAGACTTAATAACTATTTTTTCCTTGATTAATATTTCAGTTTTTTTTCAGTGTCTGCTATCAAACTTACATAATGCAGTACATTTGTTTTTATGAACACATAGAGATAAATAAATTTGTTCTTAAAATAGAAAAATAACGTTAAATATTATGTAAATAGATATTATAAATAAATAATATTAGATATTAAAAGAATTTTTAACAACATTGCTCTCTTTATAAGGATTTATTAGGAAAAAATTATATAGTGTGCATTACATAAAAATTTATGCAAAATAAAAATCTTTTTTACCATCATTTTACTGAGGAAAAATCAGTTAAAGTAATCACTTTTCAATTACAAAACAACATTTTAAAAAACATATTTTTCAAGGCAGAAAAAACTTTCATTGTTATTTTTCAAAAAAAGTTCCTTAATCTTTTCAGCCATTCATCTAATTGTTTTGGTGATGATCACAGAACTAAATATAGTTTTCATGTTTGATATCTAAAAGTTCTTTTTTCTTTCTGACTTATTACATTCACATTAATTTAATCATCTAATAATTTTTAGGAATAAATTATATTGGAATAAAGTCCTGAGGTGAAAGCCCCAAAATCCATAAAGGATTTGTCTGACTTTATAAATAAAGTGGGTGACCCAATTTATTGGAACTAAGAGTTCATGAGCTTGAGGCTATAAAATGCTATTGAGCAGAGGTCCCCAGCACCGTGCAAGCCCATTAAGAAGAAGAAGCCCTGAAATGAAATATGAGGCAGCAGGTTTCTTAATCGAAGTTCATAGATAAACAACTTATTTTCACTTAAGTTTTCAAATGTTTTTTTTGTTTTTCTTTAGATACAGTGGTTTGTTTAATAAAGCACACAAGTAAAAATAATTTAAATATATCCACTTTCTTAACTTTCTGGTACACACTTTTCATACACAAACAACTTTTGTATAAGTATTGTAATTGTCATATTAATAAAAAATGAAAATGATAAAAAGATATAAAATACTAAGCTTTGCTTCACATATCTGATAATGCAAGAATTTTTGGTGACTTGAGACGAAAGTATAAGTATTGCAAACTAAAAAAGATTTCCATAAAAATAATTTTTAACCATTTTAATTTAAAATTTGCTTTTTTGTTATCACCAGAAGCTTGAATCCAGTATTATCAATGTTGTGCTAAAGGTTTTATAAACTATAAATTTGATATTAAGTATCAGAATAATTAATGTCTTCTACATAAAATAATAAGATATCTTTTATAGAGTAAGTGCTTTAAGTAAACAGGCATAAATGTTATAATAATCATTTTCATTGAAAATTAGTAGTTAAAAAAGGGTATTATCTAATTAAGTAGTATCTTGCAGGAAAAGTTTTACAAAAACTATAAAAATTTAAAGAAATTAATTTCTGAAGGAAATGCATTCTAGTTTTAGGAAAATAAATGCAGTTATTTAAATTCAAGTTTTTTTTTTATATTGATGTAAGTGAGAAAGTAATTGAAGAGATAAACAAAAAAAAATTAATACCATGTTTTCCTGTATATAATCTGCAGATTATGCTTTAAAAAAATTTCGAATATCATTATGTGTATTATATGCTTCAGTAGATAATCTGATAAAATACATTCTCCATCAGAAAACCTTATTATAAAGTTTTGAAAGAAATGTCATTTTCTTTCAACACTTTACTATAAGGTTAATAAATAACAGATGTTATATTAAACACAGTTATAATAAATAACAGATGATGCTACAACTCCACTGACATATTATAGTTGCTATTGGTTATCAACATTTCACATTTTGTATTGAACTGAGGTGTTTTGTTCTGAAAATATTCGAATTAATAAATTGTCATGGGCAAGAGAAACCATAGAAGTCCCACAGTAGATTTTAAGCTGAAAGCATTTAGAAAGCAAATAAAAAGGTGACAAACATGTTAATGTGAGGCAAAAAACAAAGCATGAAAAATACGAAAGAAGAAATGTATTCCATGAGCAGTTTGAAAATAATTTATTTTATTTGTATGGCTACCTCACATTTTGAAAGTCATTAAAAACTAAAAATCAAAAAGTATATAGTATATTCTTGTAATTATCACTCTTGATTGATCTGTTGCATTAATCAGTTTATCACAATTTGTGATGCAGTAGATCCAAATGTAATGCAATCATGTTTTTCACAATAAATGCTTTTTCTTTACAATATTTAATCCTACTGTGTATTTTTTATTTTGTAGCACCACATTATCAGGAACATATATCTTCGACTATTCAGGAAAATATTGCAACAGATTATATACAGGAAAATATAGTAATTATAATAGAGTGCCAGACATTTATTTCTATTTAAATAAGGGAAGAGTTACAAAACAGCCAGAAGTGCAGTAATAAGATTGCTTGAATATCTTTAAATAAACATATATAATTGAAAAGGTTAACAAATATTCAAAATAGAATACTGAATTTTATATGAACTCTCTCTGTTCATAATGAATACACTATTTATTTAATATCATTTCCACCCTTTTTTTTTTTTTTGAGGAATGATAATACTCAATACCACACAAGGTTGAAAAATTTATGAAGACTAATCAGATCAGTCAAATTTTTAAAATGTGATAAATTCTTTGATCATTAGAATTTCAACTCTTTACATAATTACAAACTTAAATAAAGGAACCTTGTCTGAAATATCCATTTCCTAGCAGATTAAATTCAATAAAAATATTAAATTAAATCCTATGAATAAAAGTTAACTGAAACAAAAAGAAAAATAGTAGCAAGTTAAATGACATAAAAATATTCAGTACTAGTTATTTTTTTGTTTTTATTAGACTTTTTTTAATATGCCTATACCTTTCTGGACAGAATTTTTCAAGATGTTATTCATGGAATGATTGCTCAACAGGATGACTGCTAACAAACATGAGGGACATATTTTTTAAGACATTCTAATACTATACAAGTAAATTTTCTAACTGCACAAATTTTTGTCATGTATGTCACATTATATTTATTTTCCATATTTAATAATTTTAAATAACATCAAAATTTTAAATTATACAATCCTTAACATAGTTTTCATGTTTATAGAATCTCATATTCTTTATGCCATTAAAATGGAAAAATTATTTTACTATAGTTATCACAAATGAATAGTAAGTTCCTACTAAAATATATATACTAAAAGATCAATCCTTAGATTCAATATTCAAAAGTTAACACGCTGAAACATGCACAAGATAGATAAAAATAATTTTGAAACATTAAGCTTCACATAATTCATTTTCTTTAATTTAAACAATTTTCTATAAACAATTTACAATTTTTTGTTAACTTCTTTTGCTGATCTAATTTTATTGATTGTAGAGTACACTAGAGCTACAGACTACATTTAATGTTCTTAGATATTTTTTATTGAAATTAATATTTATAAATTTTAAGTGAAATTCATTGACTTTTTCAATGAAGTGCATTGAAAATAAATAATTAATAACAAATTAAAGTAAATTTTGTATAAAATTACTCAATAAAACAATCAAATAGCAATAATAGTCAAAATAGCAATAAATTTTGTATGAATTCTTTGCTACAGTTAAAATTTATAATAAACTAGAAAGTAGTACTTAAAAATGTTGTATAGCAATTATTTATTTGAAAAAGCGAAGCTTACTCTATGTTGTAACTTTTAAAATTCTAACACGATTATTTGGTACTTATGTAATATGGAATAAATCACAAAACTAAAAAAATTTAACCCTATCAAGAGTTTTTGTTATGTAATCGGAAAAAAAAATTTACTACTTTGCAACCTTAATTGTGCACTTTAAAAAATAACATTTTTTCCAGAAAATGAGAAAATTTTAAGTTTAGAAATAATGGAAAAATTAATACAATAAGGAACACAATTTAGAAACTAAAATATCAAGTTTACAAATAGTCATCAGCAATGCAAGTTGTTAAAATTAAAATACATCTATTGACATTTTTAATTATTCATCAGGCACGGTCAGTACTTGGGAGGGTGACCACCTGGAAACAACACATGCCATTGCCATTTATTTTTTCTTTGTTTGCAGAACTCTTTTGGGCTACCCGTCTCAGACTATTGGCAGTCATGCCAAGGTCTGGCATAGGATAAAAGAAAAATAAAACATTTTTAATTATTTTTAAATTTCCTTATGCAATGTATGTAAAAAAAAAAAAATTCAAAGCAAATGTTAGTAAGAAAATGTATGAAATATGCAATGCACCTCTAAACAAAATCAGATAAAGCTTTTTTTAAAGAAATTTCTTCTCAGTAACATTTGTCTTTTCTAAACACACACAAAATTTTCTAAAATGAAAACAAAAAGAATTTAATTTCTGCATTATAATTAAGAAAATTTGAGTTTTTAATTTTTGCACTTGCAAACGATAAAAATTAGTACAAAATTTGTACTCAAGAGCTAACAAATTATAACAGGGTTATACTGTTAGCACTGTGATGTAATTTGTATTGACAATGAGACAGAAACAGTTTCCTAAATAAACAAGATCTCAGAATTTGTTACAAAGATTAGAAATTATTGTATAAAAGTTGCAACTGAAGATTACGAAACAAATTTACATGAATGGAAGTCTTTATAATCTTAATGAAGTTTATATACGAAAAAATTACACACATGTGATAAGAAGATACAAAATATTTTTTTTAACATTTTAAAATCATTTGTAAAGTAATTCAAAATCTTTCGTAAAGGGAATTTCAAAAACTCTATTCAACTATACAACAATTTTCTTCTCCCTTTGAATCATATATTTTTTACATAAAATAACAATATATATTAGGTTTTTGATGTAACATTAAAATTATTAACTTCATCTTAAGAGAAAACTGCTTATTTAGAAAAATAAATATATTAATTTAATTTTGTAACATGATTATCTTTATAAGCTTCATTTTCATTATTATTTAATTTCTTACATTCAAAGGAGAGAACACTTCAAACGTGTAAAGTATTAAAAAAAAGCAAAAGAGAAGAGGCAAAAATTTGTTGAAATGTTTTACAAAATTTAAACAAATTTTCAGTTAGTGAAATCAAAAATTTCAAGAAATTTTTAACTATATATTTAAATTTCTCTTCATTGGTTACAATACTGAGTTAATATTTTAAAATAAAATAAAAATAATAACTTAAAATTTCCAGTGAAATATAAAGAAAATAATTTTTCAAATTAAATTTGGTTTAAAGAAGAGCATTAATAGTGTGGTAACTCAGCCACTGTAAATTCCTAAAGAGGGAATGAGAAAGCATCCCAATGGGGAATCTAGTTCAGTTGCTATTTGGATACAGTTGTATGAAGACTGTATTGGCACCTGTGCATTATGGTCTGGAACTCATTTTAGGGAAATTAATTATGAAAATTTCTTATTTATTAAATTGTTACTGTTAGATTGTTAAAATAAAATATTAAAGACAATAGGACTTGTTAATGAATAAAATCATGCAACCAAAATGTAACACAACAAATAGTTTGAAAATGTATAGAGATATAACGATATTAATTTACATAATAATTTGAAAGAAAAAACATCAGATTATAAGGAAATTAAATGTAACAAACCTTTATCAACATATTCAGCAAACTGTTCACCAATGGCTGCTAATAATAATTCTTCCCAAACTTTTGGCTACAGTTAATTAAAAAGACAAATTATCATTAAGTAATTTAAATTAAATATCAATTACATAAATAAAAGTTATGGTAAGTTGACATAAGTATAAATTTTTAGTTAATTTCATTGTGTGAATAAATTATATCAAATAACAAAACAAATTTTAGTTACAATGATGCCCATTATTTACATACTTGGGTGATTAAATAATTTTAACCTACCACATTTTTTGCAGTTATTAGTCTATCTTACTAGAAATAAAAATTTCGAATTAAGTAAGATTTAATAGCAATTAATTTTAATTTAATCAAATTAAATAATTAAGTTAAACATTTTTTTAATTAAGATATTTCCTAGAGAATTATGAATAGTACATTTCTGCAGTTTCCAGAAAGTAATAATTAATAAAAACAAATTTGTCTGCGATCCCAATGTTTCTTTTGTATGATTATAAATTAATAAAATTGTTTCAAATTGATAGTTTTGCTCATTGTCACTGAAATGAGATAAATTTAATGAAAAACAAATATCAATCACACAAAATAAATGTAATTTAAATTATAATAAATGGTACAATAATTTGCTAGTTTATATGAGCATTTATATTGATCTAAAAAGTATGGTTAAGTACTTGAGTATTTGAACTTCATTAATAATATAACAATGGTTGTTAAAATATATACTAACTTTCTTCTAACTAAGGTTTGCAACTAATTTGTGGTTCACAAGTTATCTTTTAACAGGATGCAAAGTTTTTGTTTATTTAAATATAAAAATAATCATCATAAGCAATTAGAAAGTAGCATAAGAAAAAAAAGGGGAATTCTATTTTAAATAAAAAAAAATTTTCATGGTAAAGGCTTTGTTTTAAATATTTCTTTTAAATAGATTATTTAATGTACATTTTATGAATATGGAAAACCTTTTTTTCACCATAAAAGAAGATTCAGAAGCATTTTTATTTTAAATCCTTAATTTATTTTAAATTGATAATTGAAAATATGTTTTATGACTATTGGCACAGTAGTGAATAAAACAAAAAATCAGGACACGATTTTTTAGAAATTTCAGGACCCATCTTCAATTATTAATAGTTTAGTCAAAGGAAAAAAATGAATATTGACAACATTCTATCTTTGCAAACAAAAATTTTTGTCAACAAAAATTAAAATCTTTAAATTATGAATAAGCTTAGTATTAAATTCTGAACTTTTAATGAACTAAACTATTTAAAGGTCATCCGGCTATAATCATTTTTAATATACATATCTTAAATATGTGAAGCTTGAAAAACCATTAAAATTCAATATTTTCTTATAAACAAATATCAATGAATAATGTTTTTATTCATACAACTATAAATATTTTTACAGGGGTAAAAAAAACCTTCAAATTCCAAATTAAGAAGAAAAAATTAGTTTCTTTTTAATTTGTGCAATTTTTTGTCGAGTTAAAAACATGAGATTTCAAAATTTATACATTATACTTACTAATTAATTTTGTTTACTAAACAAACAGTATATTAATGGAATTTTTTTCTAAAAAGTAAATGATAAGGAGAAAATATACTGCAAAAATAAACAACAAAATGTAAATACATTAAGTTCAATGGCTCTTTTAAAAGCTTTGAAATAATAAAATATTTTCCACCATTTTTCATGTTTCTTTGGGGTAATATAGTTAAAAAATATTCTTTTAAGGCTAGATACTGTTCAATTATTCATTCACATGTGGGTCCTAGAGTTAACCATCATGACTGGACACGTTTTCTGAACAAACGGTCAACAACAGACTAAACACTGATAATCTTTCCTTGCTGCTGACAAATTAAACCATTCATATAGACAGGAAATAAAATTACTTAAGTCACAACTTAAATTTGATATACCTTTCTTTATGACATTATTGATAACATGTAAACTGCATGTACCCATATCAATCAAGTTCAAAACTCCCAAAGAATTTAAATGAGCATTTAACTTTTTATGAAATGACAAATTAACATTTGGTACATTTATGGAGCAATTTTTCAATGTTTATGCAATTTTCCAAACAAAATTAAATACTGTTTTTAAAATTTTACTAGACTCTGCATGTCAAAGGAAAAGCGAATAACGATAATTATTAACAATCTTGTATTTTTTTGTGATCAATAAGATTTATAAAAATCAAATTGTTTTTTTACTTGCCTGGTAATTGTTTCATTGAAATATAAAATGAAGTAAGATCATCATAAATTTAATTTTGAAAGTAAGGAACAAGTCCACATTTTGTCACAATAGTGCTTTAGCTTCACTAACTTTATAAAGTTTAATGATTTTGATACCATCAAATGCAATGGAAAAAATATTTCCAAGTTCATTTATTGAAGAAAACGAGTAGTTAATTTTATAGCTGTAAGCAAAATTACTGCTTCAGATTTTAAAATTTTATCTTATGTATTTAATGGTATCCAATGCTTGCAACAAGATGATACAAGCAGCGATGTTGTTGACTCTATTTTTGCTTTCATGTTAGAAACAAAAAGTCTGATTTAACTTTTCTTTCAATCGTTTTTTATGTTTAAGTGTACTAGTATGAATCAAAACTTGAGAACTTATAGCACTTTTTTTAATAAACTAAAAATATTTAACAAGTATAATTAAAAATTATAATAATTTCTGAAAATTCCAAAGATACACAAAAGTTCAAAGGAAATTATCAGGAATATGAAATTAAAATAATGAAGAAATAAGAATTTTTTATGCATTATATTCAAACACTTAATAATAAATAAATATTTAAATATTAAGGAAAATTATGATGCTTATTTAAAAGTATAAAATATTTTTCAAATTGAGTAAAACATTTCATTGGAAAAATTCATAACAGGAATTGATAAACATAATAGCCTGAATATGTAATATTATCTAATGAATGTGTAAAATTATCTAATGACAGGGTTCATAGATTTCCAAGAATCTAACTCCATATGTTTTCTAGGAGTCAAATCATAAAAAAATACAGAAAATTGAAATAGAATAAGTTACTGAAACTTACTCTATTTGAATTGCATTTTGTACTAACAATAAAAATAAAATTATTCCAATAAATATAAAATGAATTCATAGATTAAGTTTAAAATCTTAAAAACTTATAATCTAAAGTTTAAAGTTAACTAGTTAAAGTTCACACATTTTAGATTAAAATTAAGATTTGAAGTTTATCTTTTAGTTTGAAATCTTAAACCTAATCTATGAATGTAAATGCACATAAATATTTTTCTTTTGTAAACTTGTGAATATATTGCCTGTGACTTAATCAAGAAATCTATCAATTAATTTAGTTTAGAAAGTTCAGAATGCAATTAAATTATGCCATATTTTTATTAATAAAGTTTGTTGATTTGCCTTTCTGGCATTTTAGAGTGCCTCAGGAATTTTCTTTTATGAATGTTAACTTTCACCAGAAATATAAAGGCATTCTAAAGTTAAATTTTATCACATGTTTATTTTTAAGTATGTGTGAGGTTTTTAACTACAAATTTACTAAATACAGGTATATAATAGTTGCTATTTGAAAAAAAAATTGCATTGAAAAGCACAATCTTAATCACAAAATACCTAACCAAAAAAATAATGATTGTTCAAAAATTCAAGAAGGTACAAATTGATAAGTATTATTGAAAATGAATATATGTTATATAAATATAATCTAATTTCCCCTTTATTAATAATGCCTAATTTTATAAATATATTTAGTAATGAAAGTGGTAGAATGTGTTATTTTTACAATTCTATTGACATAGGTCTATCATTTTATAATATTACAGTTAGACACACACAAAAAAAAACAGTATTTAATTGATTATAAATGTGCTGTGTAATCATTAATTTTCAGATATAAAGATAATTTATCTAGTAACTGTTCATACATATGAAATCAAATTTTATTTATATAAATAAATATTTATTTATATAAATTTTTATTTAAATAATAATTTGTGAATAAACTTGCTTTGAGACATTATCTTTGTATTATACCATAATTAAAAGCTTAAGAATTTTAACCTTTGAATTTAATTTTTATTTTCCAAAATAAAATATAATGCATGACACTTGTGTATGAATAAATAAAGTTATAAATATCTTATTGTATTTTAAATTGAATGTCTACAGATTGAAAATTCAGTTTTTTACTATAAAATTATTTGGCAGAACATTTTTCACCATTTACTTTCAATAAGCTTAATTGTGTTCGATTATTAAACACAGAAATATGTCAAAACATAAATTATTTTAAGTATATTTGATCTAAAATATTTCCTAATCGTTAACTTAAAGTTGAAAAATGTAAAATTAGTTATATTTTGTTAAAGCATGATTTTGTTTATTTTGTCTAATGAGGATTTTTTTTTTGTTTCTGTAATTATTTTATTAAATTATATTAGTTAAAATTATTAACAGAGTTATGAAATGCAACCAAATGCAATGTGTTAAAAAATGTGAATTTTGTCATGCATATTATATGCTGCAAAGATAATCTGATAAAAACATTCTCCATCAGAAATGCTTACATAATAAAGTTTTGAAAGAAATGCACCTGTTAGTCCATAAATATGGATTTTCATTGGTTTTATTTAAAAAATAATGACAATGAAAAAGGTAGTAAATAGTAAATAAATACAAGTAATGAGATGACAGTCAGCCAAGCTTCCTTCTTGACAGTAGTAAGAGGCAGAATGACCTCGTTCACATAGCTCTTGAAGATTCTCAGTGTGCCAATATCCCTCCCACCTTGCCTTCCAAAGCAATTCAGTACAAGGTGGTTATATTACATAATATTTATATATTTTTTTAGAAGTACAGTAAATAAAAAAGTGAACTAGTATATAGAACATAAGTATATATTTTTCTTATTAGAATATTGTTGACATATATAGAAAATCTGTAAAGCTATCATTATTAATAAATTTTGTAAAAATATTTGGAAAAGGTTAAACAAATTTTGCAATTTTATACATCAATAGGTAATAAGCACGATTTTGAAACTTTTTGATTAATAAAACAACTTGTCTTTTTACACCAACTACCATTACTTCTCATCTTTTTCTGGGTATACTTTAACTATTCTACTCATATGCCACTTATTTGGATACATCTTCTTCAACTATAGAACCATATCACCTAATTTAATATTTTCCTTTTAAAAATCCATTTATTACATTTTTAAAAATTATTTAAATAGCTAAGTGTTTCCAAATTGATTGCATTGCCTTTACAGTTCAATCTATTTAGATTAGTTTCATTTGAATTTAAATAAATTGGCATAAATAGTGCTGTAACAGGTTGACAAATGAGAAAATGAGCTGATGTCAATACAGCATGTTCATGGATACCTGAATAAAGGGCAGTTAAAAGACGTGAGTTTAGCCTTTCTTCTGCCAATATAATAATTGAGAGTAATTATTCATATGTATGGTTAGCTTTGATTGCTACCAGTTGAAATGATGTTTGAAATTTTCCATGGCCCTTTCTCATAGTAACACGCCCTACAGTGAAAGCCAAGGCACCACTATCACGCCTTCAGTATGACTCATGCACTAGAAGCAAAACTGTTGAGCACATCCCATTTTGCTTGAATATTTGTGTTGCTGTTTTATGCTTGTAATATATTTCTTTTAATTTCAAGTGATTTTCTTGTCATTATGCCCTACAAATGTTCTGTGGTCAACTGTCATGGAAATTGCAACAAAAAAAAAAAAAAAAAAAAAAAAGAGTGTATTCTGATTTCCTATAAGGAGGAGATGCTAAAAACAAATGGATAAAAATCATTCTTCCAGAAAATCTTAATGTTACTAAAAATTCCAGGATAAGTTTTTACTCATTTTTTCTAATATTAAATAGTAATAATTATTTGTGAATAACTTTAATATTTAGAACTATTTTAAAAATAAAATTTATTTTAAATAAATGTCATATATATATACAAACAATACAGTTAAATTTGTTTATTTATAATCTATATAGTAATGTTAGATTTTCTGGTTTCAGCTATATTTTTAAATATTAAAGACATCTTTTGTTAAATTATAAAAGGAAATTATATTTTAAAATAAAAATTTAAACTAATATTTTGAATGTGAATAATTTCATACTCTTATAGTTGGTTTAATAACATGAAAATTTTATAATTGTGGTCTTAATTTTTTTGAGCTAGCTTAATGTAGCAGTTTTATTTCAAATGATTAAAAATTCCTATTTTATTTTAAATAGTTTATTACTTCATAAGCGATAATATTAATCTGTCAACTGGTAATAAGAAATAGCTATGTAATTTTTATGTAGTAAGTAATAGAATGTAATGTGATGTATATTAAAAGTTTATCAGCTAATATTGCATTTATTTAATACTTTCAAGCTACATTATGAACCTCAGCTTAGCACACTCCGTCTGTAATACATCATCCAGTGTCTGCGTGCACCCACCATTCAATGCTGTTAAAAGCAGGGTAGTCTGTCTGCAAGATGTCCATAGCTTCATTTACCCTTGATGCAGAACCACAGACGTCTCCACAGCCAGTGGTGTGATGAAAGAAGAATGTGGACGGCAAAATGGAATGAAACTGTCTTTACTAACGAGTTACTTTTCTATCTGTAACACTACAATGGTTGCATTCGAGTCAGGAGACAACATGGGGACAGAGGGTGCTGAACAGCTGTATTATGCTTTTCCACACTGGTCCAGCACTGGGCATTATGGTATGGGCATCATTCTCGCGCTCTTCTATTACGTATTGTCGATACTTTAAACAGCCAGTGCCACATCTCCGAGATGTTGGAGCCAGTTGTCGTTCCTTACTTTCAGGGCTGGCCCAAAGCCATATTTCAATAGGATAATGTATGACCACACGTGACATGCTTTATTCAATGTTTCTTCAATACTCGCCAAATTAAATTGCTTCCCTGGCTGGCTTGCTCTCCAGATCTTTCACCGATAGAAAACATGTGGTCCATGGTTGCTCAACGATTATCCCAGATTACATCCCCAGCTGCCACACCAGATCAACTTTGGCAACATGTGGAAGTTGCTTGGTCTGCTGTACACCAAGAACACATCCAATCACATCTGAATCAATGCCGAGGCGTGTGGCAGCGGTGATCTCCAACAATGGCTGCTACTCTAGCTACTGATTTTGGCTGGAATCACACTTCAGAGAAGCCTATAAATTTAATCATTTGATACTTGATCTCAACATTTTATCTACAAAATAAATTTTGTTGTGATATTTCTTGCCTTTTTTGATGTTCCAATTTGGGTGGCAAGCAGTGTAATTTCTAAATGTCTTTTATACAGTAAATTCATTTTCCATTCATAAGAAAATTTCTTTCTCCTACACTGTGTTTTTAATTAAAATAAAAGTGAAAATAATTTTATGACCAGAGATTTTACCCATTAAAGTGAATGGAAACTCCTCTCTAAGAATAAAGGGATTTAACATCGGTCGCCAGATTATGTCTCATCCTTTCACTGCAATGGTTTTCTACTCTAGGAGGTGTTACCCATAGGCGTCCAAACTTAGGAGCTCTTGGTGGAATAACCTTCTATTCAATTCCTACTTCAGTTAGAAATTTGTTAACATTTTCATATGCCTCAAGCAGAATATATACCAGTTTTTAATTTCTTTATTTGCTCCAACAATGTTTGAAACTTGTCTGAAATGATTAAAGAGCATTTCAACTATGGGAAATAAATCATTTTAAATAAAAATCATTGATTCTGATGTCTAATACATGATTGTTTCTAAATATAATGCTTCAGTAACTAGGCAAACATAAAAAATATACATTTTATGTAATGGTCCTTTTCTTTAACCTTTATTTTTTATATGAAAGAGTCCACACAGATCGAGTTTAACTGCCTTAAAAGGATAGCAGGGTAAATTTTATGTTTATTTTCATATCATTCTAATAAAGCTACCATTAGAGATTCAAAGATTTCCTATATGCTTTCTACCTGTCAAGCTTCACCTTTTTAATGGGGATCTTAACCTTTACCACAAAAGTGAGTGTCTCAGAAGACAGCTGTGGTAATAGCATGTACCATAGATTTTTTCCCCCTTTCAAGCACTTTACTTTTTCCCACTTAAATTTCTTCAGGCAGTTGAGAGAGATTTAATTGCTGCTCTTTTGTGTACGAAAATTGTAAAAATTGGAAACTTGTCAGAGGACAAAATTTTGGCGAAAAACGGTTTTACTGATTTCTCTTTTTAAATTGAAGGTATATTCATCCTCACTTTAGCAAAATTTTTCATTGTAATCAGTTAATTTTATCGTCACTTGAGAAAGTATTTTTGATGGCTTCATATTGTAAAGGTATGACTGATGAAGAAATTATTGGTAGTTTGTTTGTTTGTTGCTCAATAATCAATTTTTGCACACAAGGGCTAATTAGACTGGGACCTACAGTTTAAAGTGGAATCCGAACCACTACAAACATCCAGGAATTATTGGTAGAGTTAGAAGAAGAAAATTTTACAGACAGTGATTCTAATTGCTGTGATGAATCTGAATTCAAGTATATTAGTATTTTAGAAGGCAATAATGATGCAGATTCCTCCGTATCATTTGTTTTGGATTGGCGTAATGCTAAAGCTCATGACAAGCCTATCATTTTTCAATTTATGAGGGATTTAAGTATTTCTGAGCTAATAAAGAATTTAGTTGAGGAGAATGAATTTTTTTCAGAAGAAATTTTAAACTTTATTGCAGATGAAGCAAATAAATATGCTTCCCAAACATTGAAATTACATCCGGGAAGTAATAAAAGAAAACACGAGTCAAAATGGACTGATATTGATGGACCATAGATAAAGAAATTCTTAGGACTTATTCTTTTAATGGGTCATATAGGTACAGATAACACCAAAGATTATTGGTTGACATGAATTAATTGAAATTTCTATTTTTAGAAAAATTATGTCCCGTGATAGATTTTTTCATGCATTGAGATTTTTATATTTTTCAGATAATAATAAATCAAAATATGATGAAGAATACAACACATAGTGGAAATTACATATGATTTTTGATTTTTTAAAGAAATCTTTTATGAAGCATTATCATCCTTCTGAAGAACTAGAAGTTGATGAAGTCATAAAATTCAAAGGAAGGGTGATATTTAAACAATATATTCCTAAAAAAAAGAAAACAGGGGGGAATGAATCTTTATAAATTAGAAGACAAACATGGATATACTTTTGATATGGAAGAATATCTAGGTAAAGACAGAAATAAAATGAATCCAAGAATTTATGTTTCCCATAATGTGGCATCAAAATTAACAAATTCCGTAAAGAATAAAGGCCATAAATTATACATGAAAAATTTTTTTCTTCACTAGAACTTTAACTTTTTAAAATGGATAAAAATTATTTTTCAACTCACCAGACTTGAGCGTTTCCAATGCATTCATTATATATAAAAAAAGTCAGAGGAGAAACAAGTCATAAATCTTTCCGGATTTTCGTGCCAATATGGTTAGCACCCTATGAAGAAGCTGGCCATGTTGGTACTTTGTTTCATAATCCTTTAATTATATATTTCTTTTGAATTTTGAACTATGTATTGAACACATGCTTCATCTGTTTACTATATCGTGTTTCCAATTTATTACTGTTCATTTAGCATTTAATTAATTTTACAAAAGTTTATGTTTAATATATATATATATATTCCTATATATATATATCAAAAGAAGTATCTTATTGTTAGAATATACAGAATTACACACATATATTTTTACTTTTATATTGTATTAATGGTGTCCTTTAACAACGCAATTTCATATCTATGAGAGTAACACTCTAAATAGTGTATTTTGCAATTTTTAACTAGGAGTAAATTGGTAAGCTGGCTCCAGCATAGGCCAACTTTTTCTAAATTACATAACCTGGAAAACGAGTATTAGTGTCTTTATATTTTTGATAATTATTACCCCTATATGCCGTCCGCCCTGTCTAGTGGTCAGAGTGCCTGACTACAGATAAGGAGGTTCTAGGTTCTAATTACGGTTCTGGCATGGATGTACTTTCTCTATCTCTATCTATCCTGTTTTTGTCCTTTCTGTGTATGAATGGTTGCCTACCCTATAAACAGGTCC
Source organism: Latrodectus elegans (assembly GCA_030067965.1). NCBI lineage: Eukaryota > Metazoa > Arthropoda > Arachnida > Araneae > Theridiidae > Latrodectus > Latrodectus elegans. Next base: position 98,377,288 of record CM057817.1, on the reverse strand, counting down.
CTATGGCAAGTGTGTTCTGAAGAAGTCAGACTCCACACCAAATATGGTTCAGATGGAAAAGTAGAGCAGTGCACCCCAATTTGCCAGCCTAGCTTGCACACGAGAACAACACAACCCCCATACACATGAATATCCTTGGTCTAATCCTGACCAAAATTGCTGATTTTCAGAGTGATATTTTAACAATTAAAATATGGAACTTTTAATGTAATATTAAAAGATTCTTAAAATAATTTACATATGAGAAAATATGGGTTAGAAAAGTCACAAATAGATAATTATATTTGTAAAAAGAAAGAAGTTTTTTATTTAATGAATTTTGTTCCAACTTATGTTTTTGTTGTTTTAATAAAATTGTTAAATTTCATGTATAACTAATGCAGCAATTTATAATCATTAATCATGCTTCTGCATTTGAGAATTTGTTTATTTTTTTCTATGAAACATTTTCATTAAGAAACAGTATTCACTGCAATGAAATGAATATAAGTTTTTTCATATTCTGGATTTTAAGATGAACTAATGAAATAATGTTTTCACAAAGAACTAATTTTGATCTAGTGTTAGAAATTTACTCTTCAAGGTAGAATATATTTTATTCGATCTTGCCTACTACTGAATAATGTATACTTAATGTCACTTTTTTCTTCATATGTGCACGAATATTGGAATAGATACTAGACATCTTTCTTGGTTTCTTCCTTTAAGCGTATTGTTCACGGGAAATATTCCAGTTTTTTTTAATCTCGCAACAAAAACATGAGGGTAGAAATAAAATAAAAATGAAAATATTTTCAATCATAAATTGAGATGCAGTGGATATTTAAGAAAGTTGCCTCATAGATTGTCAATATTTCTTCTACATTAGTTTTAACTTCTAAATAAAACTTAAATAATCATGATTTCGGTTTTAATAATAATTCAAAAAGAGTAGTGTGTTTTATAAAAGCTTAAAACACTGAATATAAGACTTTATAAAGCTAATGTTTACCAGCCAGTGTTCTGATTAGAATTTTATAAAAGTATTTTTGAGACTAACATTAGTATATTTGGAATGTACTATTTGAATGAACATTTTTCAAGCTCTCAGTCATTGAGAAATGAACAGAGTATTACTATTTATTCTATGATAAATATAAATTCTTTAAACAATCAAACTAAATACTAAATATAAGATAGAAACTCAAGATTCCTCTGGCTACATTCATTGTGCAAAACATTGCATACTTGGTTACAGAAACATGCAGAAAGGAAAATTCCATTTTTAAATGTTTCCCTTAAAAATGAAAGATAAAAAGCATATATTTTAATCCATTGAATATAGAAAAAAATTAGTTATAAATAAAAATACTTAAATCCAAAAAAAAAAAAAAAAAAAAATTACTGTTGTTAACATAAAGATTGCTTTTAATCTTTTTCAAATGCAACTTCCACAATTTACATGTACTTACTGATAAAAAAATATATTTTTTCAAAATATCTTTATTCACATTTTTTAATACTAGGCTTGATGTTTTTAGAAATTATTTTTGAAATATTTAATTAGTTTCTTGCCTATCATTTTTATTATAACCAATTGCAATTCATTACTTTAAAGAAATCTGTTATTTTAATTATGCATTTTGATAGTTAGGAATCAAATAAATCAATGAAATATATCATGTAATTATTTTAAACAATTATTTCCAAAAATTCTCTGTAATAAATTAATATACAGCATATCATAATTTAAGAAACAGACTAAATTTGTTCCACAAATGCATGCATAATCTTAAAACTTTTATAACATTTCTTTATTTGGTATGTAAAACAATGAATGAAAAAATTGATTGTTTATCGATAAGTGTTGTATTTATGGTAAACCCATTAACATTTTTGTGAAAATTATGGCAGATCTAGTGTGGCATATCACCCTAAAAAGATAAAGATTCCTCACGGTAAAAACTTTAGCACTTAAGTGGGGTGAAAAATGACTCTCTCCTTTCTGTCAATGGAGTAGGAAATGCCATTTTCTCACACTGCCGTAAGAGCAGTTTTTTTAAACAGTGATGCCAGACTGGAAAGGTATAAGTTTAATTTTTGAAAGTTTATTAAAGTTTTTGTTATTAAATCATCAAAATTTTAAAGGTACAGAATTTTCCCAGCAATCCATAAACAACATGATAAATTAAAGTGGTATTTGTGGTTTCATTTGTGGTACAAAGTCATTAGAAGCAGAATTTATAGTACTTTCATTTCCTGAAGCAAGTTATTTTTTGAGGCTTACCTCAATTTTTTTAAGTAGTCTTTTTCAGCATCATTTAGCTCAGCTTCAAAATCCTTCAACAAAAGTTCTCCAAGTTCCAGAAATTTATCACATAATGTTTACAGATTATTTTGTAATGAATCAAATGTTTTTAGTTTCACTTCTAATTTAGTTTTAGAAAGGTCTGTTTTCAATTCAAGTGATTCTTGCTTGAAGAGAAGTTGTATGTCTAGAAATACATCCATAGTGCAGTTACCTTTGAATGAGACAAGCCATAAATTTTATGTTACTCCATAAATTTAAATATTTATGGCGTAATAAGGAGTTTAAAAATTGATGGATTATGTGCAGATTTTTATTAGTTTTATTTAAAAATCAATAACAAATTGGTAGTAAATAAGTAATGAGCTGACAGTCAAGCTCTTTTGTCCTCAGAGGTAAGAGGTAAAATGATCTCGTTTGCATATAGGCACTAAAATAAGTAACAGATTGTGCCATATTTTCGATCACTTATTTCAGCTATAATCAGTTTTGACCAATTACATTCAAGAATCAATTTGGTTCTGTGTAAAAATATTTCAGCTGCTATTAGCTATTGTCATTTCATAGAATTATCACTCTTGCTAAATCTGGTGCCTTCATCCAAGCTTATTGCACTTTGCGATGAGGTGGTCCAATGAGAGCTTTCTCATAGTAAATGTTTTTCTGTACAATTTATTATATTTATAATCATATTTAGTATTTTTTATTATATGCGACACCACATAATAGGAAGCATATATTTTCAATGATTCCTCGAAAATATTGCAATAGATTTAGTAATGCTTTTCTTCTTTTACTCGAAAAAAGGTTTTTGGATAATAAGCAGCAGTGGATTATACAGAAAATGCAGTACATAAAATTTTTGAAAAATAAAAAATTATAAAATACTGAAATCTCTACCAGTGAAAAATGAAATACAAGGATAGATTTTATTTCAGTACAATATTTTCTAATAACAGGATGATCTTCACAGTCATAGTTATATATTGTGATGAATCAGTTTCTTTTGTAATGACTCTGGAACTACTTTCAAACCAACAAACTTTCATTTAATAGCATTCATGAACCTTATACAATATACAATTCCTAATATGAAATATAAGTTAATTATTTTTGCTAATTAAAATAGCATTTTTTTAAAAAATGCTAGATTAATTAAAATATATTAAAAAATAGCTGCAATTAATTATAACTTAATACTATAATTCTCAATAACAACTATTTATTAGTAATTAAAAATAAAGTAAAAGCATTTATTTATAGAATATTGTGAATATTAAATAAATAATCTTTAGAGCTAAACTCTTCTTTCAAATCAACGTATATTTGAAAACATTTGTTCCAACTTAATAAAATTGTTTTTCATATATCATTTTGGAATTTTATTTTTCAATCTCAATTAAAAATATGATAGTTGTTAGAAACCAAATATTGCACAATTGCTAATTACTTAAAATTTTAAAACTATATATTAATTTGGCTTAATATAACAATTGCTTGATTTTTATACTGGAAATTTTACCAATCAGAACAATACTGAAAATATTTTACACTATGTATTTCTACCTTTCTTTCATTACCATATAATCATTTGTTATATAACAAATATGAACCATCTTACTTTGAATTCCTTAATCTGAAATACAAAGCTAACTAAATTTGTAAATTAAACTTCAGCAAGAGACTAATGAACTATAGATAACCGAATTATAAAATCATTATGTATAAAATATATTTAAATTCAAATTTCGTATTATCCCCTTAAATCTCATAAATTTTTGTGCTTAATAGTTTGAAATTCACTTCTGTACTCGATGACAGAAACACAAGATTTAGTAATTTTGTCATTCAAAAAGCTTATCTAAAAATGTTTCAGAAATATAATCACTTAAATCAAAATACTTTTAATTGAGATTTCTATAAGTTAATCAGCTTAGTATTGTGAATAGCTAATTACATTTTGAGTTTTTAAATTCTTTCTGCAATTTACTGAACATCTAAAAAAATACAAAAATAAAATTCTAGTCTCTTCATTATTAACTACATAAGTAGTATCCTTTATATTTTTCTTGATAGTTAAAATTATTTAATTTTACAAAGACACTGTACAGTCCAAAATGTTTTTATCATGTCAGGAAGAACATCATGGATTTTTAAATGACTAAAAGTGGGTGAAGTCATACAAAATGTTCTCATGGAGCATAATTTCAGAAAATTAAGATTTCTTGTTTTGTCGTATTACCTCTCACTTATTCTATCCATTGACAGATGAACTCCAGGTCTACTTTAAAGAAAACATTTCTTCAAACAAAGACTGAAGAGTCTGCTATCCAACCCTTTATTCTCTGTTGCCCACCTCGAAGTTTTCCATGCTCAAATGATAAACATTATTGAAGAGACAGAAGTGTTTTGACATCTATAAGATGGCACATCATGCTTAACAGATACGGAATATTTAAGCTCTTCTGGCTACAAAAAGGGACAAAATAAAGCTTCATAAAATATTATAAATATTTTTGTTAGGATTTTGCATGGCATGATGTTATTTAATAAATGAAATAAGGAATAATATAGAAAAACAAATAATACAATGATAATACATAAAACATGAAAATAGTGTCCAATTTTTCGATTGTATAGCCTGATATAGCGAGTGCGTAATTTGTGGTGCCAAATTTTGTACACAGATTCAACAAATGAATAAGCATTTCACAATTTTATCGACAAACATAGTAAAATTCTTCAAAAGACCCATAACCTATTAAAATAAAACTAATTTGGATTAACTTAGATAAAAGAAATTTTTCTTCAAAAAATTACTCACTGAATCTTGTTTAGATACTTTCAAATGCCAAGCACCTCCTTTACGATTAGTTTCATCTTCCCACAGTGGTCTGCGCTCACCTCGCATTAAATGATAGCTATATTTCTTTTTAAGCTCTTGAATATCAGGAATATTCTTATATACACTCCAAAACATCTGAAAAATATAAAAACACATTTACATACAACGGATTATATATATTCATATGCTACATCATATTTTTAAATAAGTCGATTGTTCATAATATATAAAGCTCTGAGCACTATTATAAAAACTGATATTCAGATGCAACAATTAGCAAAAGAAATAGAGAGTAATTGCTGGTAAAGCATAGTAGATGAGATAATACACAAAAATTCTTTATTAAAAAATAAATCAGTAGCATGATTTGTTTAAGAAATTAACTTTTAAATGTTATAATATAAAAAATGATACATATGTAAATACAAGGAAAAATGCTACGTTAGTACGAAAAATACTACAGTAGTTACTAAAAACTAATAAAAGAGTTCTAGTTTATATTTTAAAGGATGATAGTTGAAGGTAATAAAATTATAAAAGATTAAAATATTTTAATAAATTCAGAAATATATCAAAAGTGATAAATGGCTATTCTTATAAATGCATTAAAACATAATTATAGGAAATTAGCTAGAAGAAAATTTTTTGGTTGGGAAATTCTGTCATTTAAATATTTGAAAATTACAGTACAGAAAAAATAAGCAGAATATCTTTAAAATGTATATTATTTATATATTCTTACATTGATTATACAATACGGAGTGAAATGTAATATCTAATTTTATTTACTTTGGTTTTTAAATTTAGATGTATTCAATTATTTAATACAAGTAATTATTTAATAAGAAAATATCATAAACAGGAATTACAAAGCAAATTTCAGCAGCAACCAATTAGAAAAAATTTTTACTTTCGCAATAATAAATTCTCAAATGTAGTTGAATGACTGCAATTCTGTTTAAATTATAAATCCATATTCCATGCTACTCTGTGGATTTTTAACTAAATATGGAAGTGATAAAACTGCAATAAAATGTATCTGTGATGATTCTTGGAAATATAAAGAGTTGTAATGCATTCAAATAAATGATTTGTAAGATATTGTTTTTCATAGAGAAATTGAGTAACAATTCATTAAGCATCTATGAAATGTGGACTAAACTGAGTATGAGATGGAAAATTAGGTTGCAGTGCTTCGGCAATAAATGTAAATTTGTTTTAACTTATAACTTTTAAGCTTAAGAAAGTGACAATCCAAACTATCAAGAGAATATTTTTTTTTAACTTACTCTTCATAGTTTGTATATTACTTACAGCTAGTATATATTTTATTGTTTAAGTAATAAAAAAGGATTATTTTGTATCCATATTTTTTAAATTTACTCATAATCAAATTTTTAATGAAAAAGTATTACAGAAAAAAAATGTCCAAAAACAGAACCCAATTACAAATGATAAAGGACTATTTAAAATCCTATAACTTTAAGAAGATATTTCATTTTGTTGCTTCCTATTCAACAGATATTTACTCAAACATTTACTCATTTACATTTTCAAATTAACAAGCAAAGAACTATAAAATCAATAATAGAATCTCAAAAATCTAACATATATTATAGTTAAAAGTACTAGTTAAAGCAACACTATTTTTCAACATGATCAAACAGCATTATGTTTTCCCACAAATCCATGAGAGAAAGTAATTTTTATTTATAGACAATCTAAAGTATTAAATATTTTTATTGTAAAATAAAACTTGAAATATTGGAATTAAAGAATTGAATTTGAAGTCTTTTCTATTTTGAAGATTCAAATTTTAAAACTTAAAAATTCCATTTCATTCTTAATTAAAACACTTTGTACAGCGATTTAAAAAACTATTCAACAGTTAAATTAAAATCCTAATAACTATTAGGTTTAATATATCTATAATAGGATTATTTTTTCAACCAAGAACTGATTTAAAAGGTACCTGCAGTTTGATCTAGAGAATTCAAATCACTACAAAAATTCACATCTGATGTAAATGTACAGCCTGGAAATTGTTTATAGGATTGGTTTGTTTGTGTAGCTCTATGGTCACTTATTGTACACAGTAGATAATTCGATTAGGATCTAATTTAAAATGAATTCAGAAACACTACAAATAACCATATTTTAGGTTACAATATAAATTGAATATTAAAAAAAGATATATAATGTTAACCTTAGCTTGCAAAGCAACCCACAAATAATTGAAATGAAAGTTACAGAGTCATTTATTTATTAGCTTAGAATTATTAATCCCAATACAAAATAAAGAAAATTAAGTAGTCTTCATTAAGCAGAAATTTGCTACAATTATGTCATAACAAAGAGTAAATGGTCATATAACATTAGTTCTAAAATTTGTCTGATAGAATCTTTTCATAACTTTAAAAACAATAGTAATTTTATGCAAACCAGGTAATTTTTAATAAAAAAAAAAAAAAAAAAAAAAAACACAAGAGCTTATTTTTTTATTGCCCAAAATCTAACTTAATGAAAATGTTAAAAACATTTTCTTTGAAATTTTTACCTTTTTCTACAGAAGCTTTTTTGAAATTTTTTTCTTCAATTTAATATATCGTTCATGTTACTTAAGTAATTTTTCTTTGTGAACAAAATACCTTCCTATATTTGATTTTAATATTTAAATTGACTTGTCTTGTGATTATTGAAGATGGCATATGAAAGCAAATAAAATAGGAATATTAAGATATTTTTAATTGAAAAAAAGAAAATGCTTCCTTTAAGAAACTTTTCAGAGATATGTTATGTACATGATACTAATGTAGAGTAAATTGTTGAATTTAAAATGAATTTCTTTCAAACTTATTCAGTTTTTTTTACGAGTCCTGATGTTTTGAATAAAACAAAAGGTGTCAATAGACTTATAAAATTGTAATCTTCATCAGAAATTTATTAATTTTTAAAAAATTACTTGAATTACAAAAGAACAAATTTGAATTAAGTTAAAGTTACGATAAAAGAATGTGTGTTGTTGTTTCTAATCACTTATTTGGTTTAACTCCATTAAGTCAGATCAGTGAAATCCTTGATTTTAATGAAATCTAATACAAGAAGTGAACAATTATGGATATCCTTCTGGTCCAATATAAAATATGCTTACATAAGAACAGGCATCTCCTAATTGAAGTTAATGAGATGCCTGTTCTTGCTAGCATTTAACGCAAAAGTGAAACCTCTTCCTAGCCCCAGAATATGTGATACTTTTTAAGTTCCACAGGAAAGCTAGGTCAGGCATGTGTTGACCTGTTTGTAACAAGGGAGGGATAGGGAAAGTGCTGGCCTTTTTACTTTATACAGTTGTGACGTGGAGGCATTAGCTATTTTTCTTTATTTTATGCCTTTTAGCTTTACAATAACTTTAAATATGTGACCACCAAGATGGAAGAGACTGGATGGTCTAGTCCCTCCCTTGCAAAAATGTTGGCCAATTCATTTCTGCAGATACTAACATGGGATGGGATCCATTGAAAAAGTACTTAGTGCTGGTGGACCCAGTTTTTGAGATGCTGACTTGAGCTATGACTGTCAAGTACTATCCAGAGGTTTCCATGGTTAAAAAATGTATATTTAGTATGCAAGAAAAATGAAATAATTAATTATATAATGTTTACGGTTATAATTATTAATCAAAATTTAAATGGTTGAAAATACAAAAGAAATTATTTTGAAATTAAGTATTTCTTCTGGAATGAAAATTAAATCTTAACTTCATAATTTGTATCTACAATTTATAAATAGTATTCCCCCTGTTTATGGACATTTCTGGAGTTGGTCTAGTATTTTAATTGGACCATCTGGGATTAGTAACAACAATATAAATAGTATTGATAATCTTGTCAAAGAATATGTTTCTCAGAAAAAATATGACGTCTATAAATAGATAAAAAAAAATAGTGACAAAAATATGTTACCTGCAACTGTAAAGTCACAGCAAATAAAATATACTCATATATATATAAATTAATAGCAATAATAATTTAAGTCATTCATTTCCAAATATAGCTATTAAAAATTCATCACTTAACTATTTTAGCAGAGATTTAAGCAAAATTTTAAATAAAGTCATATACTTATCAATAAACTAAATGCCACAAATTACCACAAAGGTCTAATGGAACAATATATAAATTTAGAGAACACAATTTTGTTACTTACATTGTTTGTAGATACATTTTTATACATAAGTGACAATTTTCATTATGAAATAACTCCCAGACAAAATAAAAAATTCATAGTTCAAATATTTTTTCTCGCTAGATTTTAAATAATTGTTATATATCAATTATAAAAAAATGGGAAAAACTTTAAAAAAAGTTAGATAGCTGCAATTAATTTAAATTTTTTAAAATAAGAAAGCAGAACAATAATAATTACATTTTTGGCTTTTGGCTTATTTGTCACTCAACACATTTTTTGGAACAGAAACCATAATCTAATTTTTAAAATCAATTCCAAATCACAACAAACATTCACAACAGTGGTGGAAACCCAACTCACAAGCCATTGAATAGAAAGTGAAAATAGATTGAATATTTTTAGTTATAAAATCCAACACTTTTAGGTATGCATCTGATACAAAATACCTGTGGTGACTTAAGGAAAAATATCATTCTTGTTACCAGAAGATAACAGATTTTATACATGACCTAGCCAAAGATTTCCCATGTTCATTATTTGCAGCTGGGGCACATAAAATAGGCTGTAATTTCAATGTGAAATACTATTTGTAGAGGTAGTTGGCTAAAAATGAGAATCTTGCACTTAGTCTCTGTTTACAAACTATAAAGAGCCTTTAAAGAGAAAATTCAGAGTTAAACATCATAAAATGTGAACAAAAATTTAACCACAATATTCTTCAGTCATTATAATTAAGATCTTAAAGAACTAATCTAGCTCAGTGACTAACAAGTGGTAATAAGATACAATACAATTTGATTATTTATCCTCGGACTGGGCAAGGTCAGCTCAGCCTTTCATCCTTTCACTGGGTTGTTAAACTGAGTTCCAAGCATACTTAGGAACTAAACACAGAGGGTTTCACATTAGGCCGACCACCTAATTGGGTTATATGCTTCGCACCCTCGGGCTTCTAATCAGGAAAATAGAGATAGGCACTATAGACCTTGTTCCCCCATTGGCTGTCATGCCTCAGAGTTAAGTTATAATTAGTTTAGTTATAATATTTGGCTAAAGAGTACCATATTGCACAGGTGGTAAAATGCAGTAAACAAGCTGCTTACCACTGAAATGAATTTTATGAATGTCATGTTATGCCACCATTTGAATGGCATAACATGACAGTGTACATGCATGAAATTTGTTTTGTGTGCTAGAAACCATTGAAGCATTTCAATGTTTCTATTTCATTATATATACAGTCTAAACATTTGAAATGGAAGATTTAATGTTTATGTTTTGAAATCTGTTTAAAAGTTAAGTTTTTGAAAATTAGTTTATTGTAAATCTTTTGTTTTAAGTTTCTTAAGTAAAATTTATTTTGAAAGTTTATAAAATAAATTTTTATATTGTTTTCATTATTTTGAATTTTTATTTTCCTTATGAAATATGTATGGATAAGTAATCATTCTAAAAACATTGTCAGATACGGGTGCTGATGATTCTGCAAGCAATGATAATGTGAGTAACTTTATTTCATATACTTAATTAATATTACCGTTGTATGTGTAATTTTTTATGTTATATATTACTTATTGTTTACAAACACTTTACACATTGGTATTTAATATGGTAATGTAGATTAATTTGTAAGTCTGGTTTTTATTAAAATATTTGTTTACATTTTACATTTATTTTTATTGCTTGCATAAAATTAGAGCAGGTTGTAATTTTTTTAAAGGTGTGTGCCATTGTATGATGAATTAAAATACAAGTTTTCACAAAAATGTACTCCATTTACATTTGTGAGAAATGAAAAATCGCCACTAAAGGGCGAACAAAAGATAGTCAGTTAATGTACGTCGATCGTGAGATGCGGTCAGAGAATGATGAAGCGCTATATTTAATAAATTTTTTATCTGTTACTGAAGTGCAGTATTTTCATTTAAACGTCATGACATGGCTATATGTATAAGTAATGAAATATATTTTTCATTAAGTAAACTTAATGAAAAATTAGTTAAGTGAATGCTCGTAGGTTTTAAACATTTCAGAAGTGGGATATGTATCACCCTTTGATACTTGATTTGTTTTCTTCTCCGATATCGAAACTCGCATGCTTGTGAATTACGATTAAAAATAGGAATATGCTCCTCATAAGTAAGGATTAATTTTGGGTGAAGAAAAAGGAAGAACATATGACAAAAGGTACTTGAAACTACGAGTTACATCAACACGGAATAAAAGAAACAAAAATACGCAAGTGAGTGATCTTTTTTAGTTTTTTGGCTTTTGATTTCTGCAAGCTCTAAAATGACTTCATTTCTGGCGAAAGGCGAAAAGATAGATTTAATGACTTTAGCTACTGAATTAGGAGAAACCATTCCCCAATATTTCAATGTAATAGATTTAAGGAACATAATCATTAGTTCAAAAAATTATGAAGAAGAATTTGTCAAAGTTTTATTGGATAGTATTATTAAAGATCGCTTAGCCCAAAAACAAGACGAAGAATCAGCACGTGAGTCTGAGTTACAAAAATTATGTTTACAAAATGAAAATGCAATAGGAAATGCCGGTAATGTTTTTTTTAATTACGTCCTTATGTTGGCTCTTTCAAGCATAATAAGTCTTGCAGTCCAATATAGAAAAGAAGTATCACCAGGAGTAGAAAGCGTCTTGAAATGTGAAGAAGAGCGGACTTCCTGGAGGGTAAAACATTTCCATAGATGCTCGCCATCCATGTCAACATGTTCCCTACATAAAATGCAGTTGGGTGACTCCACAAGCCATATGTGATATAGATGCTTCTGGAGAAAATATGCCGGTACTGTGAATAATTTTAATTCAGAAAGTCGCGATTTTTGCAATTTGCAACATCTTATGCAAAAATATGATGCGAATGAAGGTAATATAAGTTTTTATCTTATATTATTTGAAAGAAAAGTGTAACGAATGGGTTTAGATGAAGCTCATTGGGTTTTCCATCTTTTAGGACTTCTATTATATGAAATAACAAGTGTATTTCCCGCGAACTGGACGATAAAGCAAATAATTGCTATTATGTGAAGGAGCTATTATTAAAAAGATTTAAATTAAGTCCAGAAAGATTTTGGCAGAAATTTTATAAACATTCTTGTACAATTAAGAATACATGGAAAGATTTTTGAGTTACAAAATTTTAATGAGTGGTTAGATGGTCTTAAAATTACTAATTTAAAAGATCTCAAGGACTTTAAGTGTTTTCCCTACCATTCATAATCACTTCATAGATGAATGGACCAATTTCATTAATCCAGATAAATTAGCAGAAAAATTAGATTCGTATGAGAATGTTAGATTCGGAATGAAATCCTGTATTGATAACAAAAACGTGAAATTTTTTGAAAAAAAGATCTTATTTTGATAATTATGTAAGCAAATTTAATGATCGCAGTAAAAATAAAAATTTCAAAAGTAAGAGAAAACAGTAAAAAAATTAGTAACAGTAATTAAAAAAGTTTCCTAAGAATGAGTGTTTTTATTCTAAAGAAAAGCATAACAAGAATTTTTTGTCGTAGTGATAAAAATAGCATTAAATGTTTCAACTGTAATGATTATGGGCACATTTCTAAAGACTGTCTAAAAGAAAGAAAAAGTTTAATTTGTGGAGAATGTGAGAGAGGACATACCCAATGGCATTGTTTGATAAACAAAGATAAAAATAGTTTGACGGTAAATGTTGAAAACTTTACCCCATAAAATGCAAATATGAAGGAAGCAGAAATAAATAATTCTGAGCATTCGATAAATAGCTTAATAGATAGGGGTTGAGCATTTCTTTAGTTAAAAATTCGGTTGCAATTAAATAAAAACTGAATATGATTCCGTTAAAGAGATAATTGTTTGGATTTGGCTCTACTGTTGCATATGCTTTCACATTTGGGAAAAGTCAAGTGGAATTAAGAATCAACGATGTCAGAGCAACACTCGAAATATTCGTTGTGAATGATACTATGTCGTTTGGCCTAATTGTAGGAAGAGATTTTTTAGGCAAAACGGAAATTGCTTTTGCCCGAATTGGCTCCAAATTGCAAATATGGTATTTGAATAGTATTCCGTTTTCTGAAGTGAAAGTCGAATTGAAACATCAACAAATAAATCTAAAAACAGAAGAACCTATTATAATAGAAAAAAATAGCATAAATTTTATTCAGGCAAAAACAGAAAATATGGAAAACAGCCTTGTATTATTAGAGGAAATAATTTCGATTCTGTTTTTTAAATTAAAAATGGTAAAAGGGTAATTCCTATCATGAATAATGTCTCTTTTGATGTCAAGTTAAAAGAAAATCGATGTCTGAGTAGGGTACAAGATATATCTCAGGATTGGAATTTAAATTCTGAATTTATTCTTCCATTTAATAATCTATGTAATGCAACTGAAGATACAACATACACTGTAAATAAGGATAAATACGCGATTAAAATAGACGATATTAAATTTGATAAAACTATTTCTTATGATAAGAAGTTGGAAATTGTGAAATTAATGATTATAGAGATTGTTTTGCCATAAATATAAGTGATTTATTAGAATGTCTTGGTGAATGTAATATTTTCACATTAGATTTAGCTCATAGTTATCTGTAAACACCATTAACAGAGGAAGCTAAGTTAAAAACTGCTTTAATTACCCCAGATGAAACAAGTCAGTTTGAACGTATGATTTTTGGTTTGGCAAATGCACCTTCAGAATTTCAGAGATAAATATATCAAGTATTAGGACCATTGTTAGATAAGAAAATTTTGTGTTATTTAGATGTTATTTTAATACCAGAGAAGAATTCGACTGATAAGATTGAACGAATTAAAGAGGTATTGACAAACTTAAATCTGCTGATTTCACTTTAAAATTGTCAAAATGTGAATTCGGCAAAAAAAGTAAAATTTTTAGGATTTATTATTAATAGAGAAGGAATAAAATCAGGAATGAGAAAAATTTGATCAATAACAGAATTTCCAACTCCTAAGAATATTCATGATATTTGTAGATTTTTAGGTTTAACTGGTTATTCTCGGAGACTTGTGGAAAAATATGCACAAAACACAGAACCTTTATCACGCCTTGTACAAAAAGAAGAATCTTTCAAGTGGCAAGAGGAGCCACACAGAGCAACATGTGTTAGCCCATTATAACCCTCAAGCTAAAACGGAAGTACATTGCGATGCAAGCTCTAATAGTTTAGCAGGCATGCTTTTACAACAAGGACCAGACAATAAATGGTGGATGGTTTATTGTGTCAGCAAAAAGACAACTGAAATTGAAGAGAAGTATCATTCAAGCAAGCTTGAATTGATGGCCATTGTGTCGACTCTCAAAAGATTAAGGCAGTATTTATCAGGCATAAAATTCAAAATAGTGACAGATTGTCAAGCACTGATGTACATGAATTCAAAGAAAACAAACAATCCTCAGATTGCAAGATGGTGTGATGTAATTCAAGAATTCGGTTTTGAAATAGAACATAGGCCTAGAAAGAAAATGGCTCAAGTAAACGCAATGAGCAGAGCTCCAGTTTGGGAGTCAGAAGATACATTGACATCCCTCGTTGAAAATAAATTAGAAGTTTGTTTGACCTTGAGTGAAGATGAACAAATATTGATGATACAGCAGGCTGATCCAGAAATACGAAAATTAATAGAAATATTCAGAAAAAAAGATCATGATGGAACAAAAGAAGAAAAACTGCTTATAAGAAATTACGTGTTTAAGAAAAACCGATTATTTAGATGAATAAGCCAAAATGGAAAAGAAAATTTTCTCTATGTTATTCCAAAGAATATGAGAAAAAGTACAGTAATCAAATTCCATGATCTTATGGGACATTTTTCTGTTGACAGATAAAATAATAAGATAAAATAATTGTTAATAAGATAAGAGATTACTGTTAATAAGATAAAAGAATTGTATTGGTTTCCTTATATGAAACGTTATGTACGAAGGAACATTTTGAAATGTTTTGAACGTTTAATGAACAAAACGCCGTCAGGAAAACAGCTTGGCATATTAAACCCAATTAAAGCAGGTAGTAAACCTTTTGCAATTATATATATGTATCATTTAGGACCTTTTGTTAAGAGTTCTAAAAGTAATCAAGAACTTTTGGTCATGATAGATAATTTCACAAGATTTGTCCAATTGACACCAGTGAAGAGTACGTCAACATCACATGTGCTGAAGACTCTGAAAAACTTTGTAAACACTTATGGTCTACCTGAGTAAATAATAACAAATCGAGGAACTTGTTTCACTTCGCATCAATTTCAACAATTTTGTGCTGGAAATGGTATACATCATTCACTCAATTGTACGAAGCGACCATGTGCAAATGGAATGGTTCAAAGAGTTAACAGAGCAATATTGTCTACCATAACAGCTGGTATGGAAGATCAGAATCACAAAGATTGGGAAATGTTAAAATACATGAAGTTGAGAGGAACTTGAAAAACTTTGTAAACAAGTCGACGAACATGAAACCATTTGAATTGCTCCACGGTCATTCTCCACGATTCAATGATGGAATTTTGAGAAAGTTAGCTGAAGAAGAAGCTCTGAGTTGGCAAGATTCATCTATAGTGCAGGGAGAATCTTGAACACAAATAGAAGAAAGTCAACAAAAAAATGAAGAAGTATTATGATAAAAAGAGCTATGACGTTTGAACGAGGAGAAATTGTTGTAATGAAAAGAGCTCTGTAATCTTCTGGTCAACCTACGAAGACACAATTTAAGTACAGAGGCCCTCTTATTGTTACTGGGGTATTGCCGAACGATGTCTACGTGTGACTCAGCTGGAAGAAAAAAGAAAGGCCACTCCTACGCAACAACAGCTCACATTAGTCAACTAAAACCATGGATAAATGAACCAGATTCGGATGAAGATAGTCATATCGATAAAAGATATAACTATACCTTTTTTTTGGAGTTTTGCTGAAGTGGGCAAACTTTTGGCCATATTAAATATTTCTTAAACTTTATATAACTTTTCCAATTAAATTAAAAATATATATACTTGTCTGATCAACCTTCATTGTCCAGTCATTTCCAAAAGCAGAAATAATTTCAGAGGTTACACTAAAACTATTTATAAACTGCTATGTAAAAATAAAACTTCAATTTATATTTACTCTTTTTTCAGCCACAGAGGAGAAAGTTCTTCTGCTTTCAGAAAACTTTGCATTTTGGTGGTTTGTCAAAAGCATTTACCTTCTAGGTTTTAACATCAGCTAATAAACTAATTATTAAAAGAGAAGTGTGCTTATTCTGTATATTTAAGCTAGTGGCTAGAAGAGGGTATTTCTGTTGAACATTGATCATGTGTGTGAGAGAGAGAATTTGTTCTCAACTAGATAACTTGTGCCAAATAGTTTTGCTGGGCACATGGCTTCTTCATGGCTTCTTCTTCTATTAACCCTTTAAGCGGTCAATTTTTTTTACCATAAATGCTTCCAAAAAAGGCATATTTTTATTGCATATAATTAAGTACCATACTTAATAAAATAAGGATAATAAGAATTTTTTTTTAACTTTTAATGATTTTACAACATTTTTTATTTTAAAATTTTAGAAACCAAAAACCCTTAAATGTTTGCTTTTCTCAAGTACATTCAGCATGCAGAGAAGAATGGTTTACAAATTCTACAAAAATTTCTCTCTACTTAAGTGAATTTTGAAGTGTGCACTTTTCGAAACAGTTCAGAAGTCTTTTTGTGTATGGTATAATTTAAAGCAATGGTGTAATGCAAAGTTCTACGTCTCAAAACGGGCAGGACACGGAACACATGGAATTTTCACTTCAAACTTGGTAAAAATTTTTGCAGAACTCCAATCTTAATCAAAGTTGAGCTCACTATACATATCATCTGAGGAATAATCAAAATAATTAGATGAAATATCTGTATCAGAATGTAGCTCCTCATCTAACAAGAAAGTATTTTAATCGTTTAATCCCTCCATAACTTTCATAAGAAAAGACAAGGTTTTAAATTCATAAGCGTTGAATACAGTGGAACAAAAATTTCGCAGAAAAATTCCCGCTTTCTCAATACAAAGAAAAACCTGGATGAAAAGCATTGCAGTTACATGGACAAGCCACGCCATCTGTTGAAAAATATTAATACTAAATAGTTTCTTTACAATAGTGAAAAATACAGGCAAACCAGAAAAGTAAATGACAAAATATCAATGCCTGTACGCCGTATGGGCAAACTGTTGAGGCCAATTTTGGGTAGCACGTACACTGTAATGGCAAACCTTTTAAGGGGTTAAATTTTATTTTTGTAAATAAACATTGTCATCTGTTTGACTGTGAAGATGTTGCTATGTATAAGTGTTCATTGAAGTATTCCAGTATGGTAAGTTTCTAGTAATTTTTCTTCAATCATTTTAAGACACTAAATTTCAGAAGTAAGCGTTTTAGAGGTCAATAATATTAAAAACTTTGTGCTGTAGCATACTTTGTGCTTCTTTGCTAATATTGGAATGTAAAAACATGAAATAACCAACAATAACTGTGCAGACCTTTGTGGGCAAATTGGGAATCTTGCCAAACCGACAAAACTCCATAGTTTTTTACTGATTATTTAACTATGCTAAATAATTTTTATGCATGGAAGACACTTTTAATACATTAAAATATATTGCAATTTTTTTTCAAATTAAATATTTTAAACATTTTTCAACAATCATCAAGTAAAAGAGCATATTGATTATTTAATGAATCAAACAAATTTAAGAAAAAAATTTGAGTCTTGATTCACATTTTTCAACTAAATCTGTTGATTAGTAATCTAAAATAAAATCAAGTAGTTTTGAACACAATTTAAAAATATATATGTATATATTAAGTAATGTTTCATGAATAAGTTAATTAAAATACCTTATATAGTATTTATAAGTGACATAACTTGATTTTTAATTTACATAGATCAGCTACACAATGTTAATGTCATTGTATATTGTCTCATTATCAAGAACTAGTAAACGGTTATAGAACACTAATACCATTATTATTATTAAAGAACTTCATCACACACAATTAGGAATAGTCAAAATGAAGAATGCACTACTAGATATACTGTTATTGAAAAAAGAACGATCAAGATATAGAACAATAAGATCGAGAACTTATAAGTTGTGCAGAGGTAAAAAGTAATCCTGAAAAAATATCAAATCATCATTGAGAACAGCCATCATCAAATTTTGAACAAATACATATTGACTACACTTGACCTTTTATAGGATATAATTTTTTGATAATTATGGATGCAAGATTAAAATGGCCTGAAGTTAAAATTTAACAAAGTTCTTCATCAAGCTATTTCAACAATAAGATTATTAAAGAATATTTTCAGTGTGCATGGATTGTCTCAAGCCCTTGTATCTGACAACACATTTATATTTACATATACCAAATTTACAGAATTTTGTAAAGAAAAGGGAATTATTCATAAGACAATAGCTCTAGGTCATCTTGCAACTAACAAGTTAGCTGAACGTAATGTAAAAACCCTTAAACATAAATTAAAGTCAATGTCCAATGAAAAGAACTCAATACCAGAGAAGGTAAGAGAAATTTTATTTCATTATCGAGCAACTCCATCATAACCTGGAAAAACTACTTCAGAATTGTATCTTGAATGCAAAATTCAAATTAAACCAGATTTATTACATCCACCAAGCAAGGGATTCAAATACATATATACTTCACCCACTAGAACAAATCATAAAATTTTAAGTGTGGGAGAACGTGTAAAATCACCTACTTATGCCAACAATAAGCTAACATAGAAATTTGGTATGGTTAAACAATGAACTGGTAAATTACACTTTTTAATAAAACTCGATGATGGGAAAACTATAAAAAGATACATAAATCAATTGATGAAAAGTGAGGTTCCTAAAATTCCAAAAGTTACATTTTCTCCAAAGCCTGATGTCGTTTATCCGAGGAAATCGATCCCTACTGGAAATCATTTCGCCCACATATAATCAGAAGTTTGAATTGCGAAGATTTATGGTAAGCCAATATCTGGTGTTTCTAATGGTTCAGGTGCTAGACAAAGTCCTCCTATTCGAAGATTAGCAAGAATATGACAACCACCACGTTATCTATCGGACTATGTAATTTAAGATTGGGAGAATGTAGTATTCTTAAAAAATGAGAGTAAGCAGAACAGTCTAAGTTCGAGACTAAAAGAATGTTTACAAACAGAAAAATTTGATAACGCCAATACATGTATGTGTGTATAAGTGTGTCGTGCCATTTTTGAATAAAATAATTATAACATTCCGGCTGCTTCAATTAACATTACTATAAAATACACTAGTTATTTTTGCAGAAAACAAAGAAAATATATTTTGAAATATTACTTGCAGATTAGATTACTAAATACTACTTTAAAAATAATAAAACAAATTACATTTACCTGAACTGTATGAACTGTATATACTTTTTTAAGACTAGCTTCATATTCAGCAGCAGAAACACCTTTCTCAGCTCTGAAGAAAAAAATCAAATTTATAAAGCAAATATTTTAATTATTGGAAAATACTTTAAAGTATATTTTACTTAGTCAAACAATAAAATACATGAGACAATAGCATGGCAAAATATTGTTTAAAAATATTGAGATGAGGTTATTCTTATACTAAATATTTTTTATTAAAAGAAAAAGAGAAGCTGAATCATAATTCAGTTAAATCATTTTAAAAACATAATTTAACCAAATTATGAGTTTGATCATCAGATAGATGAAAATCACGAGTTTCAAAAACTTTCAAATGCTCAAGTTTTTCAAGTAATTTATTTTTGAAAATTAAAGCATTTTATTTTTAACATATTAAATTAAAAATTTAATCAATATTTTTATTAATTTAAAAAAGACCATATCAGTAATTTAATACATATGAAATTTAACAAAGAAATAACAAAAAATGCCTATATTTTTTTAGGTAACACATCTATGAGAATAATTAAAATTGATTTGAGCAATTTGCACATTTGTTTATGGGGAAATTTTTACATTTTTACCATGTTCATGATAATTTAGTTGAGCAGGATCTTATAAAATGATTCCATAAAATATTCATCAGCATAATGAGAAAATTTGGTATTAAAATAAAGGTATGGATAAAGGAATATTTATGATTCAAGTTGTAATTGTTGGTTAATTCCACAATCTTTTTTTTTCTTTTTTTTTGCACACAAGGACTAACTGGACTGGGAACTACAATTAAAGTAAACTCCAAGCATCAGAACAAAGGTGAGAATCAACTCACAAGTTGTTGAAGTGAGGGTCAGAGCATTAAACTTTCAGATGGCTTTTGTAATTGTTTAAGATTCTAGCTTTGATTTACTGTATTCATTATATCAACAAGACATAATATTTTTTGAGACCAAAGGTTAAAAGAGATATTAATAGGCTAATTGTTTTATTTTGAATTTCCTCTTCGAGATAATAAGAGAAATTTTTTGGGTTAGAGTTCCATCAACTTGTACAGACAAGCTCAAATCTCACAATCATTTTTAACAATTTAAAAAAACTTTTATTATTAAAAATAAAATACAAGAACTACATATATGTGCATTTTAATTATCTAAATATTTAATGATACATATAATTCTTTTAAAAACATCATACCAATGCTTAATTCTTCTCTTTTTAATAAATTAAAAAAAAAAAAAAAGATTCATAATCAATAGTTTCATCTGATATTTTCCTGAGAAATCAGACCTCGGATGCAAGTTCTAGCAATTCATATCATTTTTCTATGAAATTTTAAGCTCACAGTAAATACTTTTTTACTCATTCATTATTTGAAAAAATTATACAAACGTACACCTTGCAAAATTAACACATAGTCTTCCTGGGAATCAAAATTAGAAATCAGGTTTTTATAAAATTCAAGATCATTTTCTCATTAAGACTTGTTATAGGTTAGAAATAATAATTGGCTATAACTCTTGATAATAAGGGACGAACAAATAAACACCTACTGCAGCATATATAGATTTAACCACTGGGTGTTCCAACTAAGTTTGCTGAATTTTAAGATAATTCTCAAATCAAAATATATATTTAGAAGTTTTTATTTGAAATATGAAAATGTTTGCTATTACCCTGTCTCCTTTGGTAATTCTAGGGGTTATAGAGGTATTGATAGACAATTAGTATTGATAACATTAATTTGGGAACATAGCTTTGGTATTCCTGATTTAAAAAATAACTAATCAAATTTAACTATAAGGACTTGTAAATTCTATACATCTTATCTTTCCCAAAGCAAATTCTGATAACCACATATTTTTATTTCTTTGAAAATTGACAACAGAAAAGTGATAGACTTACAGAAAAGATAATAAAGTTACAAGGTAACTGTTATAAGAATTAATAAATAAAGCATTTTGTCTTAGTTAAATTCTTAAAATCTCTACTTAAAATATTTTACTTTATTACAACTGAAAATACTTAAATTATCATATACTGCCACAATGAATAAAAATGAACTGCTTGACTCTTAATCAATTGTTCAAGGAAATAGAATAGGTACTTTTTAGTTTTGTTTACTGAAATAAATCTATCAAATTTAAAAGCCATGTTTAAAATATAATGAATAAATTACATATTAATCTTTGGTTTAATTATAGTTAAAAATAATAAATCTGCAAATTTTTAATTTTTGAACTCTTTGTATATTTTTCTTCACTTCTAATCAGGAAGATATTTTTAATTCAGCAGCACTATGTAACTCATTATTTTCTAGAAAAAGACATAATTTTAGGTACACATGAAATAAAATTTTTTGTTACTTCCTTTAAGAATACTTTACAGTATAAAATGCTCATTTAAGTTCAACAATAATATTCATCAAACATTTATATTTGTTATGACACGATAGCGTGGTACTGATTTGATTTCAACTTTAAAATATAATTATATACAGGATATTCTACTTTAAAATCTAAACTGAGATTCTAGCCACTCAAAATAAAAGGAATTTAAAAACTTACACAAGAAAAGCTAACTATATTAACAAATATGTATGCATAAATATTTTTTATAGGTACTTTTTCATTTTGGGAGGAGCACCAGGGAAATCATTTTTTCCAAATCACTAAACAACAAATTAAATAATAGACTACTAATTTCTATTCATAAAAAAAAATATATTTGAAATATAATTTTGTTACATGTTGAAAATTTTGCATTTCAAACATTGTGATCATTTTGATTCACAAGTTATTTTGTTGGATGGTATTGGTAATTTTATAAACCCCTGAAATACAAAAGTACTTTCTAACATTAACAAACATTTAATATAAAGAAAAAAACTCTATTTGAGAAGGTACTCCCAAATCATGAATTTTATGAGCTAAATTGTTAACTTAAGTTTAACATCATATACATGAATTGCTATATATACTGATAGTTCTATACCAAAAAATATCATGAAAACAAAATATTTTCGCAAATTATTCACATTACAGATATTAATAGTATTTCAAAATAAGTAGCTTATAGCTACTTATTTTGAAATACTATTAATACTATAAATTTACTATTATACTATAAATTACTATTATACTATAAATTTCGATTTTTAATGGGAAATTTATTAAAATCTGTATGAAAATTTCCTAAAAGGGTTAGCCCTGGAGCCTTTTTCGTTCAGCACTGTCTTGCACATCAGGCAGAATGGGACTGAATTAAAGGAATGTATTGAAGAGCCCAATTCATTGTGTAGTATTGTTTAAGTTATTGCATTATTACCTATGTACTGAAAGAATTTAATCATAAGTTTAAATGTATCTTTTAAGATTAAATTATTCTTAATGGAACATAGCACAGGGCAACTTAGATACATAAATCAGTTTTATAGCATGTAAGCAAGTAAAAATACATGCAGAGATAGTAATGCTGATTTTTTTTTTTTTTTAGAACAATATCTTTTAGAAACATTGGGATATTTTTTCAGGACATATTTTAATAACTAAACAAAACAATTATAATTATACAGAAATTAATTTGTAACTATATAAACTTTTACATAGTTGCAAATTAATTTCTGTATTATTAATGCAACACTATTTAGGAAGCGATTTATTATTTAAAAAAACTATGAAAATATAATGAACATTTTTGAAAATTAATAAATTTTATAACTGCTTTAAGTAATAATAAATTTATGAAAAATTAAATGCTCATTTTGAACTAGATGCATCTCATTCAGGTAGTTAACACCACAATTTTGTAGCTTATCATTGACAGATGCAATTTCTGCAATAGCAGCACACAACATCGTTGGTCCAACTTTAGATATATTTGTAGATAACATCACTTTTACTATCACTAATAGCACATGCTATTTTCTTTCTAGCATTATCCAAAAGCTTTCACACTGTACACTGATTATAAAGCAAAGTTTTCTTTTCTTTCTCCAGTTCATTAATATCTTGTAAAAAGCAGGATTATTTAAAGCTATTTTAACAAGCAGTGCTATTTTTTCTTAACCCTTCTTTTCTTGGACAGTTGAGTCACTTTCTTTGATTTTTTCATATGATGCATATTCTGCATGCGATTTCTGAATACAATGAATTAGTTCTTTGATAAATGGAATGAAGGAAAAAGAATTGCCATACATTTGAATGATACCATGACAAGTATGTAAACACAGAACTGTAAATTCCAATAAATAAGCTTTGTCACAATAGAATTGTTTGTCAAAAAACCTCTCTCTGGTTGTGAATTTACATTCAATACAAACAGACGTACTTCAACAACTTTAGAAAGAATAGGATATTTAGTATCATCCCCAATATTATATATATATACTAAACTCTGTGGCATGACAGCCCATGTTGGCCAAGGCCTACAGTACCCATCTCTGTTTACCTGATGACCTTGGAGTGCATAGCATATGTCCTGATTAAGTGGTCAGTCTAATGCAAAGAATCCAGTGTTTAGCTCCCAAGCATGCTTGATACTCAGCCTATCGACCCACTGAAGGGATGAAAAGCTGAGTCAACCTTGCTCAGTCTGAGGAACGAATCTTGGACCTATGACTTTGGGAGTGTGAAATGCTGCTACTAAGTCATCAGGCTTCTCATTCATTCATTCACTCTCTCTCTCTCACACACACACAGAGAGAGAGAGAGAGAGATGAAAGCATTCCAGTATTACAAATATTTGGCTATTATCATAATAATTTACAAGGAAACACCATTTTCACATATGTAAAGAATCATTCTTTGTTTAACATATTTGATTCATCATCCATCTAAGTTTTAATCACACGAGAAATATGTTGAATAAATGACTAAATGAATTCTTGGACTTTTTTCTATTGTAAGGAGAAAAACACTAGAGATCTTTGAAAAGTGGGTTTGCTAATGGAAGTTTTTTAAAAAAAGAAATTTAGAATTTGCCATGTTGTACGATGTGTTCTAGCCATTAGAACATCATACAACTACTGACACTTTGCAGAAACGATGTTTAATCAGTAAGCAAGCTCTTCCTTTGAGTATTGCTGTTGCACTATGACCTTTCTCAATCTTTTTTAAATTTAACCCGTTTTTACCTGAATGAATATTTGTTTGTAAAAACTTTACTCCATTTTTTCACTGATTTCTTCTGAATATAAAATTTAAGCATATTACTTCAAACAAGTTTATTTAATTTATAATAGATCACTAAAAGGCTAGACTTTTTGCATTAAAAGCAAGTATGGTACAAAAGTTTTAGAAATAAGTAAAAATAAAATAAAGATATGCAAAAGTTTTAAAGCATTTCAAATGATTCACAATTCAAAGATATCCATCAGAAAAAGGAGATTTCAATTCCTAGGGAACTTTTACTATAAAATATTCCATTAGAGCATTATACTACTCAATGACTTTCTCACAAATTGATCACAATGTTAGCGAACAGACCTCAACATAACGAAGGAAACTATATTTAGCTAAGTTTTCTTCGAGCATTTCCAACTATAAGAAATAGTAATCTTCTCTTCTTGAAGGAGATAGTTTTAAAAATTGATTAATATCTACAGCAAATCCAACAACATTGCAATTAACTTTGTCAATCTCCTTATGTAATGTTTCTAATAACTTTACTCCATGTTTGAGAATACAGGGTTAGATTAACTTCAATATTTAAAATAATAATTTACTATTCCATTAACTTTCTCTTGAGTTAAATTATAGATTAAATAATAACCCATTTAGTAATGATATCAAATGAAATTATTTTGTTATCTCCTTTAAGCCTCCACTATTTGATAAAATTAAATTTTCTAATATTATGAAATATCCCTTTCTATTAATGAAGCTGAATTAAAATGCACTTTTAGTTATAATTTAGCTTTTGCAAGATGTATTTTTAATTATAATGTGAAATGTGAATTCTGTAGCAATATTAATATTAGTAAGAAAAACACTGATTGTTTTTGTAAAGATTCTAAATATAGTAAATTTGTTGATTCTTTTGTTAGACACAAGATTACAGTCAATATTGATATTTTAAAAACAATAATAAGAAATATTCCTTATATTCTTATTCATATATTATAACAGGGTTCATACAGATTTTTAAGAATCAAATTCCAGGAGTCAAATATAAAATTTCCAGGAGGTTTCAATATTCATGTTATTTTTTTATTTTATTTTAAAACAGTTCTTAACTAAATATGTATATAATTAAGTATATAAAACATTTTTCAACTATATTTGTAAATAATAGAAATAAATAATAGCAAAAACTAGTGAGAATATTTTTTATTTAGCAAAGAATTAATGATTACTTCAAATACTTCTTTCAAAAAAAAAATAAATAAATAAAATAAAATAAAATTATTGAAATAATCAATACTTTTAATATTGCTCGATTATGCATTGTAAAAAATAATGGGTAAACTTAGTATTTTTAAACAACTTCAATAGTTTCTATCGATTAATTTACTTAGTATTTCAAGTTGTGTGTAGCAACCTCTTTTCAAATATAAATATATATACTCAAAACAAATACAACAATTAGATAAAGCTTGCAGGATGACTTTTTTCAAAATTATTATTTAATAAAAAGCAATTCTAAATTTTTCTTCTGTTTCAAACTCTTTTAAAAAGCTTTGCAATTTCCTATTCATATTTTAGACTTTACTATTTCTTTAATCATTCAATAGATTTTCTCATTTCTTGATTATTTATGTGTACAAAATTTGGCTGATGATTATCTAAGCTTTGAACAAAGAGAAAAAACATATAATAACTAGCATTCTTAACATTTTCTTTCAAAAAGTTGGGAAAATAAGGTGCAATTCCAAAAACTGTTAAATATGCAAATTTTTTTCAGTACAATTGAATTGCTTTGCAATAGCACTGTCTGAAAACATTGCTTAAAAGAGACAATTTATATTGCTACCAGAACTGCAGCTGAATCTATTGTTTATAACTGTAAGGGCCCATAGATTTTCAACCTTTAAAATTTCTTTTGAAAAAAGAAATGAATTTAAATTTCCAGAACATATTTTGGGTTTACATTCTTCAACAGAAATGACAATAGAGAAAATATCTTTCACACCAGTAGATTTGTTGGAAGATACAGCCTGCTCTAATACACATTTTTTCCTTTTATATGGGATTTGATTACCGATTTGCTTATATTTGAAATACATAAGTCTTTCTTGCAAAGTAGATAATGGACAAACCACACAAATGTCAATCTTTGTATGGCATTTAAAGAGTCCACAGGTCAGTGAAAAGACACATTCACCTGGCATATTAAATAATTTACATCAGCCTTTATAGCACTGATAAGCAAAGTGATCCTGATTCATTGAAATTATATGCAATTTTCACCAAGGGAAACATGGAAAGTATATATAAATTTTAACATTGAGAATTTTATACAATAGAAAGAAACAAAATAAGTATAAAAGAATCAATTAAAATTGCCCACCTGATTGCACAACATAACAATCGGGTTTGGTGAATACTTCACTTCATACACATAGATCTAAATACTACTAAACCAAATTATAATGAAATTATGACTGAACTAGATCTTTAAACAGAGTTAAGAATACAACAATCTAATATCGATTGTGGTGCTTTCTAATGGTAGCACTAAAAGCTAATACTCAATTAAATTTTCGGACAATTTCATTGATAATTTTAAAATATTAAAACAAAGAACTCATAAATATTATAATATTTTCGAAATAAATAATAAAATAAATGCATCAATCTAAATAAAAATTCTAGGAGTAATTCATGATTTTCAAGGAGTCAAGTCAAATTTTCAGCAGTTTCAAGGAGTTGAGCAAACCGTTATAATTATAAGCAAATTAAAAAAATTTCTTATTCATTATAAAAAAATTATATTTAAAATTTCTAATTTTTAATTTAACCCAATCGAACATTTTTCTAACTTTAACTAACAAGAGGTACTTTTACAATAAATTTAATAAAATATAAAATATATCTAAAAAATCTGTATAAGTGTTCTAAAAACCTTTTATAATTACTCCATCCACTAAAACCTGAATTATACATTTTTTTTTAATTCTACCTACAACTATAAAACAGTTAATTCCTCAAAGACAACTATTTCCAAAAAATTTCTAGGCTTTCTAAGATATTAAAAATATTAATTTTCATATTCTTGATAAAACAATTAATCCTAAACTTCATTAGAATCCAATAAAATTCTGATATATATATTTTCTTATTATTTAAATATCATCTTTAGAAGTGTACTTGGATAATAAATAATAATAAACCTATAATTAATATATAAAATATATCATCATGATTTTAAAGATACCTTCATTTAGGCTTGCCAGATTTTTAAACTTTCAAATGGGACACTGGAATGCCCCCTTATTCCCCAGCATCTTGGGTACTCAAACCTACACCCACTTGGCAGATTTTTAGTATTTTATTCTTAATGCTATGAATAAATGTTTACTGATTATAGGAATTTAAACCAGGAGTAATAATAAATGACACAAGAAAATAAATTTAAACATTTCTTACACCTTAATATTAATTTAAATATGCATATATTTTAACATTTTATTTCTTACAACACACTTAAGTAAGAAGAAAAACTTTCAATGAAGAATAAAAACTTGAACAAATACTTTCCTCATCTGTAAAATTTCTTCTAGAGCAAGTATCATCAATAGGAAGCAAGTATTCCTATGTTGAATGAGTTTATGGTACTGTAGCGCAGCCTATTAAAAAACTTCTTTTAATTCTATTATATTGACTGCGTATATGAAAAAATATTTTATAAATCTTAATCAGTAAGGCCTCAATAATGAGTGGGAGACTGTCTACAGCAATTTACATACAATGTGCAGATGCTCCACATCTAATTCTATTGATTTCTCATCCTTGACTAGTCTTAAGTATATGGAAAACATTTTCTCCCTGCTCCTTTCCCACCACTAAAGTTAGTGTTACAATTGTCTTCATAAGAGCCAATTACTTTGTTGCTCAAATTATTTTCATGTAGGACAGAGAATAAATGATTTGTAAGAATTCAGATGTTTCACCTGCCACACATTTGAAATACAACAGCTTTATTTCCTTAGGAATAATAGGAAATTAGTAACAACACAACAATTGGCACAAGTTTTTATATCATTTGTATTTGATGCATCCATACATAAACATATGTAGTTTGACTGGTCAAGTCTTCTTTAAGCTATTCTTGAGTTCAAAATGCTATGAAATTTAAATTGCCTCTGACTTAATTTTTCTAAGTCAGAATTTTAAAGAAAAAAAAAACTTAGAAAAGAATTTTGATGAACAAGAATTCAAATTAAAACTTAAGCTATGGTTTGCTGTGTGGGTAAGCAAAAGGTCACTTTTGTTGTCGCTAACTCTTAAGTTCTTTTAATTAGAACTCGCAGTCTTGAAAAAACTAGTCAATTTCAATGAGCTAACAGCACATACTGAACTCTTGTTGGGTTTACTAAACTGCAAATAAAAAATATCAGATTGACAACAGTGAACGAACAAAAACTCAGAATTACAATGTAAATATTTAATTCTATCATCTTGTTTACTATTACCAGTATATGACTTCTTCAAACAAGGGAATTCTTTAAGTGCTTGGTGAATTCATTAGATTGTTTTGGAAGCTTAACAAACGTTTAAACTTTGAAAACAAATTAAAAAAAGATAGGTCATTAACAAAACATGCATTGCCAACAAGGGGTGACATTTAACTTATCACCACTTTAAGTGGCAAGTGCCAAATTATTATTGACAATGCTATTGAGCACGAGAGGGTGTAACATGCTGCAACATACCTTAGGGCCAAATACTGAACTTGCACAGAGAGTCTTTGGATCGTGTATAATCTCAAGTGGAGATACAAAATAAAATGTGACATTTATATTAGCAGAACATCACTCTTGTATAGCTTTTCTAATTTTCATACAGTTCAAAAATAAATAAAAAAAAAAGTACTATCTTTCACAGTTAATTTTTTAAGACTTTTTTGGTCACCAATGAAATTTGGCCAAATTTTTGCCAGGATGTGAAGTAAATTGGGTGGGTGTGAAAACCATGACTGGACTGGATGAATCTGGACATATGGCTAGTGTATCTTCACTAATATTCTGATTAATAACCTTTTCAATGTTCAGATGTGTTATTTTCATGACTATCATTTTTTAAGAAATTAATTTAGATTATTTGAAACATTTAATTACATTTTATATGCATTTATAACAATTATATTCTTAATGGAAATAAACTATGCATACAAGTAAATATTCCTTAGAGATCAAAACTCTCAAGTCATCTTGCTAATATACTCTTACACTAGTAAGAAAAATCATGTTATTCAAGTGTCTTTTGTGTTCAAATATGTAAATGCTTTCATAATATTTATTTTCCTAAAATTTGATAAAATATATATGTTGAAGAGATTTAAATTTGATTAAAACAAATAATTTAACATCTGAATTTTTGTATATTTTTATAAGTTAAAGCACATGTTAAATATACTGAAATTTATGATCAAAGTAATAAATTTAATTTAAAAGTTAATAGATAAAATTTTTGGAATTTGAGTATTTTTATTAAAGTATATAAAAATGCAAATCTTTTGTCAATAAAATAGAATATAGGAAATTTCTAATAATTTAAATAACACAAGTAAGCAAATTGAACAGTTAAAAAATACTTTACTAAATGATATACCAATAAACTTCATTAACTTCTATTTGGTTAATATAGCATTGCTTACAGATGTGAAATAAGGCAAACTGATTAACTACAGATTTTACAAGAAGCTTGAAACTGCTAATAGTGTTTACCCTGAGTCATTTATTTTCATATTTATTTTGCAATTTTACTTGGCTTGGAGTTAAAAGTCCTAAAAAAATGTATATGACAACACTAGATAATTTTTCTAACTTTGTATTTATCTATTGAGTATTATCTTCAATTTTATATTATTGGTCTTGTATATTTTTAATGTATTATTAATGAATCAGAATGGTTTTAAAATGACATTGACTACTGTTACAGGCCACTTAATGAAAATAAACTATTTGCCAATATTGATCATTTATTTTAAATTTCATTTTCTTCTGCTAACTACCGAATTTTGATTTCATTAGTACATTTGATGTTCTCTTTATAATGTTTGGTTTTCTAATATATAATTTCAAGTGTAAAAAAAATTTGAGAATATATTTGAGGTAATTTTACTATTAAAGTTGCTTTTGCATTGAGTAAATTCTTAATCTTTTGCTTAATTTGCATTTATTGTTACATATAACACTTCTAACTTTAATATATATATACATATAAACACACACACATATATATTATATGTAAAGCAGTGAACACATTTTAAAGCAATAGGTACAGAAATTTAAATACCAAAAAATATATATTACTATAATTTTATTTTATTTTAAAATATGTAGGAAATAGGGAATTGGTAAGGCTGAAGTAATGCATAGTTTTCACACCTACAGAAAGGCCACAAAAGCATTAGAGTCCTAAAAATAACTACTCGTTAAACCTTTTTAAACATGATTTAACTTTAAATCTCTTTAAAAGCAATTTAATTTTAAATTTATAATGCCTTTTTCTAAGCTGCTTTAACTTTTCGAATTTAATTACTCTTTGCTACTATATATTTATACCAATTTTATATTTACTTTTGGCAACTTTATCTTCATTCTAATATTTATATTGATTCTGATTTGTTGGTATTGATATTTTGAAATTAAATCTGCAGTTATTTTTACTTTCCTTTAATAATGCTTTTCTACTTCAATTTTTGAAATAAATATATGCTTCTTTCTTATAATACAAGCGATTTTCGCAGGAATTGCTTAAAGATCTTTAGACATGTATCCTTCGTCCATGTCAGAAAATAGTGTTTAATTTGCATACTTAACCAACTCCCTCCTGATGAATATGTGGTCTTTATGCTTTCCTCCTATTCTTTGTGTTGTATATTGTTTTATTCTCAGTGATTTTAAAATTTTGTCTTACTGGTATAAATATATATATAGGAATATACATATAAATACACAGTTCTTATCAAATTTGTCTCCTTAGAATGAGCAGTTATAAGTGCAATTTTCTGTCATATATTTATATAAGAATTCAATAACCAAAAATTCATATAATTTATAAAACTTTTAAGATTCACTAACTTTAATTTGTGGAGGTACTTAGTTTCCTTAATTTGAATTGAATAGAGCAATAAAACTAAAAGAACAGTTTGAAATATTTACAAATGATTTCATAACTATTAACTTACAAAAGAAATTTAATAATACAGTTGCACCAAATTTATACATAAACTATCAATCAATTTGTTTTGTGGCTTATCAGTGGCTTTTTTTGCATATGAATAATTACACATAGTTTTAGCAGTTTAAAATGGATTCCACACCACTACCTACTAAACCAAAGGAAAATAGAATTTTGTACAAAATGTTGCTGCTAATTTTAATCAAAATCATAACTATTTCCAAAGCAAAAAAAGATAATTTCCAAAGCAAACAAAGATAATTTCCAAATAGAAATATATTGCGAGTAATCTGAATGTTTTTGACAATAGATGCTCATTTTTTATAAATCTCTAATGTATGAAAACTGATATTTTTATAAATTAGTCGCAAGTGCCAACCCTAACACCACAGACACAATGCTAATTTTAACTGCTACTTATGAGTCACAATTAGGAATAATCTCTTTTTTTACAAACTTTGATTTCTGATTAAGTTTACTTTTCCACTTCTTTTATGATCTGATATGGTTGTAATTTTTTGTTTGATTTACTTTTTATAATGCATAGGACTTGATTCATTCTTGAATAATGAAGCGACATATGCAAGCATTCAAGACATAATGGGAGCAATAGTTGTAGTGAATCCCAGAATTTGGCGCCATCGCGTCAAGGAAATTCTTGTAACCCTAGTAAGAGGGATCAGGTGTGAAGAGTGTGCTATACGAGTAGTACACAATTGGTAATTTAAGAATGTCAGCAATAGTAAGGCAAAAGGAAATTGAATAAAATTGTTTGAAGGAGATAATATCACATTGGTGATGTTTATATTAACATAACACCCTAATCTCCTTATAGTCAATAACTAGACACATAAATATCAGACATTTGATGGGAAAGTATTGTGGTGACGAATTCAGCTGTACTTCCCATATGTTAGAACATTAAAAAAGGGGAGAAACTCTTTTAAAAGTCAGAGTTCACTTGTTTTGTTGTTTAGTTGAGAAAAATGAGAGAAAGGGTGTCCTGTTGGTGGTAATGTCATTAAATAGAAATGCTGATTTATTATGAAGCTCAATATAAAATATTTTAAAGTATCTTACGATTAGTTTAAAAAATGAAAAACTAACAATGGTTTGAATTTTAGAAATTTGTGTGAAGTGGAATCAACGAAAAGAATGCAAGTATGGTTTTTAAGTATGAATGACATTTTGCATCTGTTCTTATAGTGACTTTTAAATAAATCTAATATTATATTTGTAAAGAAAACATAGTTTGGTTAAAAAAAATGAGACTTTAATAATTTAATATGTTATTTTTTTATTTCATGAACTATTTTACAAGTTGCTTTATTTTATGAACTATTTTACAAGTTGCTTTATTTTATGAACTATTTTACAAGTTGCTACAAGTTCATAAAAAGAATGCCTTATTTATGGTTATAGCTGTAAATTCATTGAAGAAAGTATTTGAAGTAATCAAACCTTATCAAATTTTAAATAAAAATTTTTTTTTTTTTTTTAAATAATCTTATCCTACAGTATAGATTCTAAAGCATTGTATATTTATAAGTTCTAATGTTTGTTATTCAATGCAATATATAATAAATTTTTTCAACTAATAAAGAACTTATCTTTTCATTTGTTCAGAAAATAAGAAAATAAAAGAACTAAATTACTTATTAAACTCTTGTTTTCATCATAGTTTCTGCGATTGCAATTTCTTGAAACTACATTATTTCTAAAAATTGTCACTATTTTTTAAAAATACAGAACTAATTTCCTTCCTTTTCATCTTATTAATATAACAAAGCATGATGTAGAATTTGATTCTAGCCTTTAAAAACTAAGTATTAGCAAAAGACTTGCATTTAAAAAGATTTAGAATTAAAATAGAAAGATTACATCTCAAATATACCATTTTTCGGATAATTCACAAAAAATAGAAACAACTATAGAAAGGAATGAATTCATTAAAAGCATTCAATAACATAACATTTTTTAACATTACATATTTTTTATGCCAAATAAGTAGTGAGCAATTAGATTTGGGTAATTGATCAAGAACTGATGATTCGAATTTGAAGCTAATCAATTATATATAATGTTTTCATAGCGTAATGTTAACTGTAGCCAAAAATATAAGACGATTTAATATGACTTCTTTAACATACAAAATTAATATTTGAATAAAGATAATTTATTTAGTATGGCAGAACATCAGATCATAAAAGAATTAAAGCTAACTTATCAATCCAAAATGTCCAACATGTATTTAGAGGAACAACATGCGGTAAGTTATCACAGTTTTCATTCATGGCAGTTGTATTCGAGACATCAAATTCCATTTCAGAATCCACAATTTATTGCAGTAATTTACGTTGACAGAAACTCTTATGCAATTTTTGATATCGAAAACAAAACGACTGTAACGGTTAAAGGGAATATGTCATATTAAAATACACTGGAGAATTCTTTGTGAATTCGCAGAGAAGAAACAAAGGACGTCATGTAGTGTGACTATGTGACGTCATTGATCTGTTGAACCAATATGTGTAATTTCTTGACAAATTTTTATATTTCAATAATTTTTTTGAAAATATGGAAAGCTATCATTATT
Source organism: Latrodectus elegans (assembly GCA_030067965.1). Classification (NCBI taxonomy): domain Eukaryota; kingdom Metazoa; phylum Arthropoda; class Arachnida; order Araneae; family Theridiidae; genus Latrodectus; species Latrodectus elegans. The sequence goes on along the minus strand of CM057817.1, from coordinate 98,342,560 downwards.
TAACAAAACTAGTGTATATTTCATAATCAAAATTTAATCAAACTCATTGAATTGCATCATTTCTTTTAATATAATATAATTATATATTTAAAATACACTACTGACCATTAAAATTGCTACACCAGGAAGAAATGCCGATAATAAAATGATATTTATTGGACAAATATATTATACTAGAAATAACAAGTGTTTAAATTTTCAAAAAATTTGGCTGGATAGATCCTGAGAAATCAGTACCCAGAACAACCACCTCTGTGACAGTAATAACAGCAATTATACGCCTGGGCATTGAGTCAAACAGAGATTGGATTGCATGTAAAGGTACAGATGCCCATGCAGCTTCAACACGATGCCACAGTTCATCAACCTTAGTGATTGGCGTTTGATGACGAGCCAGTCGCTCGGCAACCATTGACCAGACGTTTTCTGTTGGTGAAAGATCTAGAGAACGTGCTGGCCAGGGCAACAGCCGATCATGTTCCGTATCAAGGAAGGTCCGTACAATACCGGCAACATGCGGTCGGGCATTATCCTGCTGAAACGTAGGGTTTCGCAGGGCTCGAATAAAGGGTAGAGCCGCGGGTCGTAACACACCAGAAATGTAACGTGCACTGTTCAAAGCACCGTCAATGCGAACAAGAGGTGACCGAGACGTGCATCCAATGGCACCCGATACCATCACGCCAGGTGATGGGCGAGTATGATGATGACGAATGCACGCTGCTAGTGTGCGTTCACCACGATGCCGCCAAACACGGATGTGACCATCATGATGCTGTGCACAGAACCTTGATTCATCTGAAAAGATGACGTCTCGCCATTCGTGCGCCCAGGTTCGTCGTTGATCACACCATTGAAGGCGCTCTTGTCTATGACGCAGCGTCAAGGGAAGCCGCAGCCATAGTCTCCGAGCTGAGAGTCCATGCTGCTGCAAACGTCGTCCAACTGTTCGTGCAGACACTTGTTGTTTTCCAAACGACCCTGTTTCTTGATTCACGGCTCGTGACGTGGTTGCACGATCCATTACGGCGATGCTAATAATATGCCTGTCTTCTCGGCTGCTAGTGATAGGTGGCCGTTGAGATCCCGCATGGAGTTCCGTATTACCGTCCTGAACCCATCGATTCCATATTCTGCTAACAGTCATTTGATCTTTGAAGTGATTGCCGGCTGGCAGCTTTCAGAGCTCCCTGGATCTCGCGATCCTCTACCCTCATTAGATAGCTGGTTCTTGGTTGGTGAGCTACAACTTGAATCTGATTGGCTTAAAATGAGTTTGAAATTTTAATAGACGGGACTATGGTTATTTTATAAAATTTATTTCAGAATTTAAAAAATTATTGTTGATTAATTTATCATTTATATATTTAAATTAAATGAAACTAATAGAATAATAAAAAAAATAGTTAGGGAATAAATTGAGAGAAATAAGAATATTTACAAAAGAACAGGTAAAGGTATTTACAAGAATTTATACACGCTCTAATATTTACAAGGTATAAATTGGTCTGTAATACTATATATTTATCTTTATCTTTTTTTTATATATTTTATGTATTTAGATATACATGTATATTTAAAAAAATCTGTTTTTATATACATTTAGTATGCACACTTAAATATGCATTTTTTATCATCATTTTTATTTTAAATAGTTTTTTTTTTTCCACATATAGAATGAGATTTAACAAAAAGAAATCCTTTTATCTTTTTAGTAGTCTCTTTTTTTTCCATACAAAGAAGTTTTCAAAGATAATTTTTTTCTATTTCCAGTTTATTTCATGCTGGTTGGTGAGGAAACTTTGGGCAATATCTGAGCAATGAGAGAGGATGCAATCTATTATGGGTACTTAGGTCATTATAGGTCGGAAGGCTAATTATTGTTTCGTTATTAGTTTTATCAATATTTTTAATCACGTTTTACATTATTTTCGCGAAGAATTCTTTCAGGGTAGATTTTTAATTCTTGTCTGATTTTTTGGTTTTTTATGAACCAGGGGGCCTTAACTGCCCATATGAGGGCTTTATTTTGGAGAGTTTCCAGTTTTTTAATTTTACTGTCATGGGTGTAACCCCAGATATGGCAGGCATAGGAAATAAGTGGTCGAAGATATGCTTTATAAATGAGCACTTTATTTTCCATGTAAAGTTTTGAATTCCAGTTGATAAGTGGGTATAATGCAGCTGTTTGCCGTTTAAATTTGTTAATAATTTGGATCAGATGGGGGTGCGATGTTAATTTTCTGTTGACAGTTACTCCCAAGTATTTACAGGTTTGTGACTATGCTATAATTTCGTTATTGATCTAAATTACACTGGGTGGAAGTAGTCTTTTTTGTTAAAAATTATGGATACACTTTTATTTACATTAATACGAATTTTCCATTTAACGAACCAGAGCTCAATCTGTTCTAAATGTTTGTTAAACAATTCTGTGATATATGAAGTTTTCCTACCTTGTGCTAGTATAAATGTGTCGTCTGCAAAAAGGTACAGGAAAGTTAGTGTTGATGTTGGAATGTCGTTCACATAGATAAGAAAGAGTCTTGGTCCCAATTTGGACCCTTGTGGCACGCCAGCTAAGATTTGTCTATGTGTTGAGTATGTAGTACCAATGCGAACCTGAAACTTACGTCCCAAAAAATATGAAATTAGTATTTTAATAAGTGGGTCGGGTAGACCAATATTAATGAGTTTGTGTACAAGTCCACCAATCCAAACTCGATCAAAAGCTTTGGCTATATCAAGAGAAACTGCTCCTGTACTTTTTTTATGTTGAAATCCCTGGGTGATGATTTCCCCTACTCTCATAAATTGATGCGTTGTTGAATGTGATTTTCTGAACCCGTGTTGTTCAGGGATAAGTATACTATTGTTTTCTAAAAATTCATCTAGTCTATTTAGAATAATTACTTCGGTTATTTTGCTTAGAGACGACAGTAGACTAATAGGTCTATAGCTTGAGGGAAGGTAATTGTCTTGTTTTGGTTTTAATATTGATACTATTACTGCAATTTTCCATTTTTGAGGAAAATACGTTTTTCTTAATATCGCGTTAATAAGCATCGTAACTTTGAATAATGTTTGGATTGGAATTTTCTTTAGCATTTTGTTTGTTATTCCTACAATTCCTGGGGATTTATTATCCTTTAATTTCTTGATTATTGCCATTATTTCCGAAGGGGTGGTGCTTTGTATGACTTGTGTGTGTGGTCTGGAGAGAAATCTGAGTATGTTGCTGGCAACCAGATCTTCGGTTCTGGTGTCGTGTAGGTCATTTGTGGTGAATTGTGTTTCAAAAACGTCATCAATTGCTTCAGTTTTTTGTTTGTCGGTGTATTCAATTGTATTTTGGCCTAGAATGGGCGGAAAATACTGTGGTTTCTTGTTGAACATACTGACGGCCTTCCAAATGGATTGATCGTGCGTATTTAATGATTCTAATTTTTCTCTCCATTTCTGTGAATCGTATGAACTTATCTTGGCTCTAAATTCGTTATTCGCTTTATTAATTCTGAGGTAGCGAGGTAGGAGGTGTCATTGGATCTCGACCGACGCGAGCAGCAATACTGCGATAAGATAAACCGCAATCCCGGTATGCTACAATTCGACCTTTATCAAAGTCAGAAACGTGCTGGTATGCATTTCTCCTTCTTACACGAGGCATCACAACAACTTTTCACCAGGCAACAACGTTCAAATGCAATTTGTGTATGAGGAACCGGCTGAACAATTTCCTCATTTAAACACAATGTAGGTGTCGCTACTGGCGCCTGCTTTGTCTGAATGCGCTGAAAAGCTAATCATTTGTATATCACAGCACCTTCTTCCTTTCGTATAAATTTTACGTTTGTAACATGTCGCCTTCTTGGTGTAGCAATTTTAATGGCCAGTGGCGTAAATATTTGAAATAATTCTTTATAATAATTATAAATCTCTGAATATATAAATTGCAAGAATATTATTAACACAATTCAGATAGTATAAAAATATTTTTTTATGTAAATTATTTTGTGAAAAAACAAAAAATTTAATACTTTATTCCTAAATAAGTAAAAATCTAATTTAATTCTGCAATGATAGTTAAATAGTTAATATTTACTAATTTAATATATATATATATATATATATATATATATATATATATATATATATATATATATATATATATATATATATATATATATATATATATATACTCCATAGCAGAGGCTCATTGGTGTTACAATGGCCATTTACCAGTTTCATTGGTAACTTACTTTACATCAATATTTTGCACAACATCGTCACAGAAGATGATAGAGAGATAACTGGACTGCGGCTGCAGCATTTACCATTGAGGTTGAAGAAAAGTAGAATCGTGCGCAGACTTATTAATATGTCTTCGCTTGCATGGGTGCAAAATTTGAAAATCATTGTGTTATTTACCTTTCTTGTATGTTATCAATAACATTATTTTTAACTGAGTAATTTAGTGAATAGAGTCAATTCTTTTAAATAAATAGAAAGTACATATCTTTGAAATGTCTATTTATTTAATTCTGTCACATTGTTTGTTTCGAATTTAATTTTTATTTTGTGTCAGTAAAATTTTGTCAAAATAAACATTGCAAACAATATTATATTTTAAATAATATGAATTAATTTTAGTGTGAAATTTTACTTTTGTTTGTTCATTGTTTCACGTGTTGAATCCATAGTATTAATAATATACTATTCTTATGCTAATTAAAAGCCAGTAACCACTCTAAATTGCTATGTTGATAATTTCTTTTGTATCCTCAGTAGAGAGAGCAATTCAATTGATTGAGTTAACGACTTGAAGCGATGGAAACTTAAGGGTCCCAATGCGGCAATAGTGCATGAAACAGTGCATTATATGTCACCTCGGCCGGAGAGCAGCATCCCTCACCCATTTGGTTTAAGTGCACGGTGTAATAAATTTATAGCATATTTTTAACCTTATCATTGGATCGCAAAAATACCCGGTGAGTTTTCTTACGATTCAATGAAAAGGAAGTGATTGTAGCTCTAATACTGTGCCATGGAATTTTGTGTTCTACTCATATAGCCTTGCTGTTGCTGGTTTAAATAGCATAGATACAGTATCGTTTAAAAATTTAATGATAGGGTATTTTTGTTAATAAGCTAGACAATATTAAGGAGAACAAGTTTTAAATGTGCATATATTTATAAGATTTTTCATAGATAAAAACACTTGTGTTGGAGGACATTATAATACTTATAAATAAAAACAAATTGTGATAAAAATTCATATAGCATAATTATAGAAAAGAAATATGAAATGTATTTTACCTATTATCTAAATTTTAATATCATTTTACGGAAGTCGTGTTGTCAAGGTAAACTGTAACCGTAATTGGTATATTTTGGCGAGGGTTTTTATTTAATACAAACCTAAAGGGGTTGTCTGAAAAGGGGTGCGGCTAATGACGTTTACTAGTAGGACGGGTGTTATAATGTAAGCAAATGTAGAAAACGGTTATAGAAATTTTATAAATCCGAAAGCAAATTAACGAAATAATATTTAAAATCGCTTATTATAATGATACATCTATTCAATTTTTTCTCCTTAATAAAAAAATTAAATAACTTTGATTCATAAAATATTACTGACAGAATGAATGTAAAATTTATCTTCCGTTTAAATTGATTAAATATGTACGGAATACATTCTGTAATCAAAATAGATCTTTTATCTAATTATATATACTTCTAAAATAAAATTTATTATCCTATCTTCCATCAATTTACTTTATCTAAAATCATACTAATAATTTATTTTTATTTTATCAATTTAATTTGCCATTTATTTGTAGCTCCATATATTTCAATAATTTATAAAATCTCAATTGATAAAAAGAATTTAAATTCAGTTCTTAGTTTCAAACCTTTAAAAAGTGTGGAATTAACTATGTAATAAAATAAAACTTATCACTGGAATAAATTTTTAAAGATATGTCCTCAACCAAAGCATGGAAATTATTTTTTTATAATCACCCTTTATTGATTAGTAATAAGCACAATCTTTTTACTTTATTACTCCATCTATTAGAAAAATGATAATATATTATCACACACACACACAATACTCATTCTAGATAGCAGTAGTTTCATGTATCTTTGTTTTTAATATCGTATATTTTACGCCTAACTTTTCGCAAGAGTAAGGCAGATTTTGAAGTCCAAACTTGATCCAATACTTAAAAACTGTTGATGTTATTAGTCTGATCTTTAAAAAAATGTTATTTTGAATGAATTTAATCAGATCGGATAGTCAAAGTAAATAATTTAATCTTTCTTGTTTATGGTATTTATATCTTTATAGCGTATTATAAGATTAATTGTAATTTCCTTAAGTCCGAAAATTAAAATTTATTTTTGAATAAGCAATATTTTTGCCTTATTTGAAATTTTTAAAAATAAATAAATAAATAAATAGATATTTTTGGAAATAAACATTTAGAAAGGTATTCTCAGTGATATAAACTATCAAAAAGCTATGTGTTATAAATGTTTAATTTATTTTACTTCAGCTGTTAACAGAAAATAATTTTTCAAATATTTTCTAACATTATATAAAATATGAGCCACATTTGAATCACAAATACTGAATAAATTAATTTTTTTAGTAGATGCATCATTTAAAATTTAACAGGCATTCTATTTTTCCTAAAATTATAACTGATTTTCATAATATATTACAATAATGAATTTTCTATGATTTTTGGGACTGAGCATCTTAAGGCGCTGCTATACCTCCGTTCGGGAAAATGGAATCCTATGTTAATCCTATGGATAATATTTTAACATGCCACGAGTGCTATTTTCATGATAGAAATTTCCGGTCTTTTGCAAATTACAATAAAAAAAAAAAAAAAAAAGAAAAAGAGAGATCTACTGTCAACTCGATGCCAATTTTTAGCGTTTAATATTTTTGCAAATATTTTTAAAATATCAAAATATCTCCATCCGAGAAAAATTCAACCAAATTCTAATTTCATTGAGGTTGAACAAAATTTGGTTTAAAGATATTTCCTTTTTTCTGCGTACAATTACAAAATGAACATTTGTGTTTATTTTAAGCTAAAAATATTTTTGATTGCATTAATATTTCTATGCGAATTTTGATTAGAAATCAGACTCATTTTTATTTCTGAAAATCCATTTCTGTGCACAACGCCGCCTATGAAGCTGGATAATTTTTAACGCCAAACTTGGCTGATTTTCGACTTCACTACGGTTACTTAAAGAAGGGGGAATTTCTGGGAAAAACTTATCCCCATATGATTCCCGTTGTTTTACGATGTAGTTGGGAAACACTTCCAAATCGAGCAAGATGAATTAGCTTTTCTCATCCACGAAATAGAAAAGACATCCGTACATAATGCATGTTAGATTACTGTTTATTATTGGAAAAGTAGTTATGATACGTACTTTTAAATCAACTTTGTTTATTTTCATTTAAGTAAATTTTAAAAAGTAAATAATATAAACTGTTTTATATACTACGATTTTGAAACAAGACTACCTATGTATAAAAAATTTAAGTAACTTAATATAAAAAATGCATTTTACAACACACACACACACACGTATGTATGTATATATATATATATATATATATATATATATATATATATATATATATATATATATATATATATATATATATAAAATAAAATAAAATATCTAATAATAAGAATGATAACAAGTTTATCAGAATAATAGTGAGACAAATATTTTAATTGGATTTTTAATCATTTTTCAAAATTAATGAGTTTTTACCGCTACAAACATTTGGACATTTAATTTTACTTTTAACTTATTTCATGAAAGAAAACAAAAAATACACTGAACAGTAAACTCCTGGCCGATCTTAACTCTAAAACACTAATTAATAAATCCAAAAACTTGGAGACAAAGTGAGGAGCCATACTGTAGTTTCGCTTATGATTTATTCTACGCACATACCGCGTACACACTGCCTATATTCAAAAAGTGAAAGAAAAATATAATAAACGACGCTCAGCGCCATCTGGAAGTAATGAATTCACAATTCAATGAATGGGAGCTTGAACATTCTCCCGGCCGATGGCCTTAGGGACATCAAAATTGCACTTAGTTATACATACACATACTGATACACATCAAAGGCAACAACTTACCTTACAAAGCACAATTCACATGGTAAAAAAGGAACTGCAAAGTCAACTCAGTTCATCAGTTGTTGTACCGCTGTTAATCGGTAACACACACAGTTTGTGTATAGGTCTTTTTATTTCGCCTGACGCAGTTTTTACTAGCACGACACGAACCTTCTTGTCTAGTCTTTCATGGACTCTTATAACTCGACCAAGTTTCCACTTGTAAGGCGGTAAGTAGTCATCTTTAATGATAACTAAATCATTTACCTTGATGTTGTTCGCAGGTCGTTTCCATTTTGCTCGTTGCTGGAGCTGTGTTAAGTAGTCCAGGGACCACCTCTTTCAAAACGCTTGACAAATTTGTCTCACACGTTTCCATCGGTTATTTAGAGCTAAGGTTTCACTGCTCATATCTCTCTCTGGAATTGCTTGAAAAGTGGATCCAATTAAAAAATGTGATGGGGTTATCGCGGAATAATCATTTGGATCTTCTGAAACTGGAACTAATGGACAAGAATTCAAACACGCCTCGATTTGTACAACATACGTATGAAATTTCTCGTAAGTAAGAATCTGCGCTCCAATAACCTTTTTCATATGATGCTTAAACGATTTCACAGCAGCTTCCCACAATCCACCGAAATGCGGGGCAGAAGGAGGATTAAATTTCCAAGTAACACCTTCATTAGCTAAGTAATCGATAACTTCACAAGACATCCAAGCTTTTAATTCCTTATATGCACCCACGAAATTTGTGCCACAATCACTGTGTATTTCACGAGGTTTTCCTCTTCTGGATATGAAACGTTTCAAGGCTGCTATAAATGAATTCGCACTTAGATCTCCAACACATTCTAAGTGAGCAGCCTTCGTAACAAAACAGACGAATACGCAAACGTATATCTTCATTGTTATCACACCTCGTCCCTTTCTTGGTTTTACGTGGAAAGGTCCCGCAAAATCCGCACCTGTTCTAGCGAAAGGTCTTTCAGGGTTAACTTTGGAAACTGGGAGGTCACCCATCATCTGCTTTGACAGCTCGGGTCTGCTCCGAAAGCATGTTACACATCTGCGTAAAATCTTTCTTATCACTTGACGCGGGTTAATAACCCAAAACTGCTGTCTGAGGATTGCAAGCAGTAATTGGTTGCCACAATGCATATACGTTTGATGATAATGCATTATTATTAGATCTGTAATAATGTGATGTTTTTTTGGAAGAATAATTGGGTGCTTAACATTGGCTAATCAGAATTACAGAGCCTGCCTCCAACTCTGAGTATTTTCTCCTCGTCCAGGTATGGATGTAACGATAGAATCTTATTTTGAGGGCTCAAGCCTTTCCCCTTAGACAAAAGTTCAATTTCTTTCGCAAATGAAATGGTTTGTAAATATTTTAGTACAAATGCACGCGCATGATTAAGTTCTTTAGTCTGGAGGTAGTTAGTTTTTATCACCTCCACCTTCTTCAGGTTCATAATAAATCTGAGAGTCCACGCTACTACTCTAAGAAGTTTAGTATAGGATGAAAATTTTAAAATTAAATTATCTATCCATGAATTACTCTTAACTGTGAGAAACACTACACTTTTTAACTTCTCATTCTCTACTACTTCATTTGGAATTTCTTTAATACTTCGCTCTGGCCACTCCTCTATCTCCTTACTCAACCATTTAGGGCCTATCCACCACTTATCATTAGACGCTAAATTCTCAGCTGAAATACCTCTGGTTAACAAATCTGCTGGGTTATCCTCTGACGGACAGTAACGCCAATCACTCAGATTTGTTTTCCCCTGTATTTCCGAAACGCGATTCGACACAAATTGCTTCCACCTTTTCGGGCTTCCCTTGACCCAACACAAAGCAACTAACGAATCACTCCAAAACATAACTTTCCCGATCAAATCAGCAAAAATACTTCTTACATAATTTCCTATTCTTGCACCCATCACAAGGGCCATTAATTCTAAACGAGGGAGCGTTAATTTCTTAATAGGGGCCACTCTGCTCTTTGACATTATAAATGACACTTTATAATTCCCATTTTTATCAGCATATCTAAAATATGCCACACATCCATAACCAATTCGTGAGGCATCGCAAAACACATGCACCTCAAAATTTGTATCCACACAATCCATAAAACTATGCCTCGAAATGGAAATAACACTCAATTTCTCAACTTCACTGCACCACTTAGCCCATTTTTGATGCAAATCATCTGGTAACTCATCATCCCAATCGATTGCTCTTTCCCAAATTTCCTGTAACAAACACTTAATCCGAATAACAAACGGAGAAATCAACCCAACTGGATCGAAAATGGTTGCAGCGGTCTGTAAGACACTTCGTTTGCTATTTGTCAACCGTTTCTGAGAATCTACCAAACCTCTCACATCCAACGACAACACATCTAACTCAGGGTTCCAATTCAAACCTAGAACTTTCGTCAGATAAGGGTCCACCGATTTATTCTCACTAAGTCCACTAATTATCTCTTCACTCTCTTTAAGTACACTCTCAACCCATAGCTCTTCTAGCTCTCTGCTATTAGACCTTAACTTCCTCAAATTAAAACCTCCTGTTTTAAGAATTGACACAGCATCTGACAACAATTCAAAGGCCTCACTCACACAATTTCCGCCATGATATAAGTCATTTACATAGAGAGCAGAATTCAGCATCTCAACTACTTTCGGATTAGAATTTTCAAATTGTTTGATATGATACTTTATTGTTGCGCTCAGGATAAATGGAGATGTTTTACAGTAAAAGGTAATCTCCTCATTCTCATAAATTTGTACTCATCACTAGGGTTATCTGAATACCACAGAAATTTTAAGTACTCTCTATCCTTTTCAGAAATGCTAATCATTAAAAATGCCTTTTCTATATCAGCACTAAACGCAATTTTGAATTTACGAAAGCTTAAAATCATATCAAGAATGTTAGGATTTAAATTTGGACCAGTTTCTAAACAATCATTTAAAGAATTATTACCTTTAGATTTAGAGCTACAGTTGAAAACCACGCGAACCTTTGTTGTTTCTTTATCCTTTCTAACAACCGCTCTATGGGGCATAAAATGTTCGCTTACACTATTCTCACATTCTTCAATAATACCCATTGAAATTTGATCATTTATGATTTCCTTGTATTCTTCAGCAACATATTTATTTTTAGAAAAATCGGTTTTAAGCTCATCAAATCTTTTTTCAGCCAAAGAAAAATTATTTTTCAACTCACTCGGATCAACCCTCCACAGTAAATTCGTTTCATATCTACCTTTAACGAATTTTAAACCACTCTCAAATTGATTTATAATCTCTTTATCACTTAAACTTAGTTCTTCCTTCTCTTTTATTCCCAAAGCCTCTAGATTCCATAGCATTTGAATATCTGGAGTTGCTATACACAAATTAGCTGAGACTCCGCAATTATATTCGTTATTCTCATTCTCACCGTTGAAACTTCCGCTTACCACGTACCCAAAAACAGTGTTTTGCAAAACCAAATTACTATAAGCCGGACAAATTTGACCTGGTCGTAACAATTTATAAAAGATCTCTGCACTTAACAGTAAATCCACTCGACCTGGCACATTAAAGCCTTCATCTGCAAGTTTTAAGTACTTTAATTCTGGAACATTTATTTCAAAAGTTCTTGACGGCATGAAATCCGTGATTTTAGATACAATTAAAAAATCCAATTTTTGTTCAAAACTTTCCTCAAGATTAGAAATCGTCGCATTAACAACAGATTTAATCGTAGTAGATATATTTCCTATACCACAAACAGTCAAATTGGTTCTCGTTCTTTTCAAATTAAGGCTATTCGCACAGTCTATCGTCATAAAATTATTCATTGCTCCTTGATCTAAAATAGCTCTCACTCTGTATTTATTTCCTGTCTCATCTCTCAATAGGCAATTAACGGTACTCAGGAGCACGATTTTTGACTGATTTATTACTACACGCGAAGAGAGTACGGAAGTAGTGTTTTGATTATTTGTTAGGCTGGCAGCTGTTTGAAATGCCGGCGCAACTGGCAACAACACAGAATCACTGGCTCTCACTATGGGGGTAGAAAATTGGCCGCCATTCGGCACACTTGCACTTTCATTGTGCGATAACTCAGAATTTCTCGGATAATGTAGTGATACATGATGACGCCTGGTTTTTCCCTCTCGCTTACACAAAGAACAAGAAAAGTGCGATTTATACTTATTAATTAAATGTCTACCTAGGCAATTAAAACAAAAATTATTTTTCCTAATTATCTCAACTCTTTCAGAAACAGGCATAGCTAAATAATTTCTGCATTTGTACAAAGGGTGAAAATCAAAACACAAACTGCATTTTAAACTTTTACTATCAGTTAGAAAAATTCTAGACACATTTTTCGTGTTGGGGGATTTTTGATTGCTGATATCCGTAAGTGATTTTCCTCGCGACACATAGAACAAATCTGCCTCTTTCCCTAAGGTTACGGGATCAAACCAACTATCTGATTGTCTAATGCTGACATGACTCGCGGTTTCTTTACCTAATGTTTGAAACAATTTGTCTGATATAATTAATTGTTTTAACTTCTCAAAATCAGACACTTCTCTTAGTTTTAAATAGTATTCAAAACTAGTAGTTAACCTTGACGCAAATTGTACATGCGTTTCATTAGCTTGCCTAATACTTTTCCTAAACTGCTCCAAACACAACTGAGGGGTCGGTTCGAATTCTCGTAGAACAATTTTCTTAATTTTTTCTTAATTACTCAATTCATTATCACTGATGTAAGAAATTACATTTGAAGCTTTCTCGCCCAATAAATTCAAAAGAATTTCCGCTTTAAATTTATCCGGTACATTTTAGTTATAAATGATCTCTCTAAAGAAGCAAAACTGACCCCATCCTTCAGGGCGACTTGGTATTCTAATGGTTAAAGTTTTTACACTTTTTATTAATGAATCCAAAGAATCGCAAATCTCAAATGTATTTTCTGAAACATCGTTTTTAGTTTTTGAAGCTGTTCTCAAGCGCGATAACTCTAATTCGGCTTTCGCTCTCTCTAATTTAATTTGTTCTAACTGTAATTCTAACTGTTTATTTTTCTCATTTGTTTCTAATTCAGATTTCCTGTCCTCAATTATGCCCTCAATGAGATCAGACACAAATTCAGGTTCAGATTTGCATTTATCAGTCTTTTAAATGATTTCTATCAGTTCTGAAACCGTCATTTTATCTGTTACTTTCTCACCTAACTCGGTTATAGCAAGCTGCAGATCAACTTTTCTAGCGTTTTTAAGCATTATGAAAACAAATCTTAACTACAGAAACACAATTTAACTCTTAACAAGGATTTTGAGAACAAATCTTAATTACAAAACAAAAATAACTCTTTTTAAAAACTGTAAGAATAAATCTGAACTACACAACACAATTCAGTCACAAATTATTTTTACTCTACCACATTCTAATATCAACATTATTTCAACACTATTACACTAAATCAATGACATTACCACATCAACTCTGAATCTACAACTTCCAACAACACTATAGTAAAAAAATTGACTACTGAACATCAAAATTACTCACCCCAAACCAAAACTACGCAACAACAACAACATCCGAAATTATTTCTTTCATCACAAAATCACTGTCTGGGACTCGCATCACACTTCCTGACACCAACAATGAACAGTAAACTCCTGGCCGATCTTAACTCTAAAACACTAATTAATAAATCCAAAAACTTGGAGACAAAGTGAGGAGCCATACTGTAGTTTCGCTTATGATTTATTCTACGCACATACCGCGTACACACTGCCTATATTCAAAAAGTGAAAGAAAAATATAATAAACGACGCTCAGCGCCATCTGGAAGTAATGAATTCACAATTCAATGAATGGGAGCTTGAACATACACTATAAGGTATAATTAATAAACATACAATACTATCATACTAAAATATTGCGTCTAATAAGAAATTAAACATATTTTAAGTTTGAAAAATTATATATATATCGCTGAAAAAATTGGGTTTGTCGTAAAATTCAGCAGAAAATCATAAAAGTACTTCAATAACAAAACGAATGATAACAATACATTGCAACACTCTACAATACAGATGAAAGGCTTAAAATGCTTATGGCAACGGGTTATTCCGGTGTCAGTTCGTTGAGCATTTGTAGTGACTTATTTTCCTTCACCCCTACTTTAAGAATCCTGAGGATAATTTGATGTAAACATCTGTTAGAAGCAAATTTAAAATTATCATTTGGCTGTTTTTATGACGTTAGTACTTTAATTTGTCACGATATAACGAGCCAAATCTGGCAGACTCGCTAATTGCGAAGGATTGATTGACAAGCAATTTCAACCAATAATATTGTTTTGGATCCTCCCCTCTGCAAGCTTTGTGAAGTAACACCAGATGGGGCGACTAGACAACGGAAGTTCTCACCTTTGTCTGGAAGAGCCTTAACTAATCATTCGATGGTTTGAAAAATGTTTTATTATTCAATAGTTCACATACATATACATCAAATCTCTAAAATATTTCTTTTTTTTTTTTCTTTATTTATATCACTTTAAAAATTACTCAAACAGATTATTTAACATACTTAAAAATCAATTTTCAAGACTCAGTAATGTTGAAATTTTAATTACCTATCCTAGAACCGAATTTCAATATTTATAAAATTAAATGAATTTCAACAACCTAAATGAATTTCAATTTATTAATACATTGTAATTCTTTTTCAAAATTTTAATGATGGGTAAAAGTGTATATCATGTTTGCAGTTTTTCTGATAAAGTAGCATTACTTCTTTATCAGAAAAACTGTAAACGTGATATACTTTTTTTACTTATAGTCAAAATCTTGAAAAAATAATAAGTATTACTTAAAAATATTATCCTTGGAATGTACTGGCCACATTGCTTTTTCTTAATAAGAAACTAAGCATCCTTAGTGAAAATATTATCTCTCATAATATTTTTTAAATTGTTTATAAAAAATAACTATTTTAGCAAATAAGAAACATTTTTTACTATTAAAACTCGTTTATTGCAATTTTTGTGGTAAAATTATCTGTTTCCATAAATTTCAAATCCTTTTATTTTATTATCCTTTTATTTAAAAATTATTCATTTAGGAGATTTATCCACCTAAATCAGTCATTAATAATTTATAAAATACCTCCAAAAATAATAAAAACTGCATTAAAAATATGTAAATGATTATGGAAAAGGAGAAAAAATGATGAAAAGAGACTTTATTTTTTACACTTTGCAGTCAAGAATTTAAACATCTTTATACATTTGAAATGTCTTCTATTTTAGTTTAAAGTTATATAGTAAATTATTTTTTGTTGATGTTGTATATCTTGATTTATAGATCAATAATCTAGGGAGATTCCCAAAATGTAAGCTCAGGAGATATAACTTATTTCTTTCTCTTGAGATATCCAGCAAGATTCGTTGTTCTTTTTACGCGCGAGTCTTAATTTTTTTTTACAAGTTGTCTAAATCAAGTTACATGTCTATGAAAAATTATAATTGATTAATCAAATAAGTCTTTTCTATATTCAACATAAGGCATATATCATCTAATTAATGTTGCTTCGGCTGATATATATCATCAGCACTTCTCTCTGGATGCGATTATTTACTATTTAAAAAAATAAAAATGAAAATTTTTTTATAGATGTTTTAATTTTCAGAAGTATTATTTAACATTCTATTAATTTTTTTTATAAGAGATTAGATCCTTTTATTTAACAAACACTTTTTTGTTAATATATTCTTTTGTAACTAATAAATGTTTACTTTTAATTGTATTTTGTCAACAATAACATTATGAAACGTAGCTCCCAAAAGAGGAAATTTCATAAAATTGAAATATCATTTATGAAAACTTATTAGAATAAAATTAAATTATAAATAAAAAATTTCGTCAGTTGTCCTTAAAATTTGAATTGTTAATAATCAATAAAAAATGAATATAAACTGAGAAAATTTTATTTTCGAATATAATTAATGAATATGTAAGTTATTTATAAATTTATTCACTGCAATTTCGATTATACAGCATAAATATATAAAAATGGAATCATAGAATTCCTAATTTTATTAGATAAAAAACTATATCTTAAAAACTTATGTCAACAAAGAGTTTAGATTGTTCCTCCAAGTCACAACTGGTATTACCGCAAGCGTCCTGGTGAAGCCCTTGGCATGTAAGTGTCTCGTGCTGATCAGACTGCTACCTGTAGATTTGCCAGTGGTCATACTAGGAGTCTCACTTTCAGGGGGCAAATTAAGCTCTTCCCAACCTGTAAGATGTGCAATTCCAGCGGGGCTAGTCCTCAGCACCTACTTGATTGCCTGGATTTCACGATGGAAGAATTTCTTGAGAGACCTCTCCTTTTCCTGGATTTTTTTTAAGGTTTACGGACTCATGGATCTGACATAGCTCCGCTATATCAGATGGTATTAGTAACAACAACAACAACTATATCTTAGGATTTACCCTTTTTTAAGATACTCCTAGATTATTAACATCCTAAACTACCATATAGGATATGTCCAGTAATATCCTAAAAAATGCGAATGAAATACGAATATTTATTTAAATATTATTACATTCAATAATTAGGTCTTCATCAAATCTAAAGCTGGATGATAGTAAGTCAAAATAGTGGGAAATATCATTTTAAAAGAAAAATTAATATTGCATAAAAAATAAAATGATTTCTGCCTCAGGTTTTTTCACTTGATGATAAAATTAATTAATTACATACTTAGATCCTTTCATTTCCATACAAAGAAGGAACCCGACCAGGACGAATAAAGGAAAATTTGAAAATAAATCAAATTCTTAAAATTATCAATATTTATGTAAATTGTATTTGATAAAAATAATTTAAATGTGTTGATAGTTTCAGAGATTCACCTTTAGTATCAATAACCATAGTAGAAACATTTGTTATTGAGTCTTAAGAAATTTATGACTTCTCAGATATTTTACATCGCCTCAAAATAAAAGCTCTTCACTTTTTTTTTTTTAAATCTCAAGTTTTATTTGAGTCATTTAGTCTAGTGTCATGTTATATTCATGAGAAAATTTCTATTGAAAAATTTGTCTCATTAGCCAAGTTCTATCTAAAATCACCGATTGTATTTAGTGACCGCCAACGAAAAAAAGGGGAATTTCTATTAAAAAAATCCAGGAAAAAAACTTTTTTCCTGGAATCGAAATGTTATACAACTATGGAAATTGAAAAGTAGTAACCACCAAATTCGAGGAAAGTACATAAAATTAGTTTCCATTTGCTTTTTACTGTTTAGATCGTTAATATATCATTACTTCTTCCCAAATATCATTAATTTAATTCTCACAAATTTTGATTTTTAAAGGAATTGTTGTAGATGAAAAAATTTAATTTTGATGTATAAAGCGTAATTTTCATTTTTTAATAAAGAAATTATATATTTTTATTAAACATAAGTTTTATATTTTTACCATGATATTTTTTAATTATTTTTTAAAAAATAATTATATTTTTATGTTTAGTTAGTAAAAACAATTCTCGATAACGCTCATCTATAATTTTGCTAAAATCTGATGAGAAAATTTTAACATTTAACACAATTATATACATCAAACGAAGTATGAATTATTTATTCCATGTCTTAGTATCTGAAAGAAAAATACATATATATTCTACATTTTGTTGCGGTTTTTCCAAAAATGTTTCAATTTTCGCAAAGAATATATTGTGAAAAATGCAATGATTTGATACTCTTTTAAAACCTACTCTTAAAATGTATTTGTTTTCATTAAAACAAATTGAGAAAAAACTTAAAGCTTCGAATAAAAAATTAAAAGTTAAAGAAAATATTTAGAGGATGACAAAATTATTTAAAAATTGAAATAAAAAATAACATTAAATTAAAGAGTTAAATTTTTTAATGGTGTTTTTTTATGAAAAAATAATTTAGTAAGTAATTTTATACGTTAATCTTTGTGTTCTATATTTTTAAGCTAGTAAATTACTATCCGAAGCATAATAAGGTAAAACTCAAACATATGAATTCAGATAATTTATTTATCAATGTTTTTTTTTTACCAATTTCAACGTGCTGTGTCCTACAAGTATTATTTTTTAGTTAAAAACGATGAACTTAGTTCGAAAATTTTGACTTAAAGAGATCTTGACTTACGTAACAAAAAAATTATAGAATTTTATTTTCTGTCTAGCACGTATTCATTACATTTACTTATTTAACACATATTTTTAATTATTACAATGTATAACACAAAATCCTGTTTTAACTTGAGAAAAATCATTCTACTGGAATATAATGAAATCGGGCATAATTATTATTCTGCACTGTAAAAATTAAAAAGATCTTTGAATGTATAAATTATTGAATTAAAAAGAAAATATACCATTTGGTAAAAAAATTTGAAAATAATTCAGAATAAAAATGAGCTCTTTTGAATAAAAAAAATTATTTCAAAATCGTAAGAATCTCTTATTAAAATTTAAAAATAAGTTCAGATTTCTCATTAGTAAAGTAAACGACTGAGAAAATTTCTCAAAGAGTAAAATCATGAGCTGTGAATGCTAAATTTTCTCTTCTTTTTTGAATATCCGCATTAATAGTTTGATATGTTTGTCGTTAAACAGTCTCTTTTGTGCACGAGGTGTAATTAGATCGGGACCAACAATTCAAAGTTTAATACCCACACAGTGAGAATTTGAATCAATAGAAAACTTAAATACTGAGTATATCAGTTTTGTAAAAATAATAAATATTACAAATTTACATTTTTGGCTGAGAATATTTATAATTTTATTATAAAAAATATATAAGTAAATACTTCAATGCTTCAAAGAAATTAAATCTTAAACACCATTGAAGCTTTTAACTTGCATAATTTAGTACGGTAAAGATTTTATTAAAATTATAAGTAAACAATCAATCGTTACTATTTCAACGTCATTGATAGTGTTGGATTGCGAGCATTACAGTGTATAACAAAATCCTGTAAAAAAAATTTTTCAGTAAATTAAAATTAATTCTTACATTTACGATCAAACATGGGACAAAATTATTTGAGAGGCACATGGAATTAGAAAAAATTCAAGTAATCTACACTGAGGAAGTATTTAATCAATTCCATCATTAATAGCAAATAAAATTTATGTTTAGCTAATTAATATATCATAACTCACTGTTATCTATAAATACATTTAATCTCTATATAATATATGTTAACATCATTCATTACTAAAAAATGTAGGTTTATAAAAATAATTACATTAATATGTAAAATTAATATTTTTTAAATTTTTTTATAAATTATAATGAGTATATTATTCTCCTTTCACATAAACAAATCCAATTCTAAGGTTCTGATTGATTTTTATTCGATTTTTATTGTTTGAAATTTAAAAGCATTACCTAAATCTTCAAAACTATCTACAACTTGACTTATTTTAAAGAAAGTGCTTTTATTATTTGTATTATAATCTAATTATGAGTTTATATTATATTACTATTTATTATGAGGGAGATCCAAAATAGATATCCTTCGAATTCCCATGAACTGGGAAAACGGAAATAACATCTGTGTCCGGATAGATCATTTTATAATTGCTTACTTTATTGATAAGAGATGTTCTGGTTCATGAAAAAGTGTCATCTCCCCCTAGCTTTTTGATACATTTTAAATTATTACCAGATGTGTGAAAAGCAGTTTAACTTCCTGTGGTATTTGTACTCAAAATTTCTCAAGGGAGGCTGGTTGCCATTTTGGACGACAGAGATCCAGTACTCCAGGCACTCTCCACCAATTTATTTGTTTTGACTCCCAATGGGGTGTAATTATTAGTCCCAGAGAAAGATTTTAATGAGGATATAACAATTATTTCCATTTATCTATCATTTGGTTAATCGTGGAGCCTTGTATTTTCATCTGATACCGCCAAGTCGTGTGACACTCTTTCATATCGAATCCCACATTTTTCATGGATGTTTGTATTGGTTCCCATTTTTAAACCCGATAAACCCATTCATTTCTGCCCTACACTTGCAAATTATATAGATCTAATGCTCTCCAGAGGTATCCAACCTCCCATGAAATTGTCAACAATCGAGGAGCTCCCGTCCGATCACTAGCCAGTGCCAATTTTCTTCAGTAAAAATAATTAGCAAGAAAGTGATTGGCAAAAAACCTGCCACAACTGGAGTAAGTTTAGAAATAAAATTAACTTTTTATTCCATATAAAGCCTTCCAATTAACTGATGACCCATCCCAACTTGAAGAAAATGTTAATAATTTTACTTCTATTATAAATACTGCTCTCAATCACAGTAAATTCACCAAAATGAATCATCAAATAGAATACTTGCCAGACAATAGAATTGATTTAATTAAAAAACGAAATAAAAAAAGAAAAATTCATAATAGAACCAGATATCCAGTGATTAAAAATAGAATTAATGCCTTAAAGCGAATAATCAAAAATAAAATAGCCTCAGATAACCATGATTCATGCAATGCACACCTCACTAATCTCAATGTGGAGGATGGATCCTTCTGAAGAGCAGCTAATAAAAGGTGAAAAACAAGGAGTGTGTCCCCCCCTCTCATAGATGGCGCCAAAGTAGTACTAACAAATTTTGAAAAAGCGGAATGTTTGGCAAATAGTCTTTAAAAACAATTTAAGCCAAACAACTTTTTTAACCCACAAAATGACCAGTAAATCTTAAACACAGTAACTAATTTCCTGACTAACAACATTAATAATCAGCCTTTCATTGAAACACCTGCTTCAGAAATTGAAGAAATTATTAAACAACTCAAACCCAAGAAAATTCCCGCTCATAATAATATCAACAACAATATTATGAAACAGCTCCCTATTTGAGCAATTTGCTTCCTGTCTGCAATTATCAACAGTATACTGAAAACAAACCATTTTCCAAAAGTGTGGAAAAGGGCAGTTATTCCGCTTCACAAGAAGGGTAAAAGCAAAAACCTCCCATCCAATTATAGACCGATTTCTCTTTTGCGACTATGGCCAAGATTGCCGAAAAAATTATTCTTAATAGATTACTGGCCTTTGATGAGGCCAACAAAATTATTATTCCTCAACAATTTGGCTTCCATAAAAATTTTCTGCCACCCACCAACTACTCAGAGTAGTAGAAACAATTTCAAAAAAAAATCCACGGGAGGTATATACATTGATATAGAAAAAGCGTTCGATAAAATTTGGCATCATGGTCTAATTTACAAACTAATTAAATTCCATTTCCCCACACGCAGAGAAGTAGTTTTATTGGAGAGATAGTTATTAATTACTTTAATTAACAACTACCTATCAAACCGCACTTTTACTAATAGAGTAAGAAAATATTTCTCTCTGGACAGACACATTCTTGCAGGCGTACCGCAAGGATCCCTGCTGGGTCCTCTCTTATTTTACATCTATATCAAGGATATTCCGCAACACCAAAATACTATGCTCTGCTTGTTCGCGGATGATACTGCCGTTTTGTCCACTAGCTCTCTCTACTGAAAAATCCATGCTACCCTTACTGAACCCCTCATGGACATTGAAGAGTGGCTTAATAAGTGGAAAATTAAAATAAATCCAAACAAATCCACTTCTGTAATTTTTACTAGGAAACGTACTCTACTCCCCACCGCCAGATTCAACTAAACGGTTTTTCGGTCCCCTGGTCAAATAAAGTCAAGTACCTCGGTCTTACGTGAGATAAAAAAACTTGTCTGGAAAGCCCATATTAATAAAATCAAGAATAAATTTATTTCTGCCAAAACTTCACTCTACCCCTTAATTGCCTACAAATCAAAGTTCTCCATGGCTAACAAGCTATTGATTTATAAATCATACCTTCGCCCTATTATCACCTATGCAGCCCCAATCTGGGGTGGTGCTGCGGAAACGAACTTGAAATCTCTTGAGGGTCAGCAAAGTAAATTTCTTTGACTGATCACTCAATCAGACTTCTACATCAGAAACAAACACATCAGAAACAATTTGGGTGTCCTTCTCCTATCAAGATACATCTAATTCCTTGCTTTTCGCTTCTACAACAGACTTTATGAAATTGATAACTCTAAAATTCAAGCAACTGAAAACTACAGTCCTTATGAACTTTCCAATTTCCACAGACCAAGGGTGGTTCTGCGGGCTAAACCACATTGAAAAATATCTATTCGCCTCCCAAAAAGTAGAAATAAATAATTTCTTCTTCTTATACTTAAAAAAAATATATGAATATATATATAAAAGGAAACAAAAACTTTTGTATTTATATATATATGTTCATATACAATAGAATAAAAAAATATTTTTGTCTTTTTATAGTTATATTAATACTATGTATATAAACTGTAATTTAAAAATATTTTCTTGCACTCTTGTTTGTAATGTGTATTCAAATTTTTCTTTTTTATGTTTATTCAATCTCATGCAAAGAATTCTCGTTGGCGCTTTAACCTAAGCAAAATATTTTCTTAAATTTTTTGTTTAAATAATCTTATGTTTTGAAATCATTATGTTAATCTCAACTAAAGTTAGGTGTGGAAAAAGTTCTTAGGAATAGAAGGTACATGGCCTTTTAGGCTAAGAACCTAACAAACACTAGATCTATTCTGTCTTGTATTGGTTCGGAATCCACTTTAAATCGTACGTCCCGGTCTAATTAGTCCTCGTGTGCAATAAATGACCGTTAAGCGACAAACAAACCAAACCAAACTTTTTCATATTCTTTATTTATAAATAAAAATAAAAGGGACTATTTACAAGGAGGGAAAACAAAACTAATTTTCTATATACATCTTGAATGCCTATTCTTGAATAATTCCTACATTTAGTAGAGTTGATAAGCAGAAAATATTTCTAGATTATTATTATAATTATATATATATATATATATATATATATATATATATATATATATATATATATATATATATATATTTATATATATATATATATATATATATATGTATACAAACATAAATATTATTTCATAAATTGATATAAGTAAACATTTCTTGTTTCCATACACTTGATCGCACATTTTCTAGATTAGATCAGTAATATAAATACTTATACACAAATCTTTAACAATATGTTCAGTAATAGTCAGTATTGCTCTGCTGATGCAAGTAGTGATTTAAATATTGGAATAGTATTGCATATATTTTCACTATAATTAAATTTTGGACATGGAATCAGAATGATTTGCAGGAAGGAAGAACTTTTTCTTTTCATTATTAATTATATATTTACATTTTGAGACTTAAATTATTTGCGAATGTGAATTCTGTGGATTAATAAATTAAAAATTGAAATTACTTTATTTTAATTAATACTTGAATGGGAATTAATTTAAAGAGGTTTGCAAGTAAGAGTGATAATGCCTTAATTCTGGCTCACATTAATTTCGCAATTGAATTAATCTTCCCCACTCAGGAATGGGGACATAATGAATGATCCCTGACGAATCACTTGGCTGAAAGAGAAGTTTTCTGGGAAGCTGCTCAACGAGCACTGAATTTAAATTTACAGAATGAGAAACATAAAAATAAAATGAAGATTTAAGCATTATATATTTCTAAGAATAGCTTTCGGACGTCACCTGTTTTCAGGTTCGTTCCTTGTAGTTGTATTGTGGTTGGTTATTTATGAGAAGATTTGGAATTTGGTTTAAATTATAATAAAAATTTTCCGCTATTTATATTATGTGCTCTGTAAAATATTAACTGTTAAATTTGCTGAATATGTTTTCATTTCTGGAATATGCTGGAGTCATTGTACACATTCTAATGATTTTGTTCTCATGATGTTGGAGATGGCAGATCAAAATTTATCAAGTAAGCATGGGAAAAGTTCTTATAAAAATAAATACTTTATGCACAAAAATAAACCTACAAGTTGCACGGCTCTTAGTAATAAGAGCTGAAGATAAATATCCATCATTATTGATTATAGTTTTTTACAAATTGATTTTTAGTTGTTACAACCTTATAGTTCCTTTTGCATATTTGTAACTACTTATATAATCTTATAAACTTGCAAAACAAACGGTATAAATGAAATAATTAAAATTCAGTTAAATAAATATATACTTATAAGCTGAGTTTTATGTCAGCTGAGCAAAAAACTTGGATATTAGGTCTGCAAATGTTACAAAATAAGGTTTTATTGCAGTAACCAGAGATAATATTTTAAATATGAATGAATGTGAGTTTGAGAATGAGAAATATTGAAAATATTCAGGCCATAGCAAAAAGTCTGTGATTAGTAACTTTAACATACAAATATTCACAATAAATATATTTTTTTCACAGATTTAATTCAAAAAAATTTATTTCCTTATTACATTCAATTTTGGTAATTAGGAGAATTAAATATCTTAATTATAGTATTTAATAATACTTATGTAATATATTATATACTTTCAGATATAAAGTATAAATATGCTAATTTTTATTAATGTTTACATGACTATCAGGTATAATATCGCAAAATCAATTTAAAATTTAACTGCAGAAAAAATCATCAGTAAATACTTAAACTACCATGCAAACTTCAATTTAACTTATCTGATTTATCTTTCATTGCTTTTAAAAGCACATAATCAGTTTTGATGAAATTATTTTATTTAGAGAAGACACATTACTATTGTTTATGTTACATTTAACTTTTTCTTTTAAGGGTATCAAGTATTAATATTAAAATATCATAACCATTGGTGCCATATGCATTAACAAAATCATTATATTTAAAAAAAATAGTTAAATTAACAAAAAAATATTTCAGTTGTTGAAATCATTTACGCTTGGATGTAAGATATGATAGAGAGTTGTCTATGCTAGTAATATGCATTTGACAGAGCTGGCGCAGTGACGTTTAGACCATAAGCTTGCTCCATAAAATTTCCACCCATTTTTTAAAGCAATGGTCCAAAACTCCCCACCTACTTTTAGAGAGGAATGACCCCATTTCAGCCACTAAACTCGAAACCACTTTAAAAATTAATGGTATCAGAAAACGCAATAATTTTTCCATCCACTTTTAAAAAAACAATGGATCGCAAATAGCCCATTAAAACTCCACCCACTTTTTTAAAGTAATGGCTTAAACCAATTTTATAAACAATGGTTTAAAACTAGCTATTACCCACTTATAAAAAGTAATGTTTCTACACAAATTATCTGCGCTGAGATGGCAGGGTCCCCCCTTCGGCGCGCACCCCCTTTTTGTCTTTTCAATGCACCCTCTGATTCATGGGATAAAAGAGAGTTAAAGAAAAGTAGTCTGGAATAAAGAAACACAATGATAAGGAGAGCTGTTACTAATGCAATTGTCATAAGACAGAGGATACAAAAAACAGAGGAAAATATAGGAAATTTTGAACGTTCACTAGCTAAAATTCTGCTTGAACTAAGGCAATACTTTAAGTTATATTCGAACGGGAAAAGTTGTATTCACGAAAATGGGAGGTTATACAAGCACTATTCTGCATGCAATATATCGAATTGCTCTTGTTTTCATATCGACATTCAAGTTGAAAAATATCAGGTCGAGAGCAGCTTGATACTTAATCACGAATTCTAAAATATATTTTAATAGTTCGAAAACTATTACAACATTTACTTTTTAATTGTATAGTGCCCCAGAGCCAATTTGTTAATGTCATCTTCCAATATGTGTCGCTTATCACTCTTCCCACATAGGGCAATCTTATTTACACGTGTGGAATGAATCTGATGCTTTGTGCTTCTGATTAGATTCATAGCTCTGTGCTGTACTTCGCGCTTGAATAGGCAATTCTTGTAGTCCTCGAAGGTTATCCTATTTTTCACGACGCACTTCTTTACTCCTTTCGACTTTCTCACCAAGTTTGTTTCAGTCTTACAGGCATACATTTTTTTTATCTTAATCCGAAGAATTCTTCCATAATTTTTCCAGCATGCTCATCCTTCATTTTACCCAGAACCTTTTTATTTACCCTTGGCATTTCATATTTATTATTTTCTGGGTAATCCGGCGTATCAAAGTAGTTAATCATTCCTTTCATATCTTCATAAATGTCTTCCGTTTTTACATCGTATATGAAGCTGTCCGTATCCATGTATAAGAGTTTAACGTCCTCGCTGTACTCTGGCTTCATCACATTATAGTGAAAGTCGTTCATTAAATGCTTGAATAGATCCAATATACTTATCCCAACATAGACAGGTTTATCAAAGAGTACTTTAGTTTTGTTCATATGTATAGCGACTAAATTTTCATCAAATATAGTTCTACCTTTAAAATTCGGTTTAGCTATAAGTTTTTCCGCTCTCTTGGAATCACACAGAAGTCTGATAACGAGGCGTTTCCTGATATTTTCCATTGTCTTTCCGAACACCGAGTTGTTCATGAGTTTGTAAAAGTCCTTTTCGAAATCATTGGTTGCCCTGGTTCTCATGTGAGTGTTTAGATCTATATACTTCTGTAACCAATTGGACTGGTTGAATTTCAACACTCTGTGCACCTTTTTCAACTTTAGTCCCAGCTGCAAATATTGTTTCAGAACTCTGTAATGAATGACGTATCGCTCTTTGTCATACAGGGTTGTTAGAAGTTTAGACTGCTTCGAACCATCGGGTATTCGGTTCTCAGGGGCTAATGGTAAGTCTGAGTGGAGATTATGCAAGTATTCAGGATGGTGCAGATCACACACTAGAATGTACCCTTTATCTGCGTCATCCGCTATTTTGGTCACATCAATATCAGCTTTTCCCCATCTGAAACCACCATATGGCAAGAATTGACTCATTGTCCAACCATATAGGTTGTTTGCGTCTAGGTACATTAGAAAACTAGATTCCATAGTTTTATCATAGTCCTTCATGTATTTATTATTAGCTCTCCCATATCTGTTACAGCACTGAGATACACTTCCTCTTGTGCCTTTTTCAAGCATAAGTACCATATCATAATTGCTTAATAGCTCTAACTTTACACCAGTGGACTTTAACATAGCATTCCAAGAGAGCCCAGGTGCAGTGAAGTACCATGTAGGATCCAGTTTGTCGGTCTTAATGCAGACATCTCTAAAATGTTCTATAATATCAGTCAAGATCAGTACATCCGTCTTTACATATAAATCGGAACATTCACCTAAATTTTTGATGTTGAAGGCATTCCAGACTTTTTTGGCGTGTTTATAGTCTTCTTGAGATATATGTGACTCGTTCATTCTATTGTAAAAGTCTTTTTCTGATGGTAACTTGGTTTCTCCACATTTTTTCCAGGAGTCCATATAATCGTATGGATATACACCTTTTCTGGTGACGAGATCTAGCTTTTCCTTGGGGAAGTATTCGGCTGTCTCTCTCTGAACTCTTTCACATTCTTCGCTAAACTGTTGAGGCTACTGGCCATCAATCGGAATGAATCAATAAACCTCAATTTTATTCCAGAGATCTTGGATTTTTTCCTTCTCCAGTTTCTATCATTTTTGCCCCCACCTCTTTGCTGAATGAGATGTATTTTTCTTCGGTGTTAGGTATGACGTAAATGTCTCCATTACCACCCCCTAGTTCTTTTATAAAGAGGTGTGCATCATATCTGGATAAATTATGGATAAAAACAGGGATAAAGGAAAGGTTTCGATAGTGTAGGTTACATAGACAGTGAGCCGGACCCCTATAGTTTGATTCACATTTTGACGGATCGAGTAGATGGTCGTGATCTCTAACTTTTTCGTGGTCTGGATTTTCCTCCTTTGAAGACTGTGATGGCTCTGTTCCGATGTTCAACTCGCAGATATGACATACATCAGTTTCCTGAAAATGCTCTTCATCTTTAGCAGTCATCTTGATTGGTTGATGCTTGTCATAAATTTCCTGTATCTTTAGGGCCTCAGTCTTTAATATATGATAAAATACTGTAGTGACATCAGGGCCTCTATAAATGATGGGTGCTTTGTAGTCTTTATCTTTATATTTGATATAAAGGCAAAAACTCATAGGTTCATGCTTTTGATATTTTAGCATGTACGATCCGCTTCCATCAGATTGACAGGTATCTATATTATTCGTTAAACACTCAAAATCTGCATTTATCGTGAAAGGTACTCGCCATGATTTATGATAATTTTTGAATTTAAAGAATCAACTTCTTTAGGCATTGCTATTTTGACGGCCTTATTTTTTCTACAATCCGGTTCATGTTTTTGCAGATCTTCCTCAGAGCGATAAAATAACAAACACCTTTCACATGGGTATACTCTTCCATCATGGTTACTTAATTGAGCACTTAATAGTTTTGACAAGTCCTTTATCCAACAATAGTGGCTGTTCCCTTCTTCGTTTTTTATGTAAAACAAATTCATATGTCTCTCAACCTTATTTTTAGTTATTCTTAAAGGGTATATATCCTTGCTTTTAGTCTCGTATGAATATATATTCACTGATATAGCATTCATCTTTTCAAACCTTTCGAGTACTCTATCTTCAACTTTTACTGGAAATTCAATCCCTTCAAAATTTTGCTCATTTTCGTATGGTTTATAATTGACGACTCTTTGGGCATCTTTTCCCGCTGGATGTAATGTACTGAGTATTGCCCACATGAAACACTTATTATCCTCATTTTGCAAGTTAATGTCTGCTTTTTTAGCTTTAATTCTTTTAGGTAGATCAACGTAGGATGATCCTCTCAGCGGGTTAAACTTATTGATTCTCACCTCAATGCTTTTAATTCTGGCAAGCGTCCAGCCTGAACCTCTTGCAACAAACTCCTCCATATCTGTCAATAGCTTTTGGATAACTAATCTGTAATAAGCTACCAAATCTGTTAATTCTAAGATGACTTCATTTTCTGTTTTGAAGTTTTTCTCCATTTCTTCCATCTTTCCCTTTTTGATAATCACAGAGAAATTGGAAAATAACCTTCAGATGCAGCCTCTTCAGATGTTTTGTGATAAGACCTCGGACGTGTGATGAAACATCGTTCAAAACGTCTTTGGGGAGCATCATATTGTGCTCGTTTTGGATGTCATAAAACTTCAAACGAGATTTATAGGATGTCTCAACTTCATGAGGGGTATATAGCCTTCTGTCTCGCGAATCTGAAAACAGGTCGGAATCAAATTCGAAGTGACGGTTGAACAGTACGCTTTCAGTGTAAGTTATGATGTCTGCTTTCCTTCCTAATTTGGAATAGCCTTTTAATGCCAAGTGTTCGACAAAAATCACGTAGTTGGTTGATGGTCATGTGATGCAGGCTCTGCATGTTATTAAAACCATCTCACTCCTCCTTTCCAGACTCCTGAGAGGCCTTCTTTGGTTTATAGTTTTGATGAGCTTTAGTTTGTGAGTGCTTATTTTTGCTTGATTCTTTAAATAACTTACCGCAACACCTGATTTTACGCCCCCTCTTCTTCTTGGACTTGCTGATCAAGTCATTATGGAAACTGGAAAAGCCATTATGATATTGAATGAGCTCAAACAGTTCCGACTTTTTAAGCTTCGCGTAGCCTCGAATATTATTTTCCCGACAGTGGTCTTGCAACTGCCGAACGGTTTTAGATTCCATCTTTATTATATCTTTATATATATATATATATATATATATATATATATATATATATATATCGTTTCTTTAAATGCTTAAAATATTGAGGGGGTCTCCTTCAATTTTAAAAGACATTTTAATAGATGTTAAACCATTAAAACGTATCCCAAATTAGATGAAATAGTGGTCTCATTTTTCATCATTTATGGTGTTCATTGTTTTTATTAGCTCTTCCTCATTAATAGTCGACCCATCTAACGAAATCTTACATGAATTAAAGACAACTCCTTTTTTCTTTAATTCATCTATAACTCTAAAGTAGAGTGTTTTTGAATTTGGGTGACATGAAATGTCTAATAGGATAGATATGTCTGTAAATAGGGATCGTTGACCTCGTAGTGCACTTTTAGCGTTAATGTCCTGTGCTCTGATTGTATAGAAGGGGTATACATCATCATCTCGTCTAACAAGGATGAATCTCTCACGCTTCTGAGGCTTGTCAGGTTGTGGGGCTCGGTCTTCCACAGAGATGTCAAACTTGCATTGGATCGTTTCAACCTTTTCGTGAAGCTCATTGTTCTGACATGATACATCCTGCAGATGAATGCCCAGCTCTCTCAGCATATCTCTATCCAGCTCTCTATCTTTCTCCATGAGTTTACTCATTTCTAATAATTCATCAATCTTTTCAGTTTTACATTTAATTTCTTCATCTTTTCTAAGAACAATGCTTTGCATTTTATCCTCAATTTCTTTGAACATCAGTTCAAAAACGCCTTTGTCCATTGTCTTATATTCATTCATAAAGTAGTTAAGAATGATGTTACTGCATTTGTCGTAAAATTCAACTGATATTCAGGAGGCGATATAAGGATAAGTTCCTTACGGACATACTGACCTGTTATCTGCTTGTTACGAGAATCGTTATTTTACAGTTTGAACTCGTAAAAGCTGAATGGAGAATTCTCCAGGCAGCTATAATACTTAAGCAATGTTATTGACCTTGAAATTTTGACCAGTCTACAAACCTTTTATTTCGGCTCAAACCACATAGTTTTGTTGCATTAAAGCATCCTGTGTTCTTGTCAATAACCAAATTAATGTCGCCAAATAACCCACAGTAAAAGTTATCCTTAATTTGCTCATAACATACATCGATCAATGATTTATTTCCGCTAAACATCTTATTTATATACTAAATGTATTTCTTTAAGGGCTCAAAATATTAAAGAGTGAAATTTAAAAGAAGTTAAAAGGAATACTTTTAATAATAAATGTCAGACGAAGTGATGGAAACATTAAGACGCTTTGGTCTAGACTATAAAGTGCGTTCAAACGGCTTGACACAGGAGTGTAAGCATAAATTTGTAACAAAAGACGATTATGAATTTTACGTTTGTATGACGTGTCATGAGGAGCAGAGATATAATCCTAATAAACGTCCGCTAGGTAGAAAGCAATTATATTTGATGATGAAGATGTAACAGAGAAGTCAAAGCAGAGTGAAAAATCTTAATAAATGGTTAAATGAGCTTAATATCCCCTTAAAAGATGTGATTTCGGTTGATTTTTTTAAATTTATCCATAAATATGAAGAATTGTTTCCAGAACGGAAAAACTTAATCAGCAAAGAATACATTTTATTTCCTCTGTTGCGGAAAAGAGATTTTCAAGTACCGCTTAAGTTACCTAAAATGAAGAAAACGCTTGATCAGAATGAATAAATCTGTCGAACCATCTTCGAAGCTTTAAACTGGAACTTTTAATAGCTTTTGTCGGCTATTAAAAATTAACTAAATCTTTCTTATCTATCCAGCTACTCTCTGGATAACCTAACCACTTCACCAGATATTTATTCTCCACCTTTTGAGAAGTTTCTCAATTTTGTACACATTGTCCTTCTTATCATACCGTACCAGCTCGTTTTCATAAAAAGGTTCCTTTTACAAATTCATTTTTTAAATCCTTTACTCTATAAAGGACTGGATTGGTTTCTAGTACTTCAGAGATGATGAATATTTCTTCTGTAAAGGTTGCCTGATAACCTCTTCCAAAAGTTGTTTTATATATTGATATACTCTGACTCTATCTCCTACTTGGTATTTGGGCTTATGTATGACCTTTTCTTTAAACAAATTGCAGTAGACTTCACTACTGTTTTCTTCTAGACTGGCCTCAACCGGCGTCATCTTTATACTTCTGTGGTAAGAGTTGTTATAATGTTTTACTAACTGATCCAATACATCTATATATCTATTGGTATTGTTAGCCGCTAAATATTTCATAATTTTACCGTTTAGAGTTCTGTTGAATCGTTCCACCACGGAGCATTTGATTTCAACGTTTTCAGTAGTGAACCAGTGAATATTGTTCTCTTTAAACAGAAGCTGTGTCTCTTTGTTAATGAACTCGGTCCCCTTGTCAGTTTGGATTTTAAGAGGAACTCTCGCTTTAAATATCTTCTTAAATGCCTTAGTCATTTCTTCTCCCGTTTTTCTACGAATAGGCACAGCCCACCCATATTTGCTGAAAATGTCTATGACTGTTAACAATAAGTTGTATCCATCATTCGAATTTTAAAATGGCTTTAAAAATAACAAATCTAATTGCCATTGATCATCAATGTGTGACACATAAGTTCTCCTACTTTTAAACTTACTGATGAGCGGTTTATGTTTTGTGTAAACATCTTGTTGATGTAAGAAATCTGAGACTTTTTTCGACTTAAACCTGTTTTCCTACTGAGTTCTTTTATACCACAATATCCAGTCTCTGGATCGTAATAAACTTTTTTGGGGTCCTCAGTTACTCCTTTAGCGGTAAAAAACGACTCTTTTTAGAACCACAAACCATGCATATCCCTTTCAACCTAGGTCTGCCGTTTTTAGAGGTAGCGTGCTGTACGTCTTTAGTCTCAGTGTGGGTTTTACATTTTAGGCAGTATATTTTTGAGCCCATTCCAAATGTCTTCCTTGCTTTGATAATTGGCTTCACAACAGTTCTATCTAACCTTTCACTGAGAGTTGGATTGGGAATATCTTCTAGTTCCTTTATCATTTTTGAGTCACACACCTTGTTTCTTGTTTCGGTATCTTTGTTTTTTAGGTAACACACTTTGTATGTCAAATCAGGATTTAATCTAGTTTTACCTGTGAGCAATTGAGTACCTGGCACTATAAATTGGTGACCAGGCAGATGCATTTCAAACGGTAAATTATTAATTGCAGAGTTAATAAATCCTTTTCCTTTCTTCATTTATTTATATGTAAAAAATTATTTACTCACATATTCATAGCCGTTCAGCTGGGTTTGTTTCATGTATTTTTCTCTGGGTAAGTAGACTGAATTGTTGATAAAATCATCCTCTCTACTGTACACCTTTTCTTCTGATAATGCATTTGATTTGAAAGAATTCAACAGTTATTTATAAAGCTTGTATGATTGCTTATACTCTTCGTTCCTTTGCACGATATTCAGGGACTTTTCAATAACTTCAACTATACCGGCACTCAACCTCAGAGCGGCTAAGGGTACCATCGCAAAAGCGGATAAACCCAAAGAATTGCAGAGGAACTTTGTAATGGATAGCGAAATCTTTATCGTATGGTTATCTTATTTCTTCTTCTGAATGGTGGTAGCTCTTTCTATACACGTAAATTTTCTTTCGTAAGTATTCTTCCATCTTTATTTGTAGGGATGAAATATTTTTCCGATATCTCAAGGACAGATTCACTAAATCAAGCAAAAAAAATCATATGGTTTTTGCATGCACCTTTTGTACAATCGACTGAACTCTTATTTCGATAGATTACCATCTACCTCCCTTATGATCTGTTGAATCTCCGTCTGCTGAAGGTTAAAAATTATTAAGTAGTTACAGTTTCTTCTGATAACAATAGGCGTTCTATAATACGACTGAGAGAGGTAAATGATTGAGGCATACTTCTTTCTATCTCTGATGAAGAAATCTTCTATACTCTTCTGGTCTTTATCTGTCACGCAGTTATCGAAGACAACAACATTTTTGTAAGAGGGATCCAGATCGTCCATTGTTATAAAGTCTTCTGTATCAGAGGAGAATAAGGTTTCTTTCTTGCAGTATTTTTTTAAATAACTCGAGCAAAATTTTCTTCTTCTTTTTGGGATACTTTGCAAATATATCTTTAATATCCACACCATCAAACATAGTGTACTTTTCTTTCAGTTTAGTGTACTTGGATTCAAACATATCTTTAGCGCAAATGAACAAGTTATTAAACTCGAGATAATCATAAATAAAATTCAGCAATAAATTCGTTTTACCAATACCCGAAGCTCCAGCGATCAAAAGTCTGAAAGGGTGTTTCGGTAATAAATAATGCTGATTTGCATCGGCTAATTCTTCTGGTTCTATATAATCTTCAATTGGAATCATCTTTATTTAATGTTGAAAAAAATTTGTTTCCAGTAAAAAAATATCTTGCTTCTAGTAAAAAAATAATTTGCTTATTAATAAATGAATGCTTTACAAAAAGAGCGAAATAAGAAGCTAAGAGAAGAAGTCAAGAATGACCTGGAAGTGCTTAAGATTCAGGCGGAGATTAGAAAGAACAACGAGCAAAATCTGGAACAAAAATTAGGTTTGCAGACAACTTTGTCTGGATTTCACCAGCTTGTAACCGAGAAACTTCAACAACAAGATGTTACTAGAAAAGAACATTTTAAGGCTATAAAAGAGGTTGTTGATTAGATTCCTCTTGCGATTGAACCACCTCCAGCGACTCCAGATATCTTCTATTTTGATAAATATTTGGATGTAGAGTTTTTAGAGAAAAATAATTTTCCAAGACCCTCAAAGTTGTAGAATGAATCCAAGGATGCTCTGAAAGAAGTTATCAATAGAATAAAGAGTACTTAGTTAAAATTTGCTCGTCTAAAAGAAAAGTTATGAGTCAGATTGCTCGAATGACCAAAAAAGATGAGGAAAGAGAAGATAGACTATTATCTAAAGCTGATTATTTAAGGGAACATATGTTTACATTACAGGATTATCGAGAGCTACTGAGGGACCTTCAAAGAAAGGAAATATACCTGGGTAAAGGGGTGGAAGATAAACTGGAAATTTTGGCTCAATTCACCGATAAAGTAGGCAATGGATCCAAGAGTAAAAAGTTACATGCTCAAATCGTTGATTTACTGGATGCATTATTGAGAGAAGGAACTCTAAACAACGAGCAAGTAAAAGAATACTATAAAAATTTCTTATTAAATAAATGAGTAACTACGTAAAAACCAAAATACTTCTAAGCGATCATCAGATTGCTAAATTAAAATCTGCATACCAGAAAGGAGAAGAAGTTTCCCTACAAATAGATAGGACAAAACCATCTAACTATGACATGTACTTAACTCAAACACAAATAGCTCAAATCGGGAAGAAAAAGAGAATTACAATTAGCAAGATGCAGCTCAAGAAAACAGTGGCTTTCTAGCTTTTCTAGCTCCCTTTTTACCTGCATTAATTGCCAGAGCTAAGGCGCTGGCTTTAGGTGCCGCAAGTGGGGCAGCTGGATGGGCGGCAAAGAAAGCTTTGGATAAAATTTCAGGATTGGGTTGTGCTCAAAAAAATCCAGTGGAAAGGGAGTCTATCAAAACCGGGAATATCTAATGAAGTAATTGAAGACAATATGAAACAAGAAAAAGGATTTAGGGGTGTCTGCACTTTGGATCTGTTACCTAAAAAGATGAGACGATTTGAGAAAGGTATTATCAATTTGGACATAACTACGGGACCTGGTACACATTGGGTATGTTACTATAACGATCCTAATAGCAATTTCGTCGAGTACTTTGATCCGTTTGGAGAACATGTTTACAAAATTCCCACCAGTATAAAGAAATACCTACGAAGTTCTGAGAAAAAAATAGGGTATAACTCAAGCTTTGTACAACACATAGCCTCCGTCAAATGTGGCTACTTTTGCATGAAGTATATTAACGAAAGAAACAAAGGTAAATCTGTTGAAGATGTGTTGTATTCTTTTACCCAAGAACCTAGTGACTGTAATGAAAAAAATTCTCTCTATAAATAAATGGTGTTATTAATTGTGTATTCGAAAAACTCTGAAAAGTCAGAAGACTTTACAATTGAATATTCCAGACCATTAAGCTTTAAGCAGATCGCTCTTCAATCATTTTCAATGTACGTTTCTTGGGATAACATTAAAGATGAGACCTTTTCATACTATGATGGACATCAGTGGTTAGATCTATCGCTCCAAAATGGAAATTATACTGTTAAAGGGTTGAACCGTTACATGCTGAAATTTTTTGGAAACGATCTACCAATTGTATTTGGTATAGTAGAGGAACGACAAAGAATAGCTATCAAGTTAAAAGAAGGGTATAAGATCGATTTAACAAAATGCAAAAACCTGCATAAACTGTTAGGGTTCGACCCTGAAATATATGAAGAGTCTGAATAAATAGGAAAGTACATCGCCAACTTATCCGGTGGGAATGATAACATTTATATACACTGTGATGTCGCGGAGGGAGCCTATATTAAAGGCTTTCACTCTTCAAACGTAATCTATCCTTTACGAATGTTAATCATCCAGGCAGTCAAATCATAAAATCATTTGAAAAACCTCTATTCTTTCCTGTTCGGATGAAGAGTGTTCACAGAATCAGAATCAGAATATCGAACCATAGTGGTGATTTAATTCCCCTCAGTAAGCAAGAAGTACAATACAATTTTATTGCCCTCTAAATAAAGAAATGAGTAAACATAGACTTCAAAGGAAGAGTAAGAAGATACAAGGAAGAGGGTTCTTTTCAGATGCCCTTACTTTTCTACAGGATCACTCTGCATTAGAAGCTAAGGCCAAACAGTTTGTCCGTGATAAGTTGAATGCAATATTTTCAAAGAAGTAAAAACATGGAGCTGGACTTAAGTTTCTGTGAATTTTGATTTAATAGCAGTAGAGCTATTAAATTAAGAAGTGTTTTGTATCTATAGTAATTAAGAAGAGTAACAAAAAATTGTTCTTATATTAAATGAATAAAATATTTGATTTAAACAACACCGATTATTATTATGATGATGACATTGAAAGTCTCGAGTATAGAGAAGTGAGGCATGAAAATAGCGATATTTCTACTGAGAATGCCACTTACCATTTCTTTATACATGACACTAACTCCAATATCTTATATTCTAATGGATACTTACAACAAAAGCTAAAAATTGTTAACAGTAATGGAACAGCAATAGCGGATGATAATGTAGCTCTCGTGAATGGAGGTGGTTTAATAAACGCCAACAGATTTACATTAGCAACACTGAAATCGAAAACAACATTAATTATTCTGCCCTCATGCGACATGTGTTAGGTCTAATTTATTTCACTCCTGACTATTCTACTTCGAAAGCTACGAATATGCTCTTCTACGTAGATACGTCGGACACAGCGGACAGAAAACCCTTGAAATATGATGGGACTTTGGTAGATGCAACTAAGATAACTGAATTTTTTGAAAAATTAGGAACTAACGACGAGTATAATCAAGGATTCAAAGAGAGATGTAAACTTACTCAAAATAGAAAAACTGTCACTATATGGATCCCATTAAAATACGTATTTGATTTCTTCAATGAATACAAAAAGTTCCTAACAGGGTTCCAAGTCAAGTTTGAGTTTCAGAGAAATCATAGTCAGAACATACGGTATACAGATGAGCAAAATAAGGACTACAAAGTTGTTGTGGAAGATTTATCACTTTGGCTTCCTTATGTTATATTCAGCAGCTGCAAAATTTAATGAGTTAAGATTATCAGATAAGCCAGTGGAAATAAACTGGAACCAACACAGCATTGTAAAGTCGAATATTTTCTTAAAGAATTCAAGTAGGTCTTACTCCATAAATGAAACTTCAGACGAAGTATTGCCCTTGTACATCATGCCACAATATACTGAAAGATATGAAAATACAAAACAGAACATGTT
Source organism: Latrodectus elegans (assembly GCA_030067965.1). Taxonomy (NCBI): domain Eukaryota; kingdom Metazoa; phylum Arthropoda; class Arachnida; order Araneae; family Theridiidae; genus Latrodectus; species Latrodectus elegans. The sequence goes on along the minus strand of CM057817.1, from coordinate 98,304,778 downwards.
ATTCGACAACTTAGATATGATGGAATGTTGGCTGATGGTTAATAATGTAAGGGTTCCAACTGTTAGCTACATGATGGATTTTCAGAAAGGTGATTACTATCGGCTATACACAGCTCTTTTGGAATCTGGACTCAACACCATTACACCAGAAACAGGGTGCATGGTCAATTATTCCAATTTCGGTAAATTATATCCAATCATTTGCTTTAACCTAGCTCATTATGAAAATTATACAGACACGAATAACCTGACTATAGAGTTCAACTGGAGATTGAGAAACACCACCAAGAATTATGACTTCTATTCCATCTTACGAGAACGCAAGAAATGCTACTTAAACATAAAGAATCAAGACTGTACCATGATAAAAACATTATAAATGGTACTGAATTTTAATTTTAATAGTCGAAAGACTTTTGAAATTATTCATGTTAAAATAAAGAAATGACAGCTTATTATCCACTTTTTGAGGAGGAACTTAAAGAAGGGCCACCTAGTAATCCAGAAATAGGGTTTAAACTGACACATGATGGCAATTATGATATGGAAGAAAAGATATTAAGAAATGCTGGAGAACCTTTGGAAAATAATGATGTAACTACAAAATTTTACGTAAACAGATATAGGAAAAATCTGAGGTCATCCATTCGAGATTTATCCAACAAAAGTTAAGTTCTTTCAGAAAATGATCAACAATATGATGCAAAAGGAAAAAGAATTATCAATCTTTTAAATCCAGTTGAGCAGACCGATTGTGCAACAAGGGATTATGTAGATACAGTGATTGATCAGTTACAAAGCAAAAGTTTACTGCACACACCTCAAGGAAATTTTGATGCGAAAGGCAAAACAATAAATAATGTGAAGGATCCGGAATCTGAGAAAAACGTTGTAAATAGACGATATTTTGAAAATAATGCCTTGACGCTCCATGGAGAGAATTATAATGCTAAAAATACATCAATCGCACATCTTATGGATCCGAGCGCTAGTCACGATGGTGTCAACAAACAATATTTTGAAAATAATGCTTTGATTTTAAAAGATGATTGTTATGATGCTAACAATAAAAAAGTGTCAAATGTTAAAGAGCCTGTAAAGGTAAACGATGTCGTTACTAAAAAATATCTTTATTACTGTATTTTATGGAATAAAACTATTAAAAACTATTATGCTCACAATCAAAGAATTTCAAATGTGAAAAGAGCCCAATATGATACAGATTGTGCTAATAAATATTATGTTAATACTAAGACAATCTGTGCCTCTACAGATCAAGGCATACAATTTACGGGTAATGGTTTCAAGACTTTCCCGTTCAATAGATTTACTTCAAAACTCTTAGACTCAAACATAAAATTACCACACGATATGTATATGAAAGTGACAATTTTCTTAGCATGTGATAACATGAATGAGAAACCAAAGATACGATTAGAAAAAGGTAAAGAGGTCCTTCTCTATAAGGAAAAATACATGTCAATGAATAATCAATAATTTTATTTGTGTATGGGAAACAAAATGATGTTTTAACCTTATCAGTATTAACTGGAGGACAAAGTAAGTAGAAGCCCTATTTACACATTGAACAATTGGAAATTTATTAACTCCATAAATAAAAAGAGAAACTTAATTATTATTATTAGAACCTCTAAGGATACGTATTATACGTATCCTTAGAGGTTCTAATAATATATTATACGTATTAGAACCTCTAAGGAGTTCGACCAGGCATATCTGAGATCTGATATCGTAGTCCATACTGATAAAATTTTGATTCGCTTGGAGAGTGGGTCACTTATTCACATATATACGGGCATATTAAATATGGAAGAGGTAGAATCATTAAAAAAGAAACAAATAAAAGTTATAAGTGTGGATAAGTACATAATTTTTTCTGACCTACTCAATATTAAAAACATTTAAAAAAAGAAAAAAAATTTCTCATATAATAAACATAAAATGGAATTGTTAAATAAATTAATCGCGCTCAGTTCATTAGAAGATGGAGCAAAGACTTTCAAGAAAATGAGGGAACTCAACATCCACGAAAAATATCCTGTCACTGATATTAAACAGATAACCACAAGATATATAATATAGAATAGTTGTAGAATTGCCTGATTGTCTTGTATCGCTACCGCAAAGATGTGATAAACTGGCATCAGATTATTTAAAACTCAATGATTTGAAACCTCCTTTCTTTGTGTATTTGGGAAGTAAGGATGTCGGGAAGTCTCAAATAGCGCTAATGTTTCAATTCGAACAGTAATACTAGATTTTAATGGTTTTAAAAATCATTAAAATCTAAAGAAGTTTGTCCAGTTTAGATAAAATATCACACCCCATTTTCCGAATTTTTTTGGTCTTTTCCTCATGCAATATTTGATGCATTTGAATAACATATTTTAAAATTAGGGAATAAATTTCTTGATATTTCTCAGTCTCTTCTTCTATACATAAGAATAACTTTTGACACACTCTTGCCAGACTAGTCATTCTACAGTTCATACTTCCGTAGAGAGCTATCATGTCACAGAATAAGTAGTAAATATTTTCCATTTCTGTTTATTATTATTCACATTTCTTTAAATGAGTAAAATGAGGAAGAGGTTTGAAAAGCTGCGACCTTGAGTCGTGAGAGAAACGGGTTCTTCCTTTTTTTTCCTGCCTCGACTCTGAATGACGTAAGAGATTTTAATTTTAACTATCACTGGATGGCAGCACGAACAGGACTCGGAATCTGGTATAGCAACTTTTTCGCCTCTTTACGTTTTAATTTCTGAAGTTTTTTGACGACCAATTATTTTTTGAAACTTTTCTTCTAAATTTCCTAAGCGTTCAATGAACTGGACTTCTGGTATCACTGACCTGACTATATTTTTTAAGCCAGGTTTTGCTATATTTTTTAAGAAATGGGGTACGTCTCTTTCTGAGTAAAATGGGAGCCTACAAGAGAAATATATATTTTTTAATAGTTCGCACTATTAAAAGATAACAGAATTTTTATAAGGTAACATTCAAGTTTTCTATTTTGTATTCATAAAACAATATTTTTCTTCAGCTCTCATCAAGACTCTCAATTATTTTTTGAAACATTTCTTCTAAATTTCCTAAGCGTTTAGTGAATTCAACCCTTTCACTTGGGGTTATTGATGAAAGTATCATTGAAGCTTCTGAAATTCTGCTCGAAAGCTATAAATTAATGAGATGCGAGTGCATACCTTAATCAAATGTTTGGATGTGTTTTTTAGCATTTTCATTTGTTTATTTATATATATTTTTCTTTAAATGCAAAAAAATACCTCGCTAATATTTCCTTTATAGAAGTTTTAAAATAAGAGAGCGTGGCCCCTGAGAAAAAGGGAGTGCTCGAAGATGACGTTTTGGATGACTTTTTCTAAAAGTGGGTACAATTTCTATGGGAGTTTAAAAAGTGGGTTGGAAGATTTTTATTTTTAAAATTAATATAGGCAAATGTTCCCCATTGTTTTTTAAAAGTGGATGGAGTTTTAATGGAGTCATTCATTTTGAAAGGGGGCGTAGCCTCTGAGAAAAAGGGGGTGCGCGCCGAAGGGGGGACCCTGCCGTCTCAGCGCAGATAATTTGTGTAGAAACATTACTTTTTAAAAATGGGTAATAGCGAGTTTTAAACCATTGTTTTATAAAATTGATTTAAGCCATTACTTTAAAAAAGTGGGTGGAGGTTTAATGGGCAATTTGCGAACCATTGGTTTTTTAAAGGGGATGGAAAAATTATGGTGTTTTCTGATACCATTAATTTCTAAAAGTGGTTTCGACTTTAGTGGCTAAAATGGCGCCATTCCTCTCTAAAAGTAGGTGGGGAGTTTTGGACCATTGCTTTAAAAAAAGGGTGGAAATTTTTTGGGGCGGTCTTATGGTCTAAACGCCAGCTCTGTCAAATGCATACTATTTATGTTTTTGTTGTTTATGTTATTTACAAATATGAAAATCAAAAACTCTCTTTTATTTTTACTAACAATAAATGTTTTTGATTTTGATATTTGCAAATTAACGTCTATTAATGCCGATGAAATACTTTTGTTATTTGAAGTGAAAAAAGATTAAGATTTATTTTCCGAATCTTTTTTCACTATATAATACGACAATATTATCAGCATAGCAAATATTAGAAATGTACATTAATGAGAGTTTGTTTCAGGAATAAATATTTATCACTTATTCTAATAATCACCATAGATTTTCTTTTGCAATCAAATATATTGAGAAAAAATACTAATATTCATTTTTCTTTATACTGTCACATAAAGATTCATGTACATCATAGTTAAATGTGAATGAAGTAACACATATTTGTAACTATATTATACATTACAGTATTAGAAGAGTCAATTTTAAAATTCTTGAAAAGTTTGTAATAATATTCTTGAGTGAAAACTTTATGAAATATCATCAAGTACTGAAGCTGACTCCAGTAAACAATTAATAGTAAATAAGATTTATTGTGTAAGTTTATTGAAAATAATCACTATTTCATTTCTCTAATAAACTCAATAAATTATAAAAAAAATAAAAATAAAAATTAGTATTTTTGTGAGGTATAAGTAGGATAAAATTTATCTCCTAGAAAAGAATTATTCTACAATACAAGTGACATATGTTTACATTTTATTTTCATAATAACAATAATTTTTTTCAATGGTAACATTTTAACTGATTTTGGGATTGAAAGCAGAAATTATGTGCAATGTAAAAACTAAATACATTATTCATTTACACTTAAAATGTTATTTTATCTAAATAATTATTATATGATTTCATTCCCATTTATATCAAAACAGTTTTTGATCCACATTTTGGAGATTTAGGAGCAACATCAATCCTCTTACGTAAAATACTTGAATATTACATCAACTGCTTAACTTTGTCTTTAATTCCAACAACTAGGTATAAAGTTAGAAACGACAAATTCTTGAGTAAAGGATGCATTTTGAAAGTAAGAAAATCACCCTGTAAAATTATCAGAAAAATCCTAATATAATTAAGAACGAAATATTTTAGAAGAAGAAAAAATGCTGCTTAATATAATACGATCAATCACATAGAACTCCGCCTATATTAACTCAATCAGATTTTTCCCAGGTATCAATGGCTCCGTCTACAACGCATTGTCACACAGCACGATAATCACATGTCCAGTTAGCTGAGTCACCATACTATGACTCCAGTCGCTTAGGTTTGGTAAAGAAGGGGATAAAATGTGTTATTTGGCGGAGCAAACACGAATATCATAATATCTCCACCTCGGGGACATTTCAGCATTTTCAAGTTTTCATTGAAGGACACAAAATTAACATTCAATAATTTCATTTTAGAAATTTGCCTATATTTTTTTATAAATAGGAAAACACCAATAAATTTTCTTTGAGATAGTACTCATTAAGATTTATTTAAAAATAGTTTCCAATTTTAGAAAAAGTAATTTAGCAGATTGATAATTGTTATGATTTTCCAAATGTTATCTTTAAAATTTTTACAATGGAAATTGAATTGCAAAAATCTGGGGAAAATTTTATAATTACTTTTATAAGATATATATTTTAATTTGTCCTTATAAATTCAGTTTTAAAAATTAAAATCATACATAATTCATATAGATCCAATGTATTTGTAATAATATGTGCATATTATAATAGAAGATTTCTAAACTGGATACTTTAATAGATTTAAAATAAAACACTGATTCTATTTGAGTATAGAACATAGAGAACTTTGATTCTATGGTCTTAGTTTTTTAATTTTTGATATTGTTTTTTAGCAGTTTTATAATAACGGCAGAAAATTTGACTTCTATTGAAATATTATAGAAAAATTTCAAAATCAATATTTGCAGAGCTAAGGATAATAAAAGAAAAAAGTTACAAACTTTTGGTAACAAGTTTATTAAATATATTATCATAATAAGATGAAAACTTCAGTTAAATTCTCAGATAAAGTGTTCATATTTCACTGCATTTTTAATTTCAATATTTGTTATAAAATATCTAATTCAATATTTATGAATTTAATAAAAAAATAAAATGTTTACAAAAGATAAAGCTTTATTATTTTTATTACATATTATTAGACTGGGCTTTTTCCAAAGGTCTTTCTAAACGCCCCCCCCCATCTCTGTCAAGAGGATGCATCAACCATTTCTTTATATATTGCTGTACATCAATATGATACACTTGTCACTGTCGCAAGTAGAAGCTGCAAATAAATAAATTTTGCTTATTTAAATAATGCTAAATAAAGTAACATCAGAAACAAGGTAAGGTCAACATTAAAGACATTTTTATAATTCATTCTATTAACATTAAATTGCTTCTGTTATAAGACAATTCTAAATATTACATGGAAATGTCACAAAAGTTAAAGTTGCTAAAATATTAAAATTAATATTTGAAATTTAATCCATATATTCTAATCAACATTTTGATTCAATGGTAAACTTGATATAAAAAAAATAAAAAAAAAACCACAAAGCATAAATGAAAAATAGAAAATAATAATTCATCTTAATTTTAAGTTACATTAACAATATGAACAAAAATTACATATATTATACAAAGGATAATAAAACATGTAATTAAAAATTATTACAGAAACATATGAAATAGTGTTTTCTTATGATTTGTTTCATAGGTTATTTTTCTGAAATATTTTGATTAAATTGAAGGAGTTAAACTTTTCCATTTGAATTGAATGATGTTTTCCTATTGCACTATGTTACTTTTACCATTTATTTGTACAAGTAGTTGCCCTTAGAAAGTTTCAAAATAAACTGTCATCCAATTTTTAACATTCTGAAGGGATGCTGAACAACTCTACTCCCATACTTGTTATTCGGCTTTGACAAACCATTATTTCCATGGTCATTCTTTTGATAACATCACTAGAGCTTGTGCCATCTTTATTAGTCAAAACAGTCGGCAGAAAATAATTACAAAATATTAAAAATATAAAATTAAACTAAAGTTTTAGTTACTCAACCCTACTTTATGTTAATACTTATTTATCTATCAACTAAATATTTTTATACACAAACTTAATGTTTTTTGTCATTTAAATGTTTTAAATTACGACATTTGTATTATGTCAAGAAAAAATTCCAAGAAAGAGGAAAGCCAGACGAAGTTTCTGGAATTATTTCTTTTAAAAAATATACATTACAGTAAAAATTTACATTAAAAATAATTTTTGCAGCAAATATATAAATATACACTTCAATATTTGAAAGTTTGAAATGCAAAATTTACAAATAGTATGAATTGGCACTAATGTATGATTTAATTATTTTCCATGTAATAATATATATATATATATATATATATATATATATATATATATATATATATATATATATATATATATATATAAACAATACTTTTCCATTCTACCCAAACAATAATAACAATTAATCGGATAGAAAAAAAAATTATAAATTAGTCCTAAATATTCCATTTTCATAGTGTATTGTTTAAAAAGGTTTATATTTTTGGAAAATACTAAAAATAATTCAAACGTTTTATTAATATTTTTGCACGTGAAACTAATTAGACTAGGGCATACAGTTTAAAGTGGATTCCGAACCACTATTCAAGCCCAAGCTTTTATTCAAACCCATAAACTGTAGAACCGAAGATATGTCTTCAGGTATATAAGCAGGGGTATATAGAAAAGTACCTTTTTTACTTTCTGTTCAACAGAAGAATTTGTTCGTAAATATCAACATATTATAATATATACATAACTCTTTTGGTTATTCATTTAGTTAAGCATAAAAACTAATATTAATACACAAACTGTATATTAACCTATGATGGAAATTGACTTCATCAACATGAACATATTTCAACATTTCACTACCAATAGGCCAAAGATAAAATTAATTTTCCCTAGTAGCAGAGGCTCAATGGGGTATTACAGTGGACATTTACCGGTTTCATTGGTTACTCACTTTACACCGCATTTTGTCAGCGATCCGTGCCCAGTAACTTATACATGAAACGCGGTCACTGTTTTTTCTACCACATATTCTAAACGACACCGTCTTCGGCCGCTGATGCAGTGGTTGCTGGAGGCCGTTGCAGCATTTACCATTGAGATTGAAGGAAAGTAAAATCATGCGCAGACATATTAATAGGTCTACTCATGCCATATTTGAAAATCATAACATTATTTACCATTTCCGAATGTTTACTTAAGATCTTGAATAATAATATTATTTTTAACAGAATAATTTAGTAGGTATTATCATTTCTTTTAAATAAATAAAAAGTATATGTCTTTAAAATATCTATTTATTTAATTCTGTCACATTGTTTTACGAAGTTAATTTTTATTTTGTTTTTGTAAAATTAAGTCAATATAAGCATTGTGCAAATAATATTCTATTTTAAATAATATAAATAAATTTTAATATTAAATTTCACTTTAGTTTGTTCATTGTTTTTGATGTTCAATCCCTAATATTAATAATCTACGATTATATTATGATAATTAAAAACCAGTAGCCACTCCAAAGAACAATGCTGTTGTATATTTTTGATGTATGCTATTTTTAAATTAGATTTCTTTTTTGTTATTAGCATTAATAAGTGAAACTTCCCCATGAATATAGCATTTTTAAATATATTTAGTGATCTAAAGCTTTATTTTAAAAGAAATTTCTTAAAATCTCTAATGTAAAAATTAATCTTAGTGATAAACATCTGGATTGATTATATATTATTATATTGTAAGGATTTCCTATAAATTGGTAAATAACAAAAGTCTATAAGTAGTTTCCAAATTTTAATAAAGTTAAATTATTTTACATTTGAAATTTAATTATATTCTCACAATTAATTTTGATACAATAATTTCTATGATTTTATAATAAAATTAATTTTATCTTTGGCTTATTTGTAGTGAACTGTAGAAATTAGTCCATGTTTTTGAAGTCAATTTCCATCATAAATCAATGTACAGTTTTTGCATTAATATTAGTTTTTAAACTTAAATGAATAACCAAGTGGTTTCTCTCTCTCTCTCTCTCTCTCTCTGTATGTATTATAATTAGTGTTGCATGGATGGGGAAAAAACCGGTTTATTCGTGGGAATAAACCAGGTTTTTCCCCCCATACAAATTTTGAAAATTCCCAGGAATATTAAAAATTTCCATATTTTCAAAATTGTGGAAAAATTTAGATTTTCTTAAAAATTTTAACTATTAAAACCGCATAATATATTTAAAAAGGTGTATTTTAATGATTTCTACTTTTATTTATGGCAATAGAAATTTCTCAAAACATTTGAAAAAAGATGACAGTTATTTGTAAACAACACAACGGTAAAAATGGTGTTCTAAATTTTTGATGAGTTTTGTGAAAAAACTCAATTTTAGGAACTAGTTCAGTATCCCCTTATATTGACGAACGCGGCGAAATGTTTTCGTCGCCAAGTTGCCCAGCTAAACGTGCGCTGAATAATACGGGAAATTTCCCGAAGTTCGATCGAAAAATAAGCATTTTAGAAAATATAAAAAGGGAAATAAATATAAATGATGGACTTACTTGATATGAAGTTAGGCTGATATGCCGATTGGTATATTTACGTATTTCGATATTTTGTTCGTGGTCACCAGTGTCACATTTCATTAAAAAATAAAAAAAAAAAATAAAAATAAGAAAAAGCATTCAAAAAATATTTTTCTAAATATATACATTTTTTAAAATTTAAAAAGGGCATGCAAAAGATTTTTTTTTCAAATATATATATTTTTTAAAATTTTTAAAACATGAAAAAAATATTTTTTAAATATATACGCTTATATATATATATATATATATATATATATTTATATATATATATATATAATAAACCAAATAAAAAGAAATAATGTAAAAAAAATTGTAAAAAAAGAAAAATTTACGATGATTGGACGCTGGCGACAACGAAACACAACTCAGGGAAAATCCCCTAATTGCACCAACAGCAAACAGAAGACAAATGGCTTCCAATTGCAATAGAAACGTAGAACAAAGAAACTAGAAGTGAAGCTTAAATAGCTGTTGCAACTGAAAAAAAACACATATATAATGTAAAAATTATGTAAAACACAAGAAAAACGAATATAAGCAAAAAAAAAAAAAAAAGAAAAAAAAGAATAGTAACAAAAACTGAAATTGGCAACACTACGATCAAAACAAACGGCCCAGATTTGGCGAGAAATCATATATGGGGATACTGAACTTATACCCCTCCATGCGAGCTGTAAGCCTACGAGCATAAAGCTCCAAAACTCAGTTTCTGTCATATTACTACTACTACAACCATTTGTAAGGATTGGAGAGGCTTCAAGTTGCGTTCATTGCAATTGTTATTCATAATTTTTACTATTTGAATGTATATTTATTAAATTTTTGGACAGAGAAATCGTTTAGATATGCTGCCTTTCACACATATATATTCCTCGAAAAATATAAAACTAATATGTATAAACTTCAATCTTTCAATATATATTTCTTGAAAATATTCTTCTTCCATTATTTATAAATTAAATGTTAAATTAAACGCAGTAGATTAGATTGATAACTGGTTCTAAAATTGCATACGAAAATTTTTTATAACGTCAATCGTTAGTGTATATAGATATTCATTTTGTTTTTCATTGAGATATCTGGAGTTACTTTTGATCAATTTAGATAAAAGTAATAGCCTGGTTGTACATCTATAGCTTGAAACATTCAGAAAGTAATTTCTAACTATTGTGGTTTTATTTTCTGTGGTTAAATCTGATGTTTAAATATCTGTTTATAAAATCAGATTTTGTACGTATTGTATATAAAAAGAAAATCATTTTCTCTTGCCATCAAAAGTAATGATGTGAAATATATTGATAATTTCATTTCGAACGCTTAACATATAAGACTTGTTTTTTCTTTTGCAAGTTTTTTATGCATAGATATACACTACTGGCCATTAATATTGCTACACCAGGAAGAAATGCAGATAACAAAATGATATTTATTGGATAAATATATTATACTAGAAATAACAAGTTAATAAATTTTCAAAAGATTTGGCTGGATAGATCCTGAGAAATCAGTACCCAGAACAACCACATCTGGCAGTAATAACAACAGTTATACGCCTGGGCATTGAGTCAAACAGAGATTGGATTGCGGTGACGAGCCAGTCCCACGGCAACCATTGACCACACGTTTTCTATTGGTGAAAGATTTGGAGAACGTGCTGGCCAGGGCAACAGTAGAACATGTTCCGTATCAAGGAAGGTCCGTACAATATCGGCAACATGCGGTCGAGCATTATCCTGCTGAAACGTAAGGTTTCGCAGGGCTCGAATAAAGGGTAGAGCCACGGGTCGTAACACACCGGAAATGTAACGTGCAATGTTCAAAGCAACGTCAATGCGAACAAGAGTTGACCGAGACGTGTATCCAATGGCACCCCATACCATCACGCCAGGTGATGGGCCAGTATGACGATGATGAATGCACGCTGTCAGTGTGCGTTCACCACGATGCCGCCAAACACGGATGCGACCATCATGATGCTGTACACAGAACCTGGATTCATCTGAGAAGATGACGTGAAGGGAAGCCGCAGCCATGGTCTCCAAGCTGAGAGTCCATGCTGTTGCAAACGTCGTCCAACTGTTAGTGCAGACGCTTGTTGTCTTCCAAACGACCCAGTTTCTTGACTCACGGCTGGTGACGTGGTTGCACGATCCATTACGGCCATGCAGGTAATATGCCTGTCCTCTCGGCTGCTAGTGATAGATGGCCGTTGAGATCGCGCATGACGTTCCGTATTACCATCCTGAACCCATTGATTCCATATTCTGCTAACAGTCATTGGCTCTTGACCGACGCGAGCAGCAATAATGCGATAAGACATACCGCAATCCCGGTACGCTGCAATTCGACCTTTATCAAAGTCAGAAACGTACTGGTACGCATTTCTCCTTCTTACACGAGACATCACAACAACTTTTCACCAGGCAACAACGTTCAAATGCAATTTGTGTAAGAGGAACCGGCTGAACAATTTCCTCATTTAAACATAATATAGGTGTCGCTACTGGCGCCTGCTTTGTCTGAAAGCGCTGAAAAGCTAATAATTTGCATATCACAGCACCTTCTTCGTTTTGTTTAAATTTCACGTCTGTAGCATGTCGCCTTCTTGGTGTTGCAATTTTAATGGCCAGTAGTGTACTTCATAAATGCTTATGTAATTGCTGTAGGCATACATAAGCATTTATGTTAGTGTTGTGTACTTTCTAGAGCAGTGATTCTCAACCTGTGCGGCACGCCTTCTAGGGGGTCACGAGCATATCCAAAAGAAAATGTTATTTAAAAATTCGATTAAGTCACTGAAAGGAAAGAACACACACACACACACACACACAAAATTACATTTCGACATATTTAATAGTTAACTATTTAAATTAAAACAACCTATTAAATTAAAAAGAAATTTAATAATTATTAGTGACTTCCTTGGGCCTGTCTTTCAGAGCAAAGTTTTTCGAGTGAGGGTTTAATATTAGAAATAGACACTCTCTGTTCTTTTTCTATATTTAACTGAGATCTATATTTTGTCTTCAAAAAAAAGCCACCACAAAAAAATCCAGTTTCACAAAGGTAAGATGTTGGAAATGGTACTAGAATGCGAAATGCCCTTGTTTTTAGTGCAGAAAACTCATCATCCACTAATTTTCAAAATTCAAGGAGTGATTTATTACTGAATTTTCTTTTGGTTTTGCCTCTTGCCGTGAAGTCTATGAAGGTGTCTTCCTCTTCAACTGAGAGTCCTTTGGCAGTATTTTCAAATGGATCCCTCACCCACTTGTAACTTGAAATCAGTTTGTCGTCAGCAAGGAAGTACTTTTTAAAATTCTTTGCTAGCATTGCTAAAAGATTTTCAATGGTTACAAAAACAGCTTTTACATGTTGTTCTTCAGCCTTGTAAGTTTTTATACAATCATTCAAATTTGCAAACATCGGTAAGTTTTCTTGCTTTAAATTTCTGCTCAACAATTCCAATTTCCTACAAAAAGCATTAACTTTATCACTCGTATCCAATATATGTGTATTGCTCCTTGCAGTTGAAGATTCAATAATTTAATTTCTCGAATATGTCGACCATCTAGCTCAATTTCATCACAAATAAATTACCGCGAAAATTCTCAGCTTCCGGTCTGTTTTCCTCTTCTAGGAAAACGGCGATATCTTCTCTTAATTCATAAATACATTGCAAAAATTTCCCTCGTAATAACCATCTTACCTCGCAATAAAATAGTAAAGCTGAATGTACGGCACCCATGTCTTTACAAAGTGCGGAAAAGATTCTTGATTTCAGGGGTCTCATTTTTATATAATTTACTACGGTTACAACAGTACTTAACATAATATTCAAACCAGGACTCATTTCTTTGGAAGATTAAGCTTCTCTGTGTATCATGCAATGTGTCTACACGCGCTATGGCAATTTCTGTTTCACAAGTGCTTGAATACTTTGCAATCTTCCGGACATAGAACGAGCAATATCGATGCATATTCCGACGCAATTTTTGCATTCTATGTTTGCCTCGTTCATAAAATCATTTAAGATAGCAAATAATGCGAATACTGTTGCTTTGAGTTCTATTCGTTTGCAGAAAAGAAATTCTTCTACTACTGACGAATCATCATAAAATCTAACATAGGCAATTAAATGAGCATCTTTATTAGTATCTGTTGCCTCATCGAGTTGTTTTGAAAACAATTTGTCACACAACTTCAACAGAAACTGACACTCTACATCTTCAGTTATATCAGCAATTCGACGGGCAACAGTAACATTTGAAAGAGGTATAGAAAGAAATTGTTTTAAAAAATTATCTCCAAACATAATTTCTACAGTCCCAGTTGCGGCTGGCAAAATAAGCTCTTCACCAGTGGTGTGAGGCTATTTACATCTGTGTGTGTGGTTATTTTATATGAAACTTTGTAAAAGGCAATTAAAGCTTTTTCATTCACAGACAAAGTTTTTTTAAACAATGATTTTTGCTTTTCATAGGATTTTAATTTTAATTCGAAGAATTCTCTGAGTTTGTTTACGTACTCACTATGAAGCGTTTCTAAATGTCGTTTAAGTCTATTAGGTTTCATGCTGTCTGCCGCCAACATTTTTGAGCAAATAATACACAGGGGCCTTTTTTCTCCATTTACTTCAGTACTAGAAAACCCAAAATTTAAGAATTCTTGAGAATATTTTCTTGATTTTATTTTCAGAACCACGCTTGTCTATGTACTTGTTGATACTTGTCTATCGTCTAATGCTCGATTACGGCCGCTTAAAAATTTATCCATGATTCTGCATAAGTCTGTTGCCGTGAATATTTAATACAATAAATTGCATGTACACAAATATATATATATATATATATATATATATATATATATATATATATATATATTATATATATATATAACATACACATTCAGAATAGATTAAACAGCGATAGAAGAATCGACTCAAAGGAGATTGTCTGGAATTGAAATTGGCTTCATAGAACTTTCTCTTTCTCCCTATGAGAAAACATTTGTTCCCATATGCGCATGCTCTTAATTTAACCTTTAAGCTGACCTGACAAATTCCAGACAAATTGAAACTTCTCGCGAAACCGTGAGAATGCCCGACATGGTGGGACGCAAGAGCAATAAAAGGCATAGGATTCTTGTTTTTTCAATGCTGAGGATCGGTGTTGCAAAATGTCAATAAATTTCAGTATTCTTGGTAATTTGTAAAGTTTAAAATTAAGGTTGTAGTATAGGTTTAGTGCCAAAATTCTCAAAATACATTATAATTGTATACACTTTATTGTATGCGGTGGGGAGGGGAGTGCGATGAAAATTATAATTGAAAATTGAGCCGTGAATACTAAAAGTTTGAGAAACACTGTTCTAGATAATACTAATTCAAAAACCTTCGTAGCAAAACTGATTGTTCATAGATTATAATAAATAATGATTCTTATTAATATTAGTAGATCGTTTTCCTAATTTTTTACTGTTATATTTATTACAGTTTACAAATTTGGTGTTTGAGATTTGGAAAATATTGTCACATAAAATAATGCCTGTGTTTAAAATTGCTAATTATTTGCTTTTTCCCATAAGTAATAAGGAAGCATGAAAAAAATGCTTCCGATATTATTGCTTATTAAAATGAATCTATTTATCATTAGAAATGTTCGCGAATAACTAGCTTTAATTAAGCATGTTGGATTTGATTACTAGTTAATTTAGTTGTTTATTAATGATTTGAGAAATCAGTAATTTTGTTGGCAAGAATATTAAATTTCATCCATTATTATGGGCCTTTTAAAATTTGAATATGCACGTTAGTTCCCTTAATTTTAGATTTGTAGAGATTTATATCATAATTTTGCTTTTACTGAAAGTCATAAGTTAAATAGTGGCTGTTGATGCCAATTGATTAATTTGAAGTTATTTAAAATTTTGATGAAGTGTTTCTTATCAAAAATTTATGTAAATTTGTCCAGTTTGCATCGATAATAAACTTCATCAATATTACTGCCTTTAAATCCTGTTTGTCCTAGCTAGTAGAACCTTTTTCCCATAAGCATTTACCATTTCCTTTTTTTCAGCATTTTGAGATATCTGTTTCCCATCTTTTAGGTGATATTTCTGAGGATTTTTTTTTTAATTGGCGCAGCATGTTCATTTTTGGACCTTGCGCCATAAAATCCAATCAACCTGGGGATTCTTTTTTAATAATTTGGGAAAAGTTAAATTTTAACTTGATTGGATAGTATTTATAATCGTATATAAATTATTCCAAGTTTTCTGGATATAGCCAGTGGCGTAGTGAGCAAAATCGGCGCCCGGGTACGATACCTTTTTTGGCGCCCCATTGAAAAAAACAGTAATACAATATAAATATGGGAATAAAATGTATTAAGTAACAAGAGATATATAATAATATAATGAGATATTTAATACATTGTGATAAATGGAGTAAAATTGCAATAAAGAATACAGTATAAATATTGTACCTTCTATAAAATAATTGAAAATATATTAATTTAAAATCTAAAACAAAGCTTGAAATTTAAACAAATTTCAATTCTAATTTACAAAAAACAATTATATTGGATTCGGAAAAGTGTCATTAGAATAATCGGACTTATGTGTTTTAGAATTAATTATAAAAAGATATTTTTGATTTTACATACTAATACAAATATTTTAAAAAACATAAAATTTTTTTAAACATGAAATAATTCGTTACGTATCATAGAAATAAGCAGATTTGTAATCATTTGCAATCTAATATATACTACACTATTCACATTTTTCTTGCTTTTGTTGAAGCGAATTGATCAATTATGTTATCAAAGTTGATCATTTCAAATTTTTCTTTTTTCTATACTTAAGTTTGTTGAATCTTCTCTATTCTTAAGTTAAAAACTTGATAAGTTAACTAATTCTTAAGTTAAAATCTTCAATGGTTTTGACTCATGGTGGATCATAAATAAGTCAAAATTAATTTTATTTTACTGAATGAGCATTCACAGCTTGCAATTGATGCAGAAACAGTTAAAAATATTTGAATGAAACTCTTCTTCTCTCTCTATCTTCACCGTATGAGGTAAAGCATGTTGGAAGTTTTAATGGAGTTTTAGGTTTAATTTCTTCTCTAATGCTGATTAACATCTTTCAGTCCCAATTTTCTCTATAGACTTCTGTTCCATGGAAATCTGTATCTACCCCAAACTTTTACATTTGTTAAACACGGTGACTTAGCGCTCCCAAGGTAGAGGCTCGATTCTCAAGCTAAGTCAATTCAACCTTTCATCCTTTGAGTGGGTCGATTAACTGAAGTCCAATCATCCTTGGGAGCTAAACACCGGGGATTTCGCTTTGGGCTGACTATCAAACCGGGACATATGCTTCGCACCCCAGGGACCTCGGTAAAGAAAACGGATATGGGCACTGTAGGCCTTGATCCGTATATTACAAATTTGAAGTCGAGATATTTTTTTATTTATTTATCAATTAATATTTAACTGTTAAGAAAATTGATTTTAATAATTTAACATTTCCACAACGATGTCATAAAAATTTTAAATGTATTATTTCTAACTTTTTAACCAAATGAAGCAATTAAAAATTTTTATTCCCTATTAAATTGGGCATTATCTTAGTTATGAAAGACTCTACAAATTGGTGTTCATTCGATGTTGAACATATGCTATAACTTATCCTAACAAATTTTCAAAAATTCTATAATATTACTAACTTCACAAATTTCAGCTATTTATTGCAAAATAATATTTGGGTAAGACATTACACCCCAAATTTAGGATCAACTCACCTGATTTTTCACAATGATATTTTTTTAAACATTTCATTACCACAGATTAAACTGAAAATTTTATTTCATTTTTTTATTTCAGAAAAATTCCAGAGAAAAACTGCAACTTCATAGGAAATTTCGCATTTAAAATAGCTTTTTAAATTATATCATTCAGACCATTAATGTAAACCATAAACTATTTTTAATGTAAAAAATTGAAATCACAAAACGTAATATATTGATAATTTATAATGTTTCATTTTTATACCATAAAACCAATTTTGATTCTAAAATTAGAAAATATTTGTTAATAATTTTTCATCTGATTTCAATTAGATAACTAAATCCTGCCAAAGCATTATCAATGCAAATTTCAGATAAGCAATTAAACGTTAATATAGACAACCAAAACATTTTGCAAATTTCTTAAATCAAAACACACAAATTCAAGTACAATTATGCATATTTAATATAATCAGAAGTTTTCAACCAAACAATAAATATTATGTTATTAAAAATTATATTTATCTCCAAACTGATGCACTCTATATTGTTCTTTCAAGTTTTTCGTTGATTTTATTTATTATCAAGAATTACAAGTGCTGAGATAAAAATATATTTTAACTGTTAAACGCCTAATTTTATTTAAAAAATTTTCTCAATCAGCTATCATAGTAGTAAAAATTTTCTTCGTATTTTTAAGGTATTTAATATAATTGTTTTTTAAGTTATTAAAATATATTTTATTATTAAAATAAATGCTAATTTTTATTGAAATAAAAATTTATTTCTATTAAGAATCATTTTGGAAGTGTTGCTCATGCAATGTCATAAAGGTTTTTTTCTTTCAATAAATTTATATCATTTAAAGCGATTTATTTTCAAAATTTTACAATGTAGAATGAGAAATATGTACGATTTCTTTGTAAATTTCTGAAAGGAATTTTTCAAGTTAAAAGATTTGTTTTTATATAAATTGAACTAATTAATTAAAAAATATATTCTGCATATTTAAACATGCAAAAAAAAAAAAAAAAAAAAAAAAAAAAATTAAAAGGAAAAAGACATTTACAAAAAGGAAAAAAGTTTATAGATTTCTAACTTCTATGAATTGAAAAAAGAATTTTTCAATTTAAGGTGCTAATGTAAAGCCGAAAAATTACGAGTGAAATAAAAATTATTTACCCAAACAAAAACATTTAAACATTAAATAAATTACTTTTAAATTAATTGTTTTAACTAATAAGTAATTTAATATTTAATTTCCAAAACTCTGCAATCATGTGTTAATAAATATTTATACCAGCTAAAATATGAAATAAATATTGGAATTGAAAGAATACATAGTAGACAGAAAATACAACTTACGACAATAGTATTTTAAATGTCTAAACTCCAGATTTTCAAAAGTTTATATTCTTGTTTCCAATAAAGCTATGTTTGGGAACAAGCGAAATACTATAACCGTGTGAACAATAAAAAGGAAAGAAAGTTTGTGTTTTCCTTCAATTTGGAGGTTTATTTATTAATTCTCGAACACCTTCATTTCGATTTCAGGAAGACAATTCCCTCCGCGGCATACTGTATTGCTATATTATGAAAAAATTTCCCCTTTCTTTGAAGGTCAGCCTGGTGCCGAACACCATGGAGGGAGATTCCTTCCTCCCTGACGGACAAAATATTTTGGACAAAGGAGACCGCTAATATGAAACACGTTTCTTCAGGATTTTCTCGCGAGTATAAAGCGACACTAGGCTAAAAGGCTACAATACAGCCTGAGATAAAAAATACAAGAAAATTTTTTTTATTTTGGGACAATGGATAATATAATTTCCCAAAGTGTCAATAACAACTGAATTTAATCTTTCTATATCGCTTCTTGATAACTTAAATAAATTTGATTTTTCTGATGCTATTAGCACATTTAAATGCTTACAAGTTTTCCTTAATATGTATATATGAAATTTTCTTTTTTTGCGAATAATTTTTTATTACGTATAGTCGAAATAAAATTAAATTTTTTCACATTTTTCAACATAAAAAGAAATTAAAAATATTAGTGAAATACTGTTTGTTCAATAAAAGAATTTAATCTCTTATAAGAAATTAAAAATAGCACGTCAAATAATATTTCAAAACACTGAAATTTCAACAAAAATTTTTTAATTTTTGAATAATTATAACACCCAGAAGGGGTCAGAGGAAATAATATTCATTGAACACTTTTTTTTTATTTTGAGTATAGCAAACTTATTTGTTTTGTTAGTTATTATGACTTTTTTTAGCAATATAACTTGAGTTAGATAACTTGTTCAACAATTAGGACTCATAAAGGGCATTGAGAATCTTGGCGTGTTCACAAAATTAAATAGGCGTCTTTCATGAGCTTACTCTTCTGTAATCTCCCTATGTTAATAGATCCAAAAGTAATAAAACATTAATACAAATAATTTGTGGCAAATATCTTTATAATAAAATAAAAGCATCTCATATGCATTAAAATGAAACTGACCAAACTAATATTCCAGAAATTTCATAAAAAAAAAATTAAGATATTTTCGTTATTTACACATTTACAAGATTTGTAGTACAAAACAATAGTATCACAAACTTTGAGCAAAATATGAAACTCAAAAAGGAAAGGATTAAAAGAATGAACACCGATAATCTAATTGATTAAGAAATAAAAATCGAAAGCATGGTTAAATAAACATACTTTTTAAAGGGAACTAAGTTATGCAAAATCATCGAAATGTAAAAGTTTCGTCTATGGCAAGCTCCTGCAGTCTTCCTCATATATTTTTAATCAACAACTTCTTATTTCCAAATTTGATTCTTTCCTTAAGATTTTTTTTTTATTTTTCTGTGGACATGACACAATAATTATAAAATGCAAGGTTTATTTCACAGAATAAAATAAATATTATAATAAAACAAATATTGAAATTTTCTGAAAAATTTTGTTTATCTTTGAAACGATTTGGCGCCCCTCTACAATCTGCGCCCGGGGCATGATAGCACCCCTTGCCCCCCCGTCACTACGCCTCTGGATATAGCTTTTGTGTTTGTTACATTATAGTTTAAAATGAACTTTAGATTTTCACCAATTTCATTTTGATTAATATGAGTGAGCTGAAGAGTGCTTCTTAAAAGTTTAGCTTAGTTAAAGGATTATGTCATATAGAGATGTTTATATATATATATATATATATATATATGCATGCATGCAGATTACATCATTTATCATTTTAAATGTATATCATATGTATACACAGAAAACATAATCAGGGGCTTAGTGAATCAAGATTGTTTCTCAATTCAAAAACGTATCTTATGTATTTTCACTATAATTATTATCAGCTATTAAACAGAATATGTTAATGGTTGGTAATGACACACTTATATGAGATTGTGAATAATAATGTTGATGTGTGATACGCGCGTAAATGTTTCTTCAATAAGAGTTTTTATAATTTTTACATTACTTTGTATTTTACATTTATCCCAGAAAAACAAACTATTCACTTATGTATTTGAAATTTGTTAAAGTGAGCTGAAGTTCACAAGTCTTCCTTCTGACAGCATATATATGACCAACATACATTAATTTACAATGCATTTAAATTGCTCAAAACTTGCTATTTGAAAATGAGCAAATTAATTATAAGAAGCCAGAAAGGAAGTGGAATATTGTTTCTAATACCTCGCTACTAGGATTTTCAGCATTACAAGGGCTTACGTTTTGACAGATAAATATCTTTGTGCATCAAGTTGGCGTTCCATTGTGAAAGAAGTAGTATAAACAATGAAAAACTATATTTTAAAATTTTTGTTTAAGATATCTGAGTCATTTGTTTGTTTTAAGTATAGTATTAGTGTTGTTACAGTAAAATGTGTAGCTTCAATTTTATACATTATATTTATTACAACAATTTTTGTTATATCCACTTCAGTTGTCAACTATATTCATAATAATCAATCAGTATTTATTAAACAATATTATTATATTTGTAAACATTAGATAATTTTACCATATAAATAATACCTAATTTTATTTCATAAAGTAACAGGTATTAACAGATTTAGAAGGGATCTTTTTATTGTGCAGATTTCTAAATGCATCTGTACAATTTTTAAAATCCTCTCTGAACAAATTTTTTATTGTTACTTCAAGTTTTTGAATTGGAAATATACAATTCACAAAATTACAGATTTGTCAATTGTCCTAAAATTTTTGTATTGTGTACAAATTTTAATCTTGTGTGTAAAAATTCAAGCTGAACCAACTGTAAAAAATTATAAATTTTTAAATTTTTTAACAAGGCAGTAGAAAAATAATATACCTATTTTCTTATATCAAACTGGCATTAATGTTTTCAGAGCTAGTATTTTAACCACAAATCATGTTTTGAAAAGAATTGCACATTTCAGCATTTTTATGAAAAGTAAGATGCATTGAATTAAGGAATAATTTCAATTTATAACAAGATTACATGAGTGCAAAATGCTAAAAAACAAGAACACTTTTTTTTTCAGAATTACACACACACACACACACACACACACACACACACACACACACGCACACGCACGCACGCACGCACGCACACACACACAAACACACAGATATATATATTTCTTATAAAATAAAATATCTAATAATAAGAACGATAAGTTTATTAGAATAATAGTGAGACAAATATTTTAATTTGATTTTTAATCATTTTCCAAAATTATTGAGTTTTTACCTCTACAAACATTTGGGACATTTAATTTTATTTTCAACTTATTTCATGAAAAATATACACTATAAGGTACGATTAATAAGCATACGATAACAGCATACTAAAATATTGCGTCTAATATGAAATTAAACACTTTAAATTGGAAAAATTATAAATATCTTTGAAAAAAATTGAGTTTGTAGTAACACTTTAGTGGAAAAACATAAAAGCATTTCAATAACCAAACGAACGATAACAATATATTACAACACACTACAATACAGATGACATTAATGCTCTTAGGGGAATCATTTTATGTTCACGAAATTTATTTGAGAAGAATATTGTCCTGCGCAACGCAAATGACATTACTTTTTACAAAAAAGGAGTAAAAGTAATAAAATATCAAAAGAATGGATAAATATCCTGTAGCACTTAAGGCGATATAAAATATGTAACTGAAGTTATAGTATTGATGTTCGAGAAGAAATGCTTGAGAGAGAATATCAGGAAGGAAATTGAGAATCAATTAGATATGCTCAAAGTGACAAGTTTAGAAATAGTGTGATTGAACGACTTTCTTTCTCTGTATGGCTACAACAATAATTAAATTATAAATCACCTTGTTGTCACTAAGATGGGATACGCAGTACAATACCGTCTCCAAACAGCTTTCTAATACAGCCATTGCAAACTATTCAACCGCAAGATTCTGTTGAACATATTATTCATCTTGACGCATTTCTCAATTGATGTTGAATGCTGTTTTCAGAAAATTCAAATTTCTCGTAAATTCATTTCAACACTTTTACCATTTTAAATGTATTTGGATCTTTTTCTCATTAATTAAACTCTGTAAAATTAGTCTATTTTAAACATGAAAAAAAGTGATTACAGTATGAAAAGAAAACTTCATCTTTCCACTAAAAGGAAATCGATGAAAACTCGATTTCCTTTCCGATCGCAAACAAAAAAAATAAAAGACAAAGCTGAAAAATTAAAATCCAAAAAAAAAAAAAAAAAAAGTTTAACTATACGAATTTGTATGTTTGTAAATAGTGTTTTTGTGTGTGTACAGAAACAGAAACTAGAATTAAATATATATATTTAGTTTGTTTTTCCTTCATGAAATGTGAATTTTTCAAGCATTTCTTTACTTTATTAACAGATTTATTTTAATTACTATTTTACCTCATATATATTTCAAGGTATTAACTAAATTTCCCATATGCTCATGAAATTGCATTATATTTTACTCGTATTAACTATGAAATTATACTTTTCTCGTATGCTATATGTTGCATTTCCATTTGAATATTTGTTGACAAATATAAACCTAATTTATATTTCTCACAATTTTACTCTAAACTTATTTTAATCTAATTTACCTGTGTGTTTTTATAAGGCATATTTAGTGTTAATCTAATTTTGTTTTTATCAAGCCAGGTGAAAATATCTAATAAAATAACTGAAGAGTTTTAAAATCTTCAGAATTAAAGTATATTTCACAACACATTTTACAGCAGAATATCAATTTTTTAAAAAACGTGTACTTCTAATTATAACTTAGTTAATTTTATTTATATAGAGGAATAAAGTTAGGACTTGTGAGATGAAAGATAAGAGATGAATCTCTCTTTCATGCTGTAAGTAATTCTAATTATATAAAATAGATGTAATGATTATTATATAAATAATTACAGTCACAATATTTTTATGAAAATTGCGATACGATTATACATATATATATATATAGATAATCGTAACGTTATTCTCATAAAAATATATATTGTAACTGTATTTATATAATAATCATTTCATCTATTTTTATATAATTATATATATATATATATATATATATATATATATATATATATAAAGTTATTCCAGTTTTAAAAAAAACTTGAATATTTTTATAGTAAGTTAGTTTTGAAAGCAATAGTTTTTAATTATTTGTTGCATTCATATTCAAAAGTATCTTAAGTCAATGGATCAAGTCTCATAAAATCAAATTGAACCAAGGCACTTAAAAAAATATTTTTAATCATTCATATAGTATTTTAGGTTTGATTTGAATTCTGATAATCATTTTTGACAGTTTAATTAGTAACTGTAAAATCACTCAACATTTGCAATTTGTCTTCATATTTTTTAGTACGAATAATAAAAACCGAACTCTAAAATATAAATAAATAATATTTTCTTTAGAATCACTGGCAGCTAATTTTCCATAAGACAGCAGCAAATAATTCCGGTGTCAGTTCATCGAGCATTTGTACTGACCCACTTTCCCTCACCCCTATTCTAAGAACCCTGAGGGTAATTTGAGGTAAACATCTGTTAGGAGCAAATTTAAAACTCCCTTTTTGGCTGTTTTTATGGCGTTAGTACTTCAATTTTTCACGATATAACGCGCCAATTCTGGCAGACTCGCTAACTTCGAAGGATTGATTGACAAGCAATTTCAACCAATAATAATGTTTGGGATACTCCCCTCTACAAGCTTTGAGAACTAACACCAGATGGGGCGACAAGACAACAGAAATTCTCACGTAGGTCTGGAAGAGCCTTAAAACGTCACCGTTATTACTTGCATATGGAATTCCAGATGTTCGGAGAAAGCTTGGATATCAATTGTAAGACATTGTAGGGGCTGGGTAGATCTTGGACCTACATGTGGTTGCCCGTAGCACAACATTGCAGCTACATTCAAAGTTTGACTTTCTGACACAAAAAGCCGGAATCTCTCACCACTGCTAGAAGGAAATTTGTAGGAAAAAAATGGTTCCTAGAAAGGGGGAAGAAATGTTGTCTTGTGCCACTAGATTGGCAACATGGGGTGCGCTGGTCGTAGGTCTGGAAGAGCCTTAAGAGATGGTATAAGAGAATGACGTGCTACATGAGGAATTAAAAAACATTCTTCTGAAAATTCCTAATGTTCAGGAGATATTGCTAGAAGTAGATTACAAGTCAGACCCTAGGTTTCAAATTGCAAATAATGATAAATTTATTGAAAATGTGAAGAAAGATGATCATTTTCAAATCAAAGCTGGCGCGAAACCATCAGCTAGTGAAGCATTTGCCTGTTTTGAAGTGGATCAGCTCCAGTGTGAGGACATGCAAATTCTCACTGTCAAGCGGACGAATACAGTCAAACAAAGCTTCAGATGTTCAGCAAGTAATGACTTTCATTTATGGCATTGAACTGTATTAAGATCTTAGTATATAAGTAAAAAATTTCATTTAATTGACTAAGAATTCTTTTTCTTAAAGAAAGTAAGTAGCTTCATCGCGTCCATTTTAAACGTACAATAATTACAGTAAAAACATTTTCGAAAGAAACTCCACTTTCTGGAGTTCTACTGTACCAATATTTATTTCAAAACTATGCAAAGTTTATATGCAGTAGACGCTAGTCTTAACGTACCTCTGATTTGTGTTCACTCTCGTATTTACGAACATGTGGCTAGTGACTATAGTAATGGCATACACGATATAACAATTGCAACTCCCATTTACAAATTAAAATTTTGAAAAATCTTTTTTTGTGAACCTTTGTTTCTGACAAATTGTTTTCTTTGTCACTTTTTTTATTTTTAATTTCTAATGATCTAATATTTATTTCAATTTTTTATTTGTTTTTTTTATATACATAATTTTGAGAACTTTATACATTCTTGAATAATGAAGCGATATGTGAAGGCCTTCCCGACATAGTGGGAAAACTGTTAGAAAATTTGAGCTCTTACAACATTAATTGAACGTCGCAAATAATGGATGCAATATTATTTCTCACATTGAACTAGTTAAATTTAAGATAGATACTTTATCAATCATTAATATTTACATATTTAATACTTCCTAAAGGTAGATATTTATACACTTTTATCAAAATGTTGTGAACCAGTATTGAACTCTTCTGAAAACTGAAAGTATTACATTTAGTACAATTCAAAATCTCCCCATAGCACAATTTATCACAAGTGCTACAGTTTTAGATAAATTAAGTAGTACTCATAAATGTTAAAGCTATGTATATATATATATATATATATATATATATATATATATATATATATATATATATATATATATATATATATATATATATATATATATATATATATATATATATATAAAAAATTTAAAACACTTATAAACAAAGAGCATGTTTATATATCTAATGACAAAAACAATTTTCTCTAGTAAAGCACACTTGCTTACTTAAATATGGATAAGGCTTTTTCCTAAATAAGTACAATAATTGTCTTCACAAATGAAATTAAACCAAAGACTGATAAAATATAATGCTGGTTATCAATTACATAATCTAAAACAAAAATTTTTGCTACTTATTGGAGTTGGTTAAAATAAAACTTTAATTTCCTGATACTTGACAGTAACAAAATAGTCCTTTTGATAATTTATTAAATATAATAGTATTATGATTTATTCAAGCATAAACTATTAAATACCTAATCAAGGTCATTGATGCACAGGTGCATGGTGAAAATAAATGTAATGCAGAAGCAGCAATATACAATGTTAAAAGTAAATTACTATTTATATATCAGTAACGAATTTGTTTGATCAAAACATTTAGTATATACACATATTTTCTGTTTTACTTATAATAAAAATTTTCAGTTCCTTTGTTATCAATATTTGTTCATTTTAAATTTGTTTCCTCAGATATAGTTTTACATATTTTTGTGAAGATTACCTACAAAATAAATACATTCAGTCGATTAGAATTTTAATGCAATAGTTATTCATATATGTACAATGTTTCTCACAAATTGTTAGAACAATTTTAAAAACTTACTAGTTTAATTTAGATACATTTTATGAAATATTAAAAATTAAATATTAGTTCATAATTTCATCTCTTAACTTATGGAAATAAACTCATCTCTTATGGAAATTTTCCTTTAATCGGGAAATTTTTTTCTGAGGATGTCTCTTATTAAAGCATATTTTTGAAGTTAACAGAATTTAATATCTTTTCAAAAAGTAGCATAATTATCAACTTCACTATTCAAAATATGTGTAAATAAATTTAACATGTAGGTAGTAGTACCTATCACAAATCTTTACATGAAGCATTTGTTAATGAAATCTAAAAAGTTGTGTTCAAAATAAAGAAAATTTATATTAATCTTTAATTTGAGATAGGACTTTTTTCCTTCCATGCATTTTAACTATTGCTAAAGTTTTGTATTCAACACAAAAAGTGTTAGTTAATTACTTTATATTTAATATTAACTATAATTCAATAAAAAAAACTTACATGCACACTTAAAAAGGCAAAATTAGAACATTTATTAGAAACATGATTTTATTTAAAAGACTAAAAATTATGACATGAATCTTATTTGACAATTATGAATCTTTAAATTTGAAGCTGGATGATGTACATGCAGTTTTAAACATTACTCGATTCTACATTCCTGAAAAATTACAAGAGAGTTTAATAGAAAATGAAATACATAAAACACAGAAAATATAAACAAGTTTCAAAATACATGGTAAATAAATATAATCTAAGCAAAGAATGAACTTAAAATCCCAACTGATAGACAAAGTGACACTTATAAATATATGTGATAGTTCACAAAAACTTTATACCACAGTTTATATATGGATTTAAAAATATCACAGTGTCTTTAACATATATATATGTGTGTGTGTGTGTACTCTATAAAAGATAAAGCAGTTATGTTGTTTATTAATGTAATATTATACAAAAACAAGTCATGTCTAAGGATCATTTAGATGACATCTGCAATTACAAACTGTTTTCAGATAACAATTTACTCGAAATGAAAATTTTTTGGGGCTTTGTATAAGAAAAAAGTAATGCAAGTGAAGTATGATAAGTAATATATATATATAGCAGTTTAATTAAAAAAGTTGCAATGATGCAATCACAAATAAAAAATAAACATTACTCTAAAAATTGAGATATTGTTTCATTTTGTAGGTATTCAATGTATTTTAAAAACTTGTTTATTTACAAAAGTACATGTTTGTACACCAGATTGTATGTACAAATAGGGCGTAACGAATGGAATTATTTTTTATAAATTTTATAACTTAAAAATACATGCAAGCTTGAGGTTTTTCTGTATGCTGATTCATTATTTATGATTAGTTGTTGAAATATTTAAACTGAATAATAAAACATATGTTATACTATTATTGAAAATAAAGACCATATTCTAATGAAAAATAAAAGATTAAAAAAAAAAAATTCTAATTTAAAGAAAGTATTTACTAAAATTCTAATTATAAGTAAATATTGTTACTTTATCATGCAACTTTTCTTTATTCTAAAACAGCCTAATTCCCAAAATTTAGTCTTTAAAAAGTCAATGTTACAGAAAATTACATAATTGAAGACACAGTACTGCTAATTTCTTTCAGGGATAAACATTAATACAATGATTAATTTTTGGCTTTAGCACAATTGTCACATTTTGCAAACGAGGGATAACACAAAGAGCTACAACTTAAATACACTCCAAATAATTATGACTCACATCAGAAAATGCAACCAGACTGTTGAACAAGCCAAAGAATCAACCATTCAGCTGGAAGTTCTTCACACAAGGATAGCTGACATACTTGCAACATCAAAATTATTTTTTGAGTTTTTTCACATCTGTCCTGATAAGTGGTTTTTAATGCGCATTTTCTATAATCAAAATGTTTAAATCCTTCTATAACACTACATTCAAATGAAGCTTGAAAAACTGATATAAAGTAACTATTTTGTTTTTAAGTATAAATCATTTAATGCTAAAGTAGTGAAAGCACATACATGGACCATCAGTAGAGGCTGGAATGAAAGAATTAGGTTTTATTGATACGCAAAAAATAAAAGCATCTTGCATTTCACCCCCTCCCTTTTCTTTGCAATCTACTTTCAAAACAAATATGCTTCAAAGATTTCTTTTGAATACCCTTGTTTTTGTTGTTCTCTTTTAATCAATATTTCTTGAGCATGATTTATAACAAAAAACTGCGCAAGAGAAATTGGCAAATAAATTGCAATATGGTTATTTCTTGATAATAATTATTCTTGATAATTTTTAAATAAAATCATTATCAAATTTAAAAACACTTGAGAAAAAAAAAAAAAAACTCATTTTGCAATGCCAATAACTTTTTAAACTCATTCACAAGAATATTTTTTTCAGTAAATTGATTTACATATACACATTTATAAATCACTTGTAAAATCTAACTGATAGTAAGAGAAAGCTTGGTATACCTAAGATAAGGCTACCCTAATAAATCAACTTAAGGAATAGAAATTACTCCTTCAGTAAAAAAGGCTGAAATGATCTATAGTCCATCTATATCTAATGTAGAGTAGGAAGGTATTAGTAACATGTTTGCTTTTTTAGACAGGATACATATTACGAAAAGAGTCTTCAGGGTGCAGAAAAGAAAGCTGACCCAAGAATTAAAACTTGTCAAAATCACTTATGCTGAAAACCCAGCAGAAAAAGTGAGGAAATATTCTCAGTTGATAGAGCAAAGTACAGCTTTATAGACTGCTAAGTAGGACAGACCAAAAGGTGACCCTACCATGCAGTGGCACAGTGAAGGAGGTGGGCAAGGGAATCTATTGTGCACCGGGCGTCGCTTTGAGAGGTGCGCAAAATAGTAGTTACGAAAATTTTATTCGGAGAAATATATTTTAAATTTAGTTATTATTTACTTCTGTTGAAGAGCTTGCCATAAATATGTTCCTCTATATTTATATATTCATATTAACAGGTTAGTATAGTTCGTATTAAAAAGTGTGTTCGTTTAATCACGTTTTCCATTATCTTTTCTTATAGTTTTTTATACTTTGTTCAAGATTTGTGGTGCTTTATCATTATTTTGTATAGTAAATTTTGTACATGTAATGATGGAAATATGTTAAATTTTTTCCGATAAAAATTTTAAAAATAAATTACATTGGTTAGTTTCCTTTTTATTTGAGATGTTTTTAGTTTCATCTTATTTACCAAATAATATGATTGATTGATTTTGTAAGGTTTACTGATGCAAGGTCTAATATTGGACATTTCTGCACCGTACAATACTTGAAACTGAAAGTAAAAATTCTGTGTTAAAAGACTAGTCAGATGTATACAATGGATGTATTAAAAGTTCAAGAAAAGCATATGTAAAGGATTATTTTGGATAAAAATCTTAAATGGAATTCAAGAAACCTATTGCACGTAAAAATGCAAACAAATTTCTATGTGGTTTAAACCCAATCAAGTCTGGTAAAATTAAATTTGGAGTATTAAAAAACACTATGCGTAAATCTTTAAAATTAAGACAGACAATTAAAATGTGATGTTCCAAGACAAGAATAAGTGCTTGTGTGTAAATTTAGTTATGTCCAAAAATGAAGTCGTGTGAGTTTTACATTAACTCTTTGCATGGAAGCAACTGGGAATGGAAGAATGTGGGAGGATATACTATATAATTTATTGTTCTTCTGCAAATTCCATGCTTTTTTCCAATGGGGGGAAATGAAATCTTTGATAATTTGTTCAATGTCAAAAAATGTTAATGTTGTATGCAAAATGTCAGAGGCAATTTTTGAGGCATTATCTTCAAGTTCATTCCCAGCAATGCCAACATGATGTGGAACCCAACAAAACAAGATGTCAAATCTTTTATTCTTCAATATATTTAAAATATCCAATATTTCCATAATAATTGGGTGACACTTATGATTAAAATGATCTAATTGACCACACTCATGCTATCTGTATAGATACAGTATTTTCGATGAGAGCTGGATTGTATTATTTCTAGAGCATGTTTAATAGTAACAGATTCGGCTGTATACACAGAATATGATGCATGCAGTTTGTAGCTGTAAATTGTATTTCCAACAACAATACCACAACCAACATGACCACTTGATTTTGAGCCATCTGTATATACAGAGATGTGGGAGGAATAATGAGAATGAATGTATGAAAATAACCGTTGCAAAATAAGGGGAGATGTAGCTGATTTATTGTATTCAATAAATGGTTTGATTATATTGACAACAGGAGTATTCCAAGGAGGAAATCTTAGATCATCTGTGACTTGAATATGTAAATTGGGGAACTCAGATGAAGGCAGGAACGAATTTGTACGCTTGTAAAATGGTAATGTGTTATGTGGCCGTGCATTATATAGCCTTTTTAAAAAGGGACAAATAATCATCGATCTCAAAAGGTGTTGTGATACTGATAGCATTTAAAAATAATAATGTAGAAAGAGTTGCTTACATCTCAGATCAAGAGGTAACTTGTTGCAAATTACATAAAGACTCTGGACAGGAGATGTCAGGAATGCTCCAAAGCAGATTCATAAAGCTGAGTGATAAACAGGGTCTAATTTTTGCAAAACTGATGATCAGGCTGATCCATAAACTACGCTACCATAGTCAATTTGAGATAGAATAACTGAGTTATACACTCGGAGCAATGCTTTATGATCTGCACCCCAAGATCTATTAGAGAGAACTTTCAGAACATTAAGTGATTCTTCACATCTTTTGTGCAAATCTAAGATATGTGGTAGGACTGCTAACTTTTTTATCAAATATAAGCCCAAAGAAATAATATCTGATTAACTACGGGAATAGTTGTGCCTGATATCTTAATTTCTGGATTAGGATGAGGCCCAACTTTTCTGCAAAAATGGATACAATTGCTTTTACAGGGGGACGAAGTATGCCCATTTTCATTACACCAAGCAACTAGATTATTGACAGCAGTTTGTAATTGCTGTTCAATCGGTCGCATATTGGAACCTTGGCAAGAAATTTAGAGGTAGTCAACATATAACGTTCCATGGACAAATGGTTGCAACAAATGAAGAATGTTGCTGATGGCAAATATTAAAAACAGTAACACTTAACACACTTCAATGAGGACCCCCCCCCCTACATTGGATAAATGGATTAGATAAAACAGATCCTATACGGACATTAAAATGCGAGAATTTAAGAAACTCTGAATAAAAATGGGTAAATTTACTCTGAAATTAAAATTATACAAAGTTTGAAGAATTCCATAACGCCATGTCTTATCATAAGCTTTTTCTATGTCAAAAATTGTAGACCCCAAATGATGTCTCCGTATAAAAGCAGTCCTAATTTGTGTTTCTAGGTATGTAATATTGTCCAGAGTAGATCGACCTTTCTGGAAACCACTTTGATAAAGTTATATGTACTGATTGTCTTTAATTACATAAACAAGATGGGCATTGATCATACGCTCCAGAGTTTTAGCAAGGCAACTTGTGAGAGCAATTGAGGGATAGTTTTGAGGATTAGCTGGATCTTTCCCAGGTTTAAGAGTTGGAATAATAATTGCTTTGCTCCAGAGATTGAGATGGACATCTTCATTCCATATTCTATTGAATAGAAAAAGAATGTTTATTAAAGATTCATGATTAGGATGGACAAAGCATCTTATATGAGATACCATCTGGTCCCGGACTAGTATTTTTAGTTTGGAACAGGGCTCTCTGCAATTCCAGCAAAGAGAAATTGCAATTATATGGATGTATGGCTTTATCATGAAACTTTATAGGTTTCTTTTCTGCTTGCTCTTTGGTTCTGAGAAATTTAGGATCATAAGAGTGTGGACTAGATACCTTAGGAAAAGTTTCACCTAATAGATTGTCAATATCATATTGAGAAGAAATTGTGTCAGCTCCTGTGCGTAGTATTGGGATAGAGAAGTCCCTAGATAAACCACTGGAAGTTGATGTGATGGAGGAAACATATCTTATCCAAGATTCTTTTTGACTATTTTGCCGTGTTCGACGAGCAAAAGCTTTAGCTTTTTTGAAAGCAATGAGGTTTTCCATGGTACCTGCAAAAAGCAGTCCACAACTTTTTTGTTTTTTATATGATACACTTACGGTTCCACCATGGTTTATGATATTTGCGTGGAATTGGGGAGCGTGCTTGGGAATTGTGTTTTTGGCAATATCTAGAAGTGTATCAGTTACTTTTTGCACAGCATCATTGATATTATCACTTCTAACCATGATGTCAGTAATAACAGCTAATTGAGTGTAGAGAGACCAGTCTGCACGATAAGAATAAGAGGAATGGAAGATTTGTGGTCTGCTTATACCAGTTTGATTTATAATTAAAGGAAATTGATTACTGTTATATAAATCCTTATCAACATTAAGATTTAATGAAGGTAGAATTGATGGAGAGCAAATAGCTAAATCTAATGAATGAAAAGTTCTTGATGGTTGATGGAAATAGGTTACTTCTGTGGAATTTAGAAGGCAGATATTGTTATTAGAAATGAACTGTTCAATTATATTGCCACGAGGATTCATATTATCACTACCCCATAAAGTGTTATGACCATTGAAGTCACCAAGTAGAATAAAGGGTGCAGGTAGTTGATCCAGCAAACTGTTTAAATCGCTTTCATGCATGATTGCATGGGGAGGTAAGTAAATGCTACAAATAGTAATGAGAGATGTTGAGTGTATGCGTACCACAACAGCCTGTAATGAAGTGTTAAGGGACTGTATGTTCTAGGAATATTACAAGACACAAGAATGCATATACCACCAGAAATTGAATCATGATTAACATCTTTCCTCACACAATTATATCCAAGTAATTTTAAACTGTACTGAGGTTTCAAGAATGTTTCTTGGATGGCAAAACAAATTGGATTATACAGATTTATAATTGTTTTTACATCTTCTATATGAGTGCGAAAACCTTGACAATTCCAAGAAACGAAGGTTCCCATTAAGCTAAGCTCCGGCATTGGAACATGCCATCTGGGATTCAGATGAATCTCCACTTAGGAGTGTTTCATCATCTAAAGGGTCTACGTTCTTTATACCTGTCTTAGAGGCAGTTGAGCTTCTTTTACTCTTTAAATATGATTTATGGGGCCCTTCCTTTGCATTCTTTAATTTTAGGGATCTTTGAGACTTAGATTTTGCGAAAGAAAGTGAAGAAATTCTTTTCAGAATAGGTAAGACATTTATATTAGAAATATTTGAGGATAAGTTTGGAAAATTTAAGAAATCTGTTTAGGTACTGCAAGATGTCATGACTTTTTTAATTGTTTGTGAATAGCTAATACCTTGATTAGGGGTATGGAATGAAACTGTTTGCCTGGCTTCAGAGTAAGATAAGTTTTGTTTTATTTTCACAGTAATAATTTCCTTTTGTAATATCCAGGCTGGGCATGATCGGGAGTACGAGATTACCACTGCAGTGACACATTTTTCTTGTAATTGAAACTGACTACTGTCATGTCCAACAGATGCACATCGAGCACAAGTCAAATGTCCACTACAAGTAGTTTTTGCATGGCCAAATCTAAGACATTTAAAACGTAATGGATTTGGAATGAAGGGGCAAACACTACAATTAAGGTAGCCAGCTTTAATAAATTGAGGCAGTATAGGAATAGCAAACGTGAGTATAAGGTGTTTAGTTCTTATAATTTTGCCCTCGCTGCTGATTGTAATGCGCTGCACACATTATACTTTTTGGTCAACAAGATTACCCAAAATTTCCTCCTCTGAAACATTAAGTAGATCATCTGCTTAAATTACTCCCCGTGTAGAATTTAACCTACTAAGAGGAGATATTATAACATCTATATTACCAAGGCATTTTAGTTTTAAGGTGGCTTTGGCCTGTTCAGTTGATAAAACTTCAAATAAGAGATCACCAGATTTCATCTTACGAACATTTTTGACATTTCCAACTGTGCCAATAAGACACTTATTCATTAAGAAAGGGGAGATATTATCAAAATTGCCCTCAATTCTTTCAATGACAAAATATTTCTTATCCTGTATCATTTTTCGCTCCATAGGGAGTAAAGAATTAGAAGTACATTCCATATAAATAGATTTATTACTTCAAGGCCTGACTGTACCACCCACCATCCAGCCCAACAAGAGGGTGCAGTATAACTGCATCCTCAGTGCAAGCCAGACCTTATACGCTTTCGATATATCTCTGATATGGCCTCCACCCTTATCGAGTCAATCCAGCAGATATACGATCACTTGATCCATGTAAGACGATTGGCATGCTGAGGACCACAACACATCTCCCATTTATCTGAAACAGAGGCTAAAGTAATGTGTTGGTCTCTGAGAGCCTCAATCATCAGGATCCTCCTTTCCAGGGACACGGGTCTCCACGCACGGCAAGCATGCAGGTGATTTAGTCCCCAAAAGAAGCTAATAGCAACAGTGCGGCAATAGCTACTCAACGGGAGCCCTCAACCTCTTACAAGGCAACCACAATGAGGGAGAAAAGGAAGAAAAAGCAAAAGAGGGGAGAAGAAAAGAAAGAAGAAGACAGTTCACTAGGTTACCTCAGGATTGTGACACCCTTGTTTACCTAAAGAAGGCAAATCCCCCGAGGAGACCAAATATGTGTTGATGTTGTATCTCTAGATTTATGAATCAGTAATTTAGATAGATTCCAGAAAGGTAAGCTCATGATCTAATCTGTAACTGATTTGACATAGTGAATGCAGCAAAACTCACCATGTTCTTTAGAAATCAGATTTTTTTTTTACAAGATGTCTAAATCAAGTTGCATACCTATGAAAAATTGTAACAATGATTAAGAAAATAAATATTTTCTACTCAAAATATAAAAACAAGATATCTAATAAATTGACTGACAAATATATCATTAGGAACTGAAAAAAAAAATTGACGTTCTAAAATATTATTTGACTTGATATTTATTTTTATATTATTATAAAACATTTTATTTAACTAAAAAAAATGTGAAGTTTTAATCTCATTTTAATTAAAATAAAATAATCACTCTCTAAAAATAAAATTTTATAAAACTGAAATATTATTAATAAAAGCTTGTCAAACTTTAACACAGTGAAATTTTTTTTAAAAAAAATTCTTAAAATTTACATTTGTTAATCAATGAGAATTCATTTTAAATAATGAATTCTCATTGATTTTATAAATTCATTTTAAATAAAATGAATGGATGTTTATTAAGTATTTCATTTCTCAATTCTTAATAATTTACTTTTATAATTAGAGTCATTATTATAAATACATAAGTTATGCCATATTACAATCACTGAAATTTTGAATAGACAACAAATATATGATAGTGGAATTATAGTACCAAGAACTTTGTCAGGTAAATAAACTATATCTCATTGTTTATTCTTTTGCAGAGCTCCTAATTTTTGAGTTTCCTAAACAAGCATGGCTGTGTTCAATACAATCCGAGAAAAATATAATAGGTATTTAAATATATTATATATAATTTGATACAGCTTACGGTTTCAGTGAAGCTAAATTTGAATGATACAGTGAATCTGTAGAAAACTTCATTGTGAAGAATAATACACATTATAAATAATTAATGTTGTATAAAAAATTCTAAGGATTTTGATTTTAAATATTTTCGCTTGCTGAGAGAGATTAAATTGACTACCCTTGAGCTCCATCACTATAAAATAAAGAAGGGACCCGACAACGATGAAAAAACTAAAAATGTAAAAAGAATTAAATTACTTAAAGATATTGATTTTTATATCCATTTCATTTACTAAAAATCATTAAATGTATCAGAAAAAAAAATAAGAAATATAAAATGTAACTAAAAGATATTATTGAGACTTAAAACTTCTGGGAGAAATTCTTGTACATCGCCCCAGAAAAAAGAGAAGCTCTGTTGTAACCTTAGTCTACAGTCACAGTACACTCAAGAAAAAATTCGCATTGAAATATATTTCTCATTAGCAGTCCTCTTTATCCGAAAATGTTTGTGTTCAGCAACAGACTGACCCCTAACAAAAAAGAATACTTTTTTTTTAAATAGTACTGCAATATTTATTAAAGAGAATTGTGCTCCTGGAATCGAAATGCGATACAAAGCTGGAAAAAAGAAAGCAATTACCTCCAAATGTTAGAAAAATTTATACATATTACCCAGTTAGAATATCATCATTTCGCACTCACAAATTTTCATCTTTAGTGTTATTTATAAAAACTTCGTTGGAAATGTTGACTTTTAAGTAAATTTTATATTTTCTGTCTACAACGTATTCTTTACATTTTGCTTATTTATCAGATTTTTTAGCCATTACGAATATTTATTAACAAACATGTATAGTTTTGAAATTTAAAGATTTTCAAAAATAACTTTTATTTGACTTGTAATTTTGTCACCTTTATATATTATGTTAAAAAATTCTTTTTTGAAAAGTTAAAAGTTCAAATGTATTAAATATTTTTTATATGTACACATAAAATATTTCTTGATAATTAATCTTTAACTAACTTTATTTTTCAGTTTATATATGAAAGAATGTTTAGCTTAGAAATCATTTTAAAGGAATATAATGAAATAAGACAAAATTATTATGCTCTGTAAAAAGCTACAGATTAGTAATAATTTTGAATGCTATAAAATGATACAGAATGAAAATAAGTTTTTTCATATAAATTAGCTTTTATTTCAATCAAGAAATATGTAGTAAAATCTTAAGAAAGTCTTATTAAATATATTAAAAATAAGTTGAAAATTTTCAGGGAGAAATGTGCTCAGAGAAAAATCATAAGCGTGTTATGGTAAAAGTGACTAATCAGGCAATTACGTATAATAACCAATGATTATATATAATACCCACTAAACTCGTTAAATGTGATAAATTATTGAAATATATGGATAATCCTGTAAATAAATGTATTATCCCCAATTCATGATGGGAAATGTCATAAATTTCGATTACTTTATAGAAAAATAATATTTTTATTTCAAATAATAAGTATTTTTAAACTATATTAAATAATTTGTCCAGAAGAGTTTGAAAAACATCATGATGACTTAGAATAAAACATACATCTTTCAGTTTAAGAATTTAAATAATTGTGATTTTTTCGTATCTTAATTTCAGTAGATATTATAAGACCGATATATTAGATAAAAGTATAAGTTATATATATATATATATATATATATATATATATATATATATATATATATATATATATACATATATATCTGACGTAAAAGGTATTTAAAAATACTATAAGTAAATTAAAATCTAGATTGTTATTTCAGTAAATAGTTCATTTTTATTTAAACAATACTGAATTTTAAATTGAATATTAACTAGTTCTTATAGATAACTTTTATATTTTGTTAATTAAAAGATCTGGAAAGAGAACAATTTTGATTATTAGAATTTATGAAAACACTTCCATGTCAAAACAAATTAAAACCAAATTCTCAAAAAGAACTTATTTATATTCGCTTTAAATTTACTTATTTACATTCATTAGACAGCTATAACACTTAATTACAGTGTGCCAGATTTTTTACATTTGGATTTATCAAATTTTCAGTCTGTCTCAAAACACATAATTAATATCACTAAATCTCAGAAATATGATTTTCTAACACAATCTTTGAATAATTCTAAATTTCCATAAATTTGATTTCTACTGATGCATTACCAAATCCTATTCTAGCTAAGATTATTACTTGTTTTTTTAGTGTATATTTTTATCTCAAATTTAAAAGTACAACCTGAGCCTTTTGAATAATCTATATTTTAGATTATTTTAAAGTAGATATTTTGTGCTATTGTTATTTACATTATACTCTTATTACATGTTTGTTCTACATATTATATTACTATTTTTTGAGGCGGGGCACTAAAATTGGTACAGTACCCTGGCCCTAATTGTGCTCGCTACGCCACTTCTACAGTGAGGCTTTAACTGCATAGATGGTTGCTTCTGAATGGACAGCCTGAAAAGTACTTTTAGTACTTAGAAATCCTAATAATTAAGATATTGGGAGTTACAAGGCCACCCCTACTTTCTTATCTTGTAAATTGGAAAATGTGGCTTTTATCAATTGCGCATATCTTATGATTGTGAAACTCGTTAAATTTAGCAAAATTATAGCAAAACTCCTATAGTCTGTTGCAAACTTGATTTCAGAAGTTTTCAATAAAATCCAGGTACATAATAGTAGACTGATACCCAGCAGCACATTATTCACTTAAAAATGACCCATCAGGACAGAATACAACCTCTAATGTTCCCTAAATGGATGAAGCTACACTTGATAGAATAGGATAAAAATTCTAT
This sequence comes from Latrodectus elegans, assembly GCA_030067965.1. Lineage (NCBI taxonomy): Eukaryota > Metazoa > Arthropoda > Arachnida > Araneae > Theridiidae > Latrodectus > Latrodectus elegans. The sequence continues at coordinate 98,265,485 of CM057817.1, read as the reverse complement.
ATTGGCTTTCAAAGTTAAGATTTCGCAAAAGTTTTGAACAAATCCTCTAAGGATAGTGGCTATGAAGATTCTTCTGGTCAATATACATCATAGAAAAAGTGGTGCCAATAGCAACAGGAAATCTCATATTGAGGATATACAATTGGCACTAATTCAAGAATCCTGGTTTGTAAGGAATAAAATTGATGACCTTAAGGAACTAAAGGTAAATAAATCTGATTTTAAAAGTAGTGATAAAACTTGTATTCTTGTAAACAATGATATTGAAGTTCTACTTCTTAATGAATTTATTTATAAATTTTATTGTTATGAAACTCATATAAGGAGAACTAACAATGAAATTCTCGTTGGCTCAGCATACTTACCTTACACAGCGAAGACTTCTTGAACCTACTCTCAATAAGCTGATGAAGTATTCTAAAGAAAATATCTTACAAGGACTCTTTGTGACAGACTACAATGCTCATCATGTGGCCTGAGTAAGTTCAGACACCAATGGAAGAGGCAAGTTCCTTTTATAATTTATTAAACACAATTTAGATATTCAATCAGGTCACTTGATTATGAAAACGAAACATGGCTCTGTAAGCCTTGGGCTTACAGGGCTAATGTACCAGTGTTTAATTTTTAAATGAAGGTATAATTTCCCTAATTTCATTACATCTCAAAGATCTAAAATAATTGCTATCACTATTCCAACTGCTTTAATCTATAAAAATATCAAATTATGGAAAATTGATAGGCAGATCTTTGAGTTCTGACCATCAAAATATACATTTTGAACTCAACCTTAAAGATTGACAGCGTGTACAGAGATCCGATGAGGACAAGAGGGGTAAATTTGAGAAGAAATTCACAGGGTGAATTGAACTACAAGCAAAACATATTAGAGACAATTACAATCATGAGGTTTATACAAAATGTCTGTTAAATATTATTCTTTCATATAAATTGAGGAATTTTAAGAATCTTCTAAATTGATATTTACAATTGCTCGATTGTTATGAAGACCGAACAGAATCAAATTGTCTCTAATGGAATAATTCTCACTATTGAAAAGGGAAATTTTACAAAACAAAGATAATGGTAAATGGGATGATAACAAGAAAGCCCTCACCAATTATAACAAACACATTAGGACATGTAAGAAAGACTTGTGGAAAAAATTCTGAAAAGAGAGGAATCTATATTGGTTGAAATCCTCAAAAAATAGGATAATTAGAGTGGCTAAAGAAAAGGGTTACAGAAATTATAAGCAAAAGCCAATTTCCAAATGCTAGAGATCTATTAGGATGTATTTTTACATGAAAGATGTTTTTAACATGTTATTAACGAATCCTAACCATGATATATAGAAAAAACCTGTTAAACTAAACTTGTAATTGATAATAGTGTCAGACATAATTTATACATGTACATATTGTTGTTTTTAATCCCAGATAGTTTAGCTAAGCTAAATCATCTCCATGAAATCAAAAATCATTAAGAAGTCTAAAAATAAAATAGGATTCTCCAAAACCTCATTCACAGTAAAATTCAGGCAGTCAAAGATATGTCTTGGGGAGGCCTGACCAGACTTGCACCAGTGACACTCCAAAAAGACTTTCTGGCTCTGTTGAAAAGGAAGGGACCTAATGTAGCCACTAGAAAAACGTGAAACAGCAGTCTGCTGTATCCTAGGGTGCCATTAATGAGCTCGTGCCACTAATGAGATTATTCCCAAAGTACCAAGAGTAGGCAGGCAGATATCTCCAAATTGCATTTAATTCCATCTTTTTAATAGTGATGTTTGAAAACATTAGAATAATGTTGCACTGCAAGGTGTCAGTAGAGTCAGACTTGACCAAGCTATCTGCAATTTCATTACCACTTAATTCAACATGGGAAGGAACCAATTGAAAATGTATAGTGTTTAGTAGAAAGTCGGGTCAGAAGGTCTAAAATATTCAAATTTGTCTTATTATAATGGTTGTCCAATGAGACAGGCGCACGACTGTCCATTAGTAACCAGATGACTCTGAAAACAAGCTCAGAGGTTGTGTCTATATAATTCAATCCCTCATAGAGAGCTATAAGTTCCGATCTAAAAACCGAATAATAGTTATCCCTTCTAACTCGCATATTAATTGTACCATCAGATAAGAAAACAGCTCCCAGAAACACTGCCGCTTCCCTGCTGCCATCAGTATAAATTTTTAATACTGAATGAAGAATGCTATTAATTGTCTCGAGAGCCATCTGCCTAATAAAATCTGGTATATTAGACCCTTTACTCACTCTAGTCAAAAGCTCTGTATGAAAATAGAAGAAAGGCCTTAAGGAATGAGGTTCCACTTCAAAAGAAAACAAGCCCAAATTCATATATATATATATATATAAGTGTGTGTGTGTGTAAAAGAGCCAATGTCACAACAAAAATTAGTTTTTTTAAGACTTTCATTTCAGTGATTTATTTATTCTCAATAATATGCTTTTGCTATTTTATTAACTAAAATAATAACTTCACCAACAATATTTTAATTTTCAGAAACAGAATCATTTTATTTTTCCCTCCTTCCTTAACTTGCATTTTCAGAACATTTATACACTGTTCTCAATGACATTTGCTACAATACTCAGTTTAAAAGCATAAAATTAATGGAACAACAAAAGAACCATGAACATAAAAAAAAATCTTTAATTGATAATATGGGAAACTAGTAGGGTATTCCCCTCTATTGGCGATCATTGTGACGAAAAAGTAGTAACCCAGAATGGGTACCAATCGGTGTAAGAAACCTGGGTTTTCCCTAATTTTGAATTACTAGGCCTAACACTACATAAGAAAACAATAATAACTGCACATAAAGCCCCCTCTCCCCTTTGATTTCAAATTGATCAACCTAACAGTTTTATAAAAAACATTAACCGTTATAAGAATTCATTAAAGATTCTATTTAAAATTATTTCAGAATTAACATTAAAGAAAATATAGAATAAAAAATAATTATATTTAATAAAATCTAGTTAAAAATAAAATAATGAATTTCAGTGATTTAAGATAGAATGTTACAAATCATTACTACATAAAAATAGACAAATTTAGAATAATTCCAAAAAAAAAAAAAAAAAATTTATGTCCTTATGTTGGCTCTTTCGAGCATAATAAGTCTTATAGTCCAATAAAGAAATGAAGTATCTCCAGGAGTTGAGAGAGTCTTGAAATGTGAAGAAGTGCAGGCTTCATGGAGAGCAGAACATCTCCAAAGATGCTTGCCATCCATGCCAACATGTTCCTTACATAAAGTGCAGTCAGGTGAATCCACAAGCCCAATGTGATATTAATGTTCAATGTGAGAAAATCATGCCCAGTAAGTAACCTGAAGCAGGAGACCCCTATAGATCTAGGTAGATCTCTGCAAATATGTGAGCTCAGCAGGGTCCTCCAAAAGTCATCAACTGCATTCTCTTTGTAATAAGTTTTTCGCTGTTGATGGATAAACCCATTTTAGAAGGATTTTGACATTTCTCAGACCAGTAGGAGTATCTGGAGGGCTTAAAAAGGAAGCCTCTTTCGCAAGATTGTATGCTTTATCATTACCAGCCAAGCCGCAATGGCTAGGGATCCATTGTAAAGTAATTTCCTTTCCCGCAGATAGTAAAGTGTTAACGATGGTCTTACAGTTAAATTCTATAGCTGTAGGTAGGAGAGTATAATTTGCCACTGTATGAATGGTAGCCTGACAGTCAACAAGAAGTACAAATTTCATTTCCGAGAAATCTAAAATTTTATGGAGAGCCATGTAAATTGCATACATTTCTCCATCAAAATAGTCTGAGTTTCTTCCCAAAGGCTATTTGAGTTGGAAAATTTAGAGAAGACAACAGCTCCTGCTCTCCCAGCTGATCCGTCAGTACAAATGTACATCCAATTGTCGAGTGAGTATCTCTCATTAATAGTAGCAAGAGCAGCAGCCCTGAGTTCTGCCCGAGAGGAGACTCCCTTCTGGACAGGAAGGACAAGGTCGAAGACAGGGGTGGCATATTTCAGCATATATGGGAAGACAGGGGGCCTGGCTGTAAGGGCTCTATTACTTGAAGTGCCAAGTAAGCTGGAAATTCTCTGAAATTCTGATAAAAATGTTCGTTGTGTTTTTAGTCTCAGAGTGCTTGGTAGACAGTTAGTCCAAAAACCCTCTCTACGTAGTAACCTTTCACCAAGAACCAAAGTAGCAAAACTCTCCTATTGTGGAAACAGTCAAGGCCAGTCTGAAAATTCCAAAAAATAGAATGATTCTATTATTTTGGATTATTTTTTTGTTTATTATTGGAAATTTAAATACTTAACATACAATTCTAGGAATTCTATGCCTGTATAAAATAATTAAAATAAATTTCTTACTTTCGTTTTTCGTCTGGTGCTCTATAGGGACAGCAAAATCCAAAAGGAATATTAAAGTCAGAATTTAAAACCTGGCTCGATATCCATAACGAAATACAAAATGAACTTAAAAACTGGATTGAAACTCCGGTGCTATATCCACAGCGAAATACAAAACGAATATAAAAGACAAGATTGAGATTCCGGCACTACATCCAGAGCGAAATACAAAACGAATATAAAAGACAGTATTGGTACTAAATTCTGGTACTAAATCCACAGCGATACAAAATATGTGAATATAAAGGATGATATTCATATTCTGCGCAACATCTGAAGGAAAATAGAAAATAAATATGAAAAAACAGGATTTAAATAGCAGTGTGTTACATTCTTAAAAAAAAAAAAAAAAAAAAAAAAAAAAAAAAAAATTATACAATGACAAGCGTATTAAAAACTAAAATTGGTGTTGCCACTGAAAAGAAGCATATGTATGACATAAAAAAATGAGAAAAACAATATCTATCAACAAAAAATCTGGAAAGTAGTAAACAGAATTTGGCAACACTATAATAAAAACTCAAATTGGCAATACTATAATCAAATCAAAGGGTGCTAGATTTGGTGAGAAATCACTTACAGGGGGATATCATACTTACACCAATAATGGAATGATTCTTGACAAACTATAATGTTTTTCTTGGCATTACCCAAGTTTTCATTCATACATTCCTCTTATAAGTTCCTTTGAACTCAAATGTTTATTTTAGCAAAATATGATTGTTCCATGCACAATATCTTTTTAACTCTAAGCTTATAAAATTTTAAACAAATTTCATTTTTAAAACTAATATGCATGAAAAAAGATACTTAATGAATGTTCTCATTTTTTGGCAAGATTTGTTTATAAAAAATGAGATTATTTAAATAGAGTAATATAAAGTATAAAAAATTTCATTGTATTGATGTTAGCTTTAGAGAGTAATGTTTGCTGACTTCAAGAAAATATTTCAGTTAAATAATCTTTAGAAACTTGATTCAGAATGAAAAAACATATGCAATTTTATCATACTAAGACAACTTCTGTGGGGCATCAATAGCTACTAAACATGTTGGCCGGTGGAGAACAGGTGAAAATTTATTTTGAAAGGATAGCTTCATAATAAACTATATATACACTATATAGTTTCTTATGAATATATATATACATATATATATGAAATGTCACAGCCAAATTTACTTTGCAGATAACATGTTGCTCAAATATCAAATGATTAAATCAACAAACTTCTGTGGAGTGTAGTTCCTGCCAAAATCAGTAGCCAGAATAGCCACCAATGTCGGAGATAACGTCTGCCACACGTCCCAGCATTGATTCAAAGAGACTTTGGACGTGTTCTTGGGGTACAGCAGACCAATCAGCTTCCACATGTTCCCAAAGTTGATCTGGTGTGGCAGCTGGGGATTAATCTGAGTCAATCATTAGACAACCATGGACCACATGTTTTCTATCAGCAAAAATCCAGAAAGCAAGATGGCCAGGGAAGCAATTCAATCTGGTGAATGACAAAGAATCCTTGGACAATACATACCACTTGAGGTCATGCATTATTCTGTAGAAATATGGCCTGAATCTAAAAAAGGGCAACTGGCTCCAGCACCTCAGAGATACAGTGCTGGCTGTTTAAAGTACCGGAAGTGCCAATTAGAAAAGTGCGAGACTGATATTCAATACCGCACTATACCATAATACCCAGTCCAGGACCAGTATGGCAGCGAATATATGCACAGTTGTTCAACAACCTCTTTCCACAGTGTCTCCAGACTCAAGTGTAAACATTGTGGTGTTGCAGACAGAAGCAAGACCTGTAAGTAAAGACAATTTTATTTCATTCTGCCATCTACACATCCTTCTTTCATCGCACGATAAGGAGAAAAGACGTTTGTGGTTCTGTGTCAACGGCAGTTGAAAAAATTGGAAGTCTTGTGGGCAGACCATTCTGCTGTAAATGGAGTCAAATGGTACGTGCAGACACTGGATGATTCAATGCAGACTGAATGTGCTGTGCAGTGGTTTATGATGCCGCTGAGCCATCCGTCACTGCTATGTGCACAATTTGCCTGTCATGTGAAGTGGTGCACTGAGGTGGATGTGATTGTACATGTCAGTCAGTCTGCATCCAACGATCACATATCCGCATTACAGTATATATAATCTCCCATAAAAAAAAACCCATTCACTTTTTCTTAAAATTTATGGCAGATTTTGCACAGGACCACTATGGAAAGATAAAGATTCATCAGAGCAAAATACTCAAACACTCTCCTTTTTGTAAAAATGGAAAGAAATGTACCTTTTCGCAACAAGTTAGAAGCATATTTGTGATAGAAAGATACTAGAATCAAAAGATTTTGAAATCTACGAACACCTATACACTGTTTATTAGGGATGAGTGAAGTGAACAAATAAGTGAAGCTTCTGGAACTGCAAACTTTATTGACACAGGAGTAGCTTGTTGACTAAAGTAGGCAAGTGATTGAATTGATTCTTTAAACAAGCAAGTATTCATCCGCCATTTTGATGAAAATTTTTTACTTTTATTTATGCAAATAAAAAAATATTTACCTGGTATTTATAAATATATTTATAACTGGGCTGATTTTCTAAAATTTTCAAATTCTATATCTTTCTTAAGATATTAATTAATTAAGATATTAAGTTTTAATATTTTTAAAATATTGAAAAAGTTTAAAAAAAAATTAAAATAATTTTCAAAGTAAAAGATATTATTTTTGAGCATTATCGAAAAATACAAAAAGTGAAGGTCTAGTTAAAATAGAACTTGTGAAATATTCATTTAAATTTCTCCAAAGACTTGACATTACAGCTCATTTTCAATATGGCGAGGAATGAATCCATTTAACAAGAAATCTTAGTATCACTTTGTGAAACTTTTGGTAATGAAACACCAACAGAAAAGACTACTTACAACTAGTCTGGAAAATTTCGTCAAGGTAGTGTGCCAGTGAGTGAAGAATTTAGTGAAGAACCAATCTTGTCATTCCAAATATGAGTGCCGTGTGCAAGGTGATTGAAGATGGGCATGTCATATAATGTGAGATAAAATCCTGCCTTGGCAGATGACAAACTGCAATACATTTGATTTTGTACAAATATTTAACTGCTTAAAATATTTGTTCCAGATGGATTCTGTAATATTACAATACCTTAAAAAGAGGCTCGTGCAAATCATTGTAAAGAAATGATAAAAAAAATCACATTTGGAACTATGAAATTCATATACAATTATTTCAGGAAATGAAACTTGGATATGTTCGTATGAGGCAGAAACTAAACAACAATCCACTGTTTCAGCATTTCTAGATGAACAGAACCAAGCAAAAGTTATTCGTTCAAAACCCCTTTCCAAAAAAATTATTGCTTCTTCAACCTAAAAAATTGTATGGGCAGCAATTTTTGTCTTCTTAAGAAGCTGTTGATGTTTTCTGAAACCACGTTTCTGAGATATCAGAATGGAAAAGCTGCTTCAAGTATTGCTTTAAACAGATGTAAAAGAGAATAAATCTTTCAAGACTATTGACTCTAGGCAATCAGTTGGAACACTCATAGTTAACTTTAATAAGGGAGAATGCTAAAGAATCATAAGTTTCACTTAAACAAAATAATTAATGCTTTTTAAGCAAACATAAGTAATGATCATATTATTGTGTCCTGATTTTCTTCATGTAATTACTGTATGGTGCAGAAGGAATTTGTTTCTAAATAAATCTTAGTTATCTAAATAATCTGCTTTGAATATAACTTTCTAAACTTAGTTAATAAATCCAATTAAAGCATGTAATTTTCATAACTTAAAGTAAAGCTTAGTTGCAAAGTCTATCGAAATAGGTGAAATTTGTAAAAGCACCATTCAGTTACAACTTTTAAAAACTTATTTAAAACAAATATTTGAACATAGTTAATAAAGATAACCTCTGTAATTACAATCAGACATAGCTCTGATCTACCCATTAAACATAAAGATTGAGAAAAATACATTTATGTATACACTAAAATTTTTTAAAAAATGTTTATTCAATTAAGACATTACTGTAATAAATTAAATAATTTTGCTGCACAAAATAATTTTATTATTAAACCAAATAATGAAATGCATTATTTTGTAGATGATAGAGCAACATCAATGAAATCTTGGGAAATAACAAGGTTTAAGGATTGAAAAGTAAATTTTACTATAAATGTCTCAAAAAGCTTAATTTTGGTCTTACAATTATATATATTTTATGAGTAAGACAATTTTGTATTATATGTATTGTCAAAAGTATTCTTTTAATGCTTAATTCAATCATCCCTAATTATAATGAACACAAGAAACGGTGAACACCAGATTCAGCATGTTACTCTCATCCTCATCTTTAAGATCAGCTAAAAAGTGACAAAAATATATTTATATTTTTTTTTCCAAAGAATCATATCTATGACTCAATATTATTAGTGCTTTTGCCTAATTTGTGCAGGAGACAAGTAAATAACTATTTCAAAATTTCAAGAATACAATAACTTTAATTTGTCAGTAGACTATTTCAATGTTAAATAAGGATTAAAAACAATTTAATCTTTCAATAGTTGGTGTGAACAGATAGTTAAACTACAAAATGGTTTTCAACAAAAACTGTAAAAAAATTTACTATCTTTAATTATTTAAATGAAATCATAAATCATTAAGCAGATCGTTTGACTATCAAGAAATAGATTTTTATACTAATGGATTTTAAAAAATTCTTCATCAAGGAGAAACCTTACTTCAATGCAAATTGTTTGGAGACAGAAGTACTTTACGATTGTGAATCTTCTAAAACTACTGTTGATGCAGATGAATAAATGCTGATTGTACTTGAATTACATTCTTCGCTTATATCTATTTCTTTGACAGATCCACTACTAGTACCCGCGACAGCATCATCTTTTGGATTCTTTGGAGGACATGCAGGATTCTTTTGCAGAGTGTTGTTGATTTTACTTCTTTCATTAGTGAAAAATTTAGATATTGGTTCCTGCCATACTGGAGTAGATCGTTTTACAACAGGATTCAAGGAAGATTTTGATTTTTCTGTAAAAATTAAAAACAATACTTGTTTTACAGCATTTAACAAATGTTATAATGTCAAAAATATCAGAAAGATTAAGAAATTAATTTATCAGAAGTTCATTCTATTAAATCAATTTCTGATGACCCTGCTTTGCAACATCTAATGTTCCACATTATATCTATAATTAACAAAACTTAGTATTCAAATGTGTGAAATTCACACACACATGAATAATAGATGTTTAATTTATGTAAAGGAATTAAATTGCACAGTAGCAAAAAATTAAGTAACTGAAAATACTAGTTATTGTTTTTATCAATTGATGTGCTTTTCTTAGATATCAACTGTTGCATTTGTTTATTGCACAACGATTCTTTTTCGCCTATAAAGTTTATTATTCAGGGACTTACAGCTTAAAATGAATTCAATATAACCATTCAAATCTAAGATGGGAATTGAATCCACAAATTGCTGAACCAAAGGCTAGAGTGTTAATCATTCAGTTGCCTATACATCCACTATGTCTAATGCACCTTAAATTTTTGTACCACAGTTAAAATATTTAGTTTAAGGGACCTTTAAATAGACACATAGAAAATTTACAGAAATTCTTGAAAAAAAACTTTATACTACACGTATTATAACTTAAAACAATTTGATACTCACCAGTTTAGTAAAAGGTAAAATTGTAATTTATTTCTCAAGCAGAATTAAGATTTTATTTATTCAAATAAAGAATTAATCAGTATCAGAAAAAAAATTATAACTACAACAAACAATAATTAACATATTCCATGACATTGCCATAAGCACAAAGTTAAATGGCCATGACATTAAAACAAAATAATTTTTGAAATTCCTATGACCAGCTAATGCTTGAGTAAGTTTAAAATTTATTAAGATGTATTTACATTTCAGATGACACAAAATTTTGAGAAAAACTTTAGTTCACTGTTCTTAAAGATGTATGGTACTCAGCATTCAAGTCAGACAATTTTTGACAGATTTCCAAATAATTTGGGATAAGAACAGAATATTATGAAGTTGCTTGTTTAGCCAACTGCTCTGCCTTTTAATTACCAAGGTTAAATGTGTATCCTTAAATGTAAGAAAAAAAGAGCATTCTCACAAAAAGGGTATATAAAAGATTAAATAATGACAGCACCTAAAGATTCTCAAATGTCTTTTAGCTTTTCTTTAAAGCAGAACATTAACTAGTAAGTGATTTTACAACAATCATTTCTCAATATTACATGCAGATATAAATGAAAACGGAATGGAGATTCTATAAAGATTATTTAGCAAAATTGAAAAATGTAATTTAAACAAAATTTTTTGACTACATTAAAACAACTGAATTAAAGCTGAAAATCTAAACATTTAGAAAATATTATGAATTTGTGAAAACTGTACATTTATTAAAAAAAATAATAAGATTCATTAAGATCAATTAAAAATACTTTCAGTACTAAATAAAGCAATAAATCAATATACAGTATTTTAAAATTTTGATGCAAGAAAATATTTAGGATTTTACTTTTAATTGAAGTAAGTATAATCTTTCTTTCTTCATAAATTTTCCTCAAAAAGACAAATGTGTATATAATTAAATAGAAAATGTTTATTTTTCCAAATTTCTAGCATTTTTAACATTTGAAATCTGTATACTGAAAATGTATATTATAAATTATGTATATGAAACAGCTAATTAAATTACTTATAGAAATATTTGAGATAAAATCCAAAAATAAAACACACTAGAAAAGTATCTTTTTTTAAAATAACAAAAAATCCTAAGTAATATACTGTAAAATATACATTTACTGAGAGAAGTTGACGATCCTAAATTTAAAATTGCAGCATAACAGAAGTAATATAAAACCTTGTGAATAAAATTCAAGACATACTAGAAATTTATAAAAATGATGAAAATAAGTAAAGAAAGTCTTTATGCTTACTTTTAGATATTTTACTGCCACTAGATATCACACTAATTTTTCTAGGTGCTTTACCTCCAGCTGTAAAAAAATTGCAAATATGAACATAACATAATTTTCCATATTAATTTAAATATCTGTAAAGAGAATAGGTTTGATTGTTGTTCAATAATAAAGTTTTGCACATGAGGGTTAATTAAATTAGGACCTACAGCTTAAAGTGGACTCGCAACCACTATAAATCTTTAAGCACAAGGTGGGATTTGAACCCACAAAATGTTGAATTAAAGGCAAGAAGACTAACTATTTGTCAGCTTGGCTCAACTCTAAATAGAAAGTAAATGAATTATTAATAAAAATAAACATATCAATAATCATTCAATTTTAAATAATTTATTGCTTAAAATTGTAAAGGAAAATACATATAATGATGGAAAATTTGAGGAGACAGTACAACGAATGTAAAAATAATTTTTTATTAAGGCTTTGTTTAATATGCAATGTTTAGTCAATGAAAAGCATGCAATGTTTTCTGTATTAGAAGATAGTTTTAGTTCAGCACATATTAAAAGTCCAGTTAAATATATTTCTTGCTGCAATATTTTCACATGAATGTGTTTGCCAAAAGTGTAACATGATTCAGAATATTATGTCACATGTTACAAAGTATGTAATTCTCTTTTTATAATTTATGAATAGATTATTTTCTTAAATATTAAAAATATTCTAATGAAATAGAATTTTTCATAATTAAATATTGTACTTATTTATAATGAAATACTTTTTAATAACTAATGAGGATGAATCAGTCATCCAAACTACAACCAGTTAATAGGAAAACATCCAAACTACTTTGACAAGTTAATAGGAATTAAAATTAGTCATTTTCTTGATAAAAACTTTAAAGCTTAAGATAATGCAACTAAAAAACTCAATAAGTAGGCATCAAATATTTACCACTTTCAGGTGTAAAAGAATAAAAATATTATATCAAAACAGAACTCTAGTTGCAAGAAACCCAAATGGATTTAAACATTCTTTGTCATTAAAAATGAAATTTGCCAAACTTCTGTTTTTCCTGAAGAGAATGACTTAGCACAATTTTAAAAAAAATAAAACAGAATCATTAAGAAACTTGAATTAAACTTAAAGCAATTAGAAAATATAAACATATGAGGAATAGCAAAATTTATCTTGTAAATGAACAGCTCATGACATTATTAAAGTAAAATATTAGAGTTTCACACAGTTGAAGACTTCAATAAATTGGGAAATATATAAATTTTAAGGTTTTACAACAATTATAAAATAAAAAAAATTTCATAGAAATTAATAAAGCAAAATTTACTAGATCAACAGAAAATGGTCTTTGGTTTCAAAATAATCAGTTTCTTTTTTCTTTTGAATATCAAAGTTTCCATAAATTATTGAATATTGAGTACAATAATATAAGGAATTACATCAATCTCTGTAATTTCAATTAAATTTTCTTTAGTATAAACAAACTTATTCATTTAAGCCTAATTCAGAAAATAAGAATTCTATTTTAGCCACTCATTATAAAAATTTATACTGACAGTTCATTTTATCTTTGCATTTAGAAAACATTTATTGTTCTATGAAAGAGTTTAAGGTATGTTTAAAAAGAGATGATATAACGAAATATCCTAGTTATTTTTTTAAAAAATTCCAAAGCAATTTATTAGATAACTTTAAAATTTACTTTTTAACTTTATATTGCAAAATTAATAGAAAATATAATATATTGTTAATAAGTTTAGATAAAGTTTATTAATTTTTATTTTGAAAAATTTGAGAATATTACAATTGGAAACAATATTCATGCTTATTTCGAAATCAGCAATATTTTCTAAATAATGTAGTATTCACAAATTAAAGTACCCATTAAACTTATTAAAATTAAATACTTCTTAAACTATAAGGCTTATTTTTTAATTTTGGCTTTATGTTGCAAATATGATACAATGATTTGAAAATACATTTAGATAAACTATTAATTTTTGTTTTGTAAAAATCGAGAAAATGACACTTGGTAAAAATATCCTTATATAGAAATCGAAAGGACGTAAGATTCAAATTAAAATATACACTGACTTTAATAAAATTAAATATTCCTTACAATAACGAATAGGAAGAGAAAATATTCAGCAGACAAACTTATAAATAGTAGAAATATATTCTGAAAGATAAGGAAATTTTCTACAACACATTGTTACTTTTTACATCAGAAGTCAAAACACAATAACACTTCAATTATGATTTTTAGAAAAAAATCACTCAGAAATACTTACCTTTTACCATTCCATCTGATTTAGTGCGAGGCATTTTATCACAACAATTACGATTCGTGTTCAGAGAACATACAATTGCACTAAACGTTGATACCTGTTTCTGCTTTACGTTTTCAAGCCCGCCTTTCGTTTGAAAATATCTCCCGATCGACTAACGTCTCGAGAATGGGTCCGGAGCCTCGGTTCCCAGAAGATTTGGCTATGATTCAGTGACTTGGCGAGCTAAAGAAAGCGATAAATTTGTCTGGATAGGCAGTTTATCTCATTGTTAAACGTGGCGGTTTTCATCAACATAATTCGTTTTCCTTTAGAACTATGTATATATTTAGTATTGTTATATTTTTATATATATATATATATATATATATATATATATATATATATATATATATATATAAATATATATATATATATATAAATATAACAAAGTACTTGTTTGCTATTATAAGTATTAGTTAATTCATCGTGATCGTGAATATAATCTCTTTGTATTATGAAAAAAATGTATGTGGGATTATTGGGCTTACATGATCCGTTCAAAAGATTTAGCGACTTAGTATTGTTATATTTTTGTAAATATAGTAAAGAATTAGTTAATTAATTGTGAATGTGAATATGAATTCTGTTTATTGTTAGAACAATTAATTATTTATTCATCGATAATTTGGTTTTCCCGATGATTGATTACAGATAATTAGTTTTCCCTGGCTTTTTGATTTTCAAAACGTGGGATGATTCTGTAGTCCACATGCTCTTCAATAAGTTAATGTACAAAATTTTCACAGATTTATTTTTGCAGATGACACTTTCTATGTATGGCTTTTGAATATTGCAAGAGAACAATATCCTTAAGCTTAAAGCTCGACTTCAAATGATTGTAAATAAAGATTTGTATTAGAAATGTATGGTCATTTAACTTAGTACCAATCATAAGAAACTAAACTTAAAGAATGTTAATATTGCATATTCGAATAAGGTAAGTACCTATGATTGTATCTGTGTGGTGCTTCAATCCTTACCTCACTCAAATTTATTTGTGAACTGTGCATTTAATATAGAAATATTGTTTATTTAATATATATATATATATATATATATATATATATATATATATAAACATCCTGTTATTAAATTATAAATCTCCATAAGATTCTTAATTGCTATATTTATAAAATCAATTTCTGAATTTGCACAGCAGATTTTGTGTGTGTGTGTGCATTTTATATATATATATATATATATATATATATATATATATATATATATATATATATATATATATATATATATATGATACACACAAAAAAATCTGTGCAAATTCAGAAATTGATTTTATAAATGTAGCAATTAAAAATATTATGGAGATTTATAATTTAATAACAGCATGTTTTTAATGTATCATAATTTTTATGACATTTATTGAGCTTTAAATAAAGTTAATTTCACTGACCCTCACCTGGATAAATGAAAAACATAGGCACCCCATGTTAAAGAAACTAGGCAAATGACAAATTACACAAAGCCAAATTAAAATTTCCTACCAAATAGTAGGAATTCAAAATTAAATGTTATTATAAGTCAATTATTTGCTATTTATATGAGTCTATATATGTGTCAGCTTTAGTTGTTTACAAATAAAGTTATTAGTTACTAAAAAGTATTGTTTATAAATAAAATTGAAAACCTAATTTGTTTTATTTATATTAATATTTTTTGAGAATTTAATATTGAAATATTCATTGAATATATTATGAATAAATTTTACGAGAATCATACTCTTCCAAATACCTCTCCTCCAAAACTAATCTACTTTCAATTATAATAACCTAAGTAATAAAACTAGACCTAAATCTATTCTTGGACTAATGACCTCACTCTTCCCTCAATCAATCATCTCAGTTCATCTGAAACTCATCTTTCAGCATATTTTCCTATTCACATTACATCTGCTATACTAATTTTCACCTCCCCCCCCTTACTGAATGAGCTCTTTTGAAGCAGATCTATTGTCTTAAATTCTTAAGATATAATAAACATCTGGGGAAAACAAAATGTGGGAAGAATTTTATGAAACATTTCCCTGGGAACAAGGAAAAGTAAAAAAATTAAAAATGGACATCATAGCTTAAATCATATAACTTAATATATTTCTTTATAAAAATAATTATAATGAGTTAAAACCTAAGGTTTAATTTTAAGGGAAAGTATATAATATAATTTAGAAATAAATCTCATTCATAAAACAATTTACCCTCTATATTACAGAAATGCTAATAAGCATTACAATATTATAAATATTGCAATTCCTAGAGACAAATTTTATAATATTTAAATGGTAATTATAATTGATTTTTATGCAATTACTCCACAGTTCAATATTTGCATACTTACATTGTTTATGTAAATTTTATTTAAATTGTATGAACTGCCATTGTTGAAAAACCAGATCGTATTATTACCTGACATATTGAGTTATTAAGTAATGAATGATATAAAGAACTGTTATCACTATGCAATAATGGTAATATGTATGCAAATCTTGTTTATGCAAAAATAATTTATGGTGAAGTTGTTTTGATATGTAACTAATGTTTAACAGACTAGAAAATACGCTGAAGACACTGATGTTGGAAGTTACGTGGGCGACTGCTTCACTCTGAAAATTTTTATTAAAAAATTAACTATAAAAATATTTTATTATAAGCAACAATTGTACTATTCAATTGGGAATTTATAATAATATTCTTAAGAAAATATTTTAAATGTTTAAGGAGATGAAATTCATAAATTATAATATAATTCATAAAGTATACGAGTAGAAGAACGTGCTTGTAGTAAAGATTCTGAATCAACGTAGACATCCAACAAAAAAAAAATGATTTTTGCTAATAAAATTATCTTATTTCGTGCTTGAAATTGTAGTTTTATTATCCTAGTATCTTGAACTTATTAAAACATTCACCATTGTTGTCTTTTTACTTTTTGTTGAATATTAAATATTTTTCACTAAATAGTAGAGAAGCGTACAGAGGATAAACTGCACCAAGAATGCAATAAAGTGCGCCAGTCTGGTTTACAGGTTCGAATTATGTTGGTATGACATGCTTTTCGTTTTACATGCGCAAATTTGTATGTAACCCTTGAAACTTTTACATAATAATCTTAAAGCATTGCAGGGCTAGCAGTTGTCCTGATATTCCTGAAATTCCTAATTTTTTAAAAAACGTCCTGAAATGTCCTTATTTTTCAAAATAAATCGTGGAATTCCTTCACTTTTTATTACTTTCCTTTGAAAGTTTAATTTTAAATCATAATTTTATATATTTCAGTTGTAGATTTTTCTTGCAGTGGAATATATTTTTTCTTTCCACTGCTCTGTTCAACAAGGAAGAGATTTTTTCCCTTTTCTGTTCTCTTTCAAACCAGAAATATGGTTACCAAACATTCATCTCCGCTCATATTCAGCCATTGGTCATGAATGTCTGGCGACAAAAAAATTTAGGTTTGGTTTTACCATTAAGTTCTGTTTTCTGCTTTTACAGGCAAAAGATTCAATTTTTAGTAGTGCACAACTCTTTGCAATGATCATGAAATTTTGAGAAGTATTTGCTTACATTTATGCGCATGCGTAGAATTCTTATCTCGCCATTTTGAATGATTTTGATGGATGACTGTAATGTTTTGCAGCAAGTTTACAATTTATTTTTTGAAAACAATTAATTTTCTTTTAAAAATGCCAAGGAAAATAAAATTTTCCAATAAATGGTTGGAGTTTCAAGATGGGAATAAATGTCTAATTAAGACATGGTGCAGAAGTGTTGATGATGTACATTCTGCTGAGTGCTTTGTGTGCAAAAGCAAATTCAGTGTTTCAGATATGGATTTTAGACAAGTACTTGCTCATGCAAATGGATTAAAGCACAAAAAGCTGTGAACTGTTACAAAAATCAAACGCTATTTACTGTATCAACTTCATCTGAATCCTCTACATCGACTGTAGTAGTAATGAATGTAATGTGAATTATATGAGGAGTAGTGAATAACAAATCATGGCTTCCCAAAATGACATCAGAGAAAAGCATTAAAGCTGAAAACGTTTTAGTTTTGGTGGCAATAAAAAATAGTTATTCGTTATTCTTTTTTATCTTTGAATGGTTTAGAGATAACATTTACAGAAAATTTTTTGATGACTCCTCCATAGCAAAATATCTCAAATTATCTGACAAAAAAGTCAGATATTTGATTAATTTTAGACTAGCTCCGTATTTCAAAACTCTTTTGCTTCAGGATATTGGCACTTCATAGTTTGCTTTACTTTTTGATGAAGCAAGCTACTACAAAACGAGTAAAGAAATTCTTGGATATGTAAATCTCATATTGATCTGATAATCAAGGAAAAAATGTTATTTGTTACCTCGAATCACATTTTTTAAAACATACTGAAACCAATAAAATTATAAAAGTTTTATTATATTTTATTGAAAATAATGGTTTGAATTTAGAAAAATTAATACAGTTGTCAATGGATGGACCAAGAGTTAATTTAGCTGTTGTAAAGCAAGAAAATAGTGAACTGAGTAAGTAAAGTTTACCATTACTAATTGATTTGGGTACATGTTGCTTACACACAAAGCACTATGTAAGGGTGTTGGTAAAATTTATTGTAATATTGATGGATTCGTTGTAGATATTCATTATTTCAAACCATCTCCTACAAGAAGAGGAGATTATCATTCCTTACAGTTGGAAATACTGGAAAAACCTTAGCTAGACATAGTTTCCTTCATCAGGTTGAGAGACTTTGGTTAACTTTGGGGTCAGTTTGTGAGAGAATAGTTGAGCAATATGATGTTCTAAAGGAATATTTTATTGTTAAAATAACTAAAGAGTCAAAATCTCCTCTTTCTGATAGACATCTTCAGATTAGGAAACATTTGAAAGACCCTAAGACTCTGGCATATCTGCATTTTGTTTCATTTTTTTGTAAATCATTTGAACTATATTTACTTCTAATGCAAAATATCTAATCTTTAGTACACATGATGTATAGTAAGCTAAATGAACTTGTTCGCAGTATTTTGTTTAAATTTTTAAATCCAGAAGAAATCTGTGGAAAAAAATGGAGTAAAGTTTCTACAAATTAATGTTGATTCAAGAAAAAATTTGTTAAATTTAAACAAGATTGAAATAGATCAATGAGCAATAACCATCTAGGAAGAGCTTATGGATAAAACAACATTTCTACAAGTGTGTGTCTGAAGTTGCTACATAGCAACTTCAAAGCATTTGCTTCAAAAACTTCCTATAATAAATCCTTTACTCAAAGATCTCCAGTGTTTGTCTCCATATAATAGAAAAAAAAGAAGAGTCTAGGAGTTCATTTAGCAGATTAATTCAACATATTACTCATGTATTTAAAACTTCTTCAGACTTTGATAAGATGAATGAAGAATGGATTCTTTACATGTGTGAAGATGTTACTTTGATTGTGAATGATTATGATAATGACCAAAATATCCGTAAATATTGGAATGCGGTTTTCAGTATAAAAAATGCTGGTCATTATATAAAACATCCCACTCTTTCTAGAATTATTAAAACATGTCTTCATTGAATGTAAATTTGCAACCAGAAATTGGTTTTTCGACTAACAATTCTGTTATGACAAAAGAGAAGGCTTTATTATTGGAATTAACAGTTCAAAGTTTACATACTTGTCATGATGTCATTCAAATGCATGGCAATTCTGTTTCCTCTATTTTATATACCAAAGAAATGATGCATTATATTCAGAAATCTCAATCAGAATATGTATCATATATGGAAAAATCAAAAGATGCAACACAATCAGAGGAGAAAAGAAAGGATGAGGAAGACATAGAAGCTACTAGTGAAAAAAATTTTAAACAATTGCACCTGTTAGAAAAAATTAATGAACTTGAGAAAGGAAAGAAAAATAAACTTGATAATCAGAGTGCAGCTCAAAAATTTTTGGATGATGCAACCAAAAAAATACCATGTGCTATTAGTGATAATATGTGTGATGTGAAAGTTGGACAAATGATGGTGTCTGAAGCTAATGCAGAGATTGCATCTGTGAATGATAAGTTGAAAAAGTGCAGTATTAAATTATCAGAATTAAATGTTAATGCATCCAGTTCAAAATGAACATTATTCAATCATACATAAATTTACTGTAATTTAAAGCATTTATCATGTAACTTATTAATTTTCAGAAAATGTTCAATATAAAAAATTTAAATTTCTGTATCATTTTTCATATTGTTGTATTAAAAATTAAAAACTCAGAATTTATTAAATAGTGCATTGCTTTCTAAAATGTGTTATATTCATAAAACAGAAATTAATATGTAAAAGCAACATTGGTTTTGTTTAGTTATTGAAATATGTCCTGATATTTCTTGAAAATAGTGTCCTGAAAAAAAATTCAGTACTCCTACCCCTGGCATTGAATTTCGATATTCGATTTTTGGACTTTTTGTGTTACTTGCAAAAATTAATAAATATGGATGAGGATATATTGACTTTACGTTTTCACGGAGTACATATAGAGAATCATCAGGAAAACAATAGATGATTTTTTAGAAGCGATAAAAACGGTATATTCGCCGAAAAATAACGATTCAGAGATTGATGAAGATTAGGTGGAATTAATTTGTTTTTCATTACAATTTTATTCATATTTAGAAATTAAAGTTTTTATAAAAATGAATGTTTCCATAAGTAAATGAATAATTAAGCTGTTTGTATTGCGTTTTTCATGTTAGTGTTAGAATGTGCTGTGTACTTAAATTTCTTTAATGTGGGCATAACTGCTCATTATATTAAAATTTGACATTAAAAAAAAATGAATTTTGTTAACGTTTGAAATTTAGCTTTATTGCTAGGTTGCCACTATAGTAGACATCGCTACACTGATGTTTTTTAAGGTGGGTGCTATTGCTCGATATATTAAAAATTTTGTTTCTATATACTACAATTTTAAAACTTCTATTTATTTAGTTATAATGAAATATTCAAATTTTTAATATTTGGAATTCGGAAAAATGCACGATTTCAAAGCTGAAGTTCGAACGCAATCGTTATTGGTTGTTGGCTATTGCGCGTAGTGACGTAATTTAAGTTGGTGACAGAGCTATAGAGTGCTTGGCGTGAAAATTTAAAATCACGCCAATCCCGTATGGGTCTGTCGGCAACCATATTTTTTGTTTACTTGAATTAACTTCATTGATTTCTTTTGGCAGAATTCTTGAGAAAGTATTTGGATTTTTCCTATCTTCATATTTGTCTCTATAAAATACATTGCTTAGTATTTAAGAAATTTCATTTATTTTGCATATTGATTTGGAGGATTCTTCATTAACATTAAAACAACTCTGGTGTGTTTATCTTAAACTTTTTATGTGGAATTAAATAACCATCAGACATCTGTTGGATTTTTAGCAGAGTGTAGACAGTCATTTCATTTACTGTAACTGTCATTCCTTTTGTTGCATTACTAAACTTGAATAATATCTTGTTTTTTCTTATCAGCTTCATCAATGATTAATTTTTAAAATGTTTTATATTTGTTTTTCTTTATTTTAAACAGATTTTTGTTTATAAATATGTTTTCTCCTAATTCAGATTCTTTAGTACTTACATTGCTGTAAATAAATTCACTATCATGAGAACTGTGTATTTCTTTAGCACGTTCATCCTTATAGGCAGTGGCATAGCGAGCACAATTGGCACCCGGGTACCATACCAATTTTGATGCCCCATCTCAAAAAATAGTAATATAATATATAGAATAAACATGCAATGAGGATATAATGCAAATAACAACAGCAAAGTATCCACTTTACAATAATCTTAAACATAGATAATTTTAAAGGCTTAAATTGTACTTTTAAATTTGAGGTAAAAAATCTAGTGAAAAAAAATCTTAACTAGAATATGACACGGAAATGCATCAGTAGAAATCAAACTTACGGAAGTTTAGAATTTGTCAAAGATTGTATTAGAAAATCATTTTTCTGGAATTCCATGGTATTAACCATGTGTTTCAAGACAGTGCAAATTTGATAAATCCAAATGTAAAAAATTTGGCAAAATGTAATTCTAATTGTTATAACAGTCTAATGTATATAAATAAGTAAATTTAAATCAAATATAAATAAATTTTATTTTGTCTTAATTTGTTTTGACATGGATGTGTTTTTATAAATTCTAATAATCTAAATTGTTCTCTTTTTCCAGATATTTTAATTAACAAAAAATAAAAGTTATCTATGAGAACTATAGTTAACATTCAATTTAGAATTCTGTATTGTTTAAATAAAAAATTATTTACTGAAATGATTATGTAGACTTTAATTTACTTTTAGTAAATCAAAGTGTGACCATTTTGTGTTTTTGAATATTTTTATATCAAGATATATATAACTCAGTGTATTATCTCTTATATCTGTCTTCTACTGAAATGAACGTATGAATAAATCACAATCAGTTAAATTCTTTAAACTGAGAGATTTTTGGGTACATTTTATTCTTAGTCATCATGATGTTTTTCAAACTCTTCTGGACGAATTATTTAATATAGCCTAAAAATACTTACTCTTTGAAATTAATATATCATTTTTGTACAAAGTAATCGGAATTTATGACATTTTCCATTAAGCATTGGGGATTATACATATATTTACAGGATTATCCATATATTTCAATAATTTACCAAATTTGCCAAGTTTAATGGGGATTATGTATAATCATTGGTTATACATAATTGCCAGATTAATGACTTTTACTGTAACAATCTTACGATTTTACTCTGAGAACATTTCTCTCTGAAAATTTTCAATTTATTTATAATATGTTCAATAAGACCTTCTTATATCCTCCTTAAAATATATTTCTTAATTAAATTAAGAGCTAAAACTCATATTAAAAGAACTTATTTTTATTCTGAATCATTTTATAACATTCAAAAATATTACTAATCTGTAGCTTTTTACAGAGCATAATAATTTTGTCTTATTTCATTATATTCCTTTAAAATGATTTCTAAGCTAAACATTCTTTCATGTATAAACTGAAAAATAAAGTTAGTTAAAGATTAATTATCAAGAATCATTTTATTTCTATATACAGAAATATTTAATATATTTGATCTTTTAACTTTCCAAAAAAGAATATTTCAACATAATGTATTAAGATAAAGGCAATAAAATTACAAATCAAATAAAAAAAATTTCAGAAATCTTTAAATTGTAAATATTTTGATTTCAAATAATTAATTTTAAATATATAATTTGATTTTAAATTTCAAAATTATATATTACATGTTTGATAATAAATATTCGTGATGGCTAAAAAATCTGCTAAATAAACAAACTGTATAGAATAAAATTTACTCAAAAGTCAACATTTCCAAAGAAGTTTTCAATGAAACAACACTAAAGACGAAAATTTGTGAGTGTGAAATTATGATATTCTAACCGGGTAAATAGTAAAAATAAAAAGACATTATGAATTTTCCTTGCATTTGGAGGTAATTACTTTTCTATTTCCAGCTTTGTATCGTATTTCGATTCCAAGAGTACAATTCTCTTGATTAAATATTGCAGTGCTACCTTGGAAAAAAAATTATCTTCTGTGGGGGGTCAGTCTATTGCTGATCAAAAATATTTTCAGGCAAAGAGGACCACTAATGAGAAATACATTTCAACGTGAATTTTTTCATGAGTTTAATGCCACAGTAGATGAAGAGGTTACAACAGAGCTTGAGGTAAATACAGAGCTTCTCTTTTCTCTGGTTGCGACGTACAAGAATTTCTCCCAGAAGTTTTAAGTATCAATAATATCTTTCAGTTACTTTTTATATTCCTTATTTTTCTGATACATTTAATTATTTTTTGTAAATACATATAAAAATCAAGATCTTCGAGTAATTTGATTCTTTTAACATTTTTAGTTTTTTCATCCTTGTCAGGTCCCTTCTTTATTTTATAGTAATGGAGCTCAAGGGTAGTCAATTTAATCTCTCTCAGTAAGCGAAAAGATTTAAAATCAAATTCATAAGAAATTTTTATGCAACATTAATTATTTATAATGAGTATTTTTTAAAATGAAGTTTTCTACAGATTCACTAAATCATCCAGATTTAGCTTCACTGAAGCCCTAACCTATATCGAATGTATATATAATGAATGTCGATTATTTAATTACCTATTATATTATTTTCAGATTTTATTGAACACAACCATGCTCGTTTAAGGAACTTATAATTTAGGAGCTTTGCAAATGAATAAACTCTGAGATACAGTTTATTTATTTACTTGACAAAATTCTTGGTAATATTATTCCATTATCATATTCATTCAATTGTTTTCTGTTCAAAATTTCAGTGATTAGAATACAGCATAACTTAAAAATAATTGTAATTATAAAAGTAAATTATTAAGAATTGAAAAATGGAATACTTTACACACATCCATTCATTTCATTTGAAATGAAATTTTTTGTAGGTTTTAAAACTTTCGCATTGATTATTAAAAAATGCAAATTTTTAGAACCTTTAAAGAAAAATTTTCACTTGTGTTTTAATTATAGTTTGACAAGTTTTAACTAATAATATTTCAGTTTTATACAATTTCCTTTTGAGAGAGTGATTTTTTTTATTTTAGTCAAAAGGAGATTGAAACTTTAGATTTTTTATTTATAAGAGAAAATATTTTTTATAAAATAAAATGTTTTATAATAACTATAAAAAAGGAATATCAAGTCATATAATATTTTCTTCTTATTATTCTTCTTCAGTAGCTCCGCAGGCCAGGGTGGGCAGTGGCGTGACCTTCGAGACTAAGAAAATCGGTTGCATGAGTCATCACATCTAGGGAGACTCACAGAACGAATGGTGAGTGTTTACAACTCGATCGCGCGCGTGGATTATTCATAAACGTTTGAGTAAGATGATTTGTATGCAAGAAACTACATTGATGTAATAATCACAAACAAAAAATTTCATTGAAGGTAAGTGGGAAAATGTTAATAATTTATACTTTATTTTTTTAAAAATTACATTATTTAAAACTTCTACTTTTTTATGTCCTTATGCTGGCTTTTTTGAGCATAAGTCTTGTAGTCCAATAAAGAAATGAAGTATCTCCAGGAGTGGAGAGCGTCTTGAAATGCGAAGAAGTGCGTGCTTCCTAGAGAACAGAATATTTCCAAAGATGCTTGCCATCCATGTCAACATGTTCCTTACATAAAATGCAGTCAGGTGAATCCACAAGCCCAATGTGATATTAATGTTCAATGTGAGAAAATTATGCCCAGTAAGTAACCTGAAGCAGGAGACCCCTATAGATCTAGGTAGATCTCTGCGAATATGTGAGCTCAGCAGGGTACTCCAAAAGTCATCAACTGCATTCTCTTTGTAATAAGTTTTTCGCTGTTGATGGATAAACCCATTTTAGAAGGACTTTGACATTTCTCAGACCAGCAGAAGTATCTGGAGGGCTTAAAAAAGAAGCCTCTTTCGCGAGATTGTATGCTTTATCATTACCAGGCAAACCGCAATGGATAGGGATCCATTGTAAAGTAATTTCCTTTCCCTCAGATAATAAATGTTAATGATGGTCTTACAGTTAAATTCTATAGATGTAGGTAGGAGAGTATAATTTGCTACTGTATGAATGGCAGCCTGACAGTCAAGAAGAACAAATTTCATTTCCGTGAAATCTAAAATTTTTTGGAGAGCCTTCTAAATTGCATACATTTCTCCATCAAAATTGCCTGAGTCTTTTCTCAATTAGGAAGTTTCATAAATTACTAGGTGCAAATGAAAATGTATGAATGAGTGTCTAATAATATTCTGAAAAAATTGTTAAATTTAATATGAATGTTGAAATTTATAGAAGGATATGAAAAATCTACTGTACTGAAAAAACATTTTAGAATTTTTACTGCTATTACATCATAATTCAAAGAAAATATTGAAAAAGCATATTATAATATAGTTGAATTAAAATAAAAATTAACTTTATATTTTAAGATAATTTCTTGGAAAACAAGTATTTTTCATTTATATCTTTAAATTTATATTATTTTTTCAGATGCTAAACTCCTGTAGTGTTCCAAAATGCAATGGAAACTACAATGAAGCAAATAAAGTACATCTATTTGGATTTCCAAAAGATGAACAGCTGAAACAGAAATGGATAAAGGCTATCCCTAGAAAGAATCTTTATGTAGCTAAAAATACAAAGGTAAATTATTATTCCCTCTTCCCATAACTCAAAAATATTTCTATTAACATTTCTTAACAAGAGTTACTCTGAAATTTTTTAGATATGAGCAGGTGCGAAGTTACAAAATAAAAATAACGGTTTAATTTTAAAATACAAAGTAACTTAACACAGATGACGATTTTTTATCGACTTGCTTCAACTTGTTTTGCGTAGAATAGATTTTAAACAGAAGAGAAAATGTAGTTGACATAAGAACATTTTCGCACTATGATTTTCTACAATTTTAAGCAGGATGAAATCAAGCAGAATGCGTTCAATGGTTGCAATTAGTATTTGGTGATGAATCTCCAGCTGGTGCTACTGTATTCAGATGGTTTAGAGAATTTAGAAGAGGTCGCAATTTTCTTTATGAAACTGAGGCAGCTTTATGAAACTGAAAATAAACTTGGCTTAAGAAAGCAATTAAAACTGGTGTCTCATAGTGTAGGCAGTTTTGATATAAATGTGCTTGAAAATCCTGTTTCTGATGAAAGGGAAATGTTGCATCAGGATTCTAATGAAATATTTCAGAATATAGAAGTTAGAGATTCTGATATAGATGAAATAACAGACTCACTACCTCTCATAACATATTTAGCTGGATATTCTTCTTATATCATTCAGAAGAGCATTAAATTCTATAGAGTGTCGTAAAAAAATAACAACTGAAAAAACAATGAGTGCTGATGTAGATTTAGATTGTAGTTTTATAAAAAAAAAAAAAAAAAAAAATGTGAGATGTGGTTTACTTTATTCATCAAAATTTGTAACCAATAGTGTACTTCATATTTACAATGTAACATCAACATTAATTTCTGAAGATTATGAGAATGAATTTTTAAAAGTTTTAAATCAACGTAACTTAATAATTAATATTGTAAAAAACCTTCTAGTTTCTAAAGAAATGTGGTATTTCTCAGTTTGCAACTGTGGCTATCCGTTTGAGGGAATAATTATTAAAATTATGAGGTCATTAACTAATACTATTCTTAATAATTATTGTAAACTTAAAAATGCTGTTTATCAAAATGATGAAAATCAAAAATAAGCAAGAGAATCTAACAAACCTGGAAGTAGAAGGAAATATGAAAAACACTAACAACCAACAATTTAGATTCCAACTCTTCAAAAAAATTAAATTAAAATAAATCTTTCACAAATTGTGCATTATGAATAACAATACTCTTTTTATTTCATGTGCATAACCGCTTTTATTTTTATGTATTTAAGTTACATTTAATTTTAATAAAAATGATATAATTTAGAAAGTCTATATAAGTAAGTTATTTTTAAAAATTTTTTGTGTTTTGTAAAATGATTATTGTACTGGGTAAATTTATCGGGGAAAATATAGCTGTAACAATTTACATGTCATCTAAAGAAAAATAATTTGATATTAAAAAAAGGTGCTTATATAAATTATTTTAAATTTTAATTCCCATGCATATATTTTTTAAATATGTTAACTTTGCTGTCTTTGTACTTTAAAATCATAATTGTTTTCTTTTATTACTGTTTATAAAATTCTCTATAATTTCATAAAATTTTCTTTTTCATATATCTCTTAACCAATTTTTTATTAAAATTTAATGTATGATGTATTTTATGTGTAATGAATTTATTTCCTTTTGTGTATAAATTGCTTACAAAATAAAAATATTTCTGTGAAAATTTGTGTGTGTTCCTTCTTTATTTTATCGATAATTATTTACAAAAAAAAAATTTGTTTTGTTTTCCTTTAAAATTATTCTTTTTAAAAATGATGAAATTTATGTTTTAGAGATTGAGAAAATAAAAAATGTTTCTTTCACAATAGGAAAAAAAAAAAAAAAAAAACTGTGCAAAGGGAACACTCTTTGTACCAAATAAGTATTGGAAAATATAATTAATATTTGAATATTTAAAGAGTAATATATATTATAAGAAATAAGATTATAATATAAAAAGTATTTGTGATATTACCCTTTTTTTTAATTACATGCAGTTAAAATCTTCAAAACTACAATTCAAATTTGTATTTTAATTAAATAATTTTGCATTTTAAACAATATTTTTTAACTTAGAAAAAAAAGAAACCTTGCTTATTAAAAGGAATAGGAAAAAGATCAAAACATTTAAGATTTAGAAAATTTTAAGTATTTAAAAATAATGAAATCATTAAAAAAATTTTCTAAATCCACAGTAAACGAGGGCCGAAAGTAAAACTTAATTGTCACAGTATTTCCAAAACAGTTCTCTCCCTTCTTGTGATGACTCATGATCCCAGTCAGCAGGCCTTATTCTCGAAGGTCACGTCCATGGCCTTCCGCAGAATAGATTTCCATGCTGCCCTATTCCGTGCTTGACTCCTCCAGTTCTTGATCTTAAGAGTCTTTAAATCTGTTTCAAGGCTGTCTATCCACCGGATCCTTGGTCTTCCTCTGCCGAGTTCCAGATGGGTTGGCATCAAATATCTTTATCGTTGCTCGGTCCTCTTCCATTCTTATTAAATGTCCTGTCCATTTTAGTCTTTGAATTGAAATGAATTTTATAATGTCAGGTTCATTTAAAAGTGTGCAAAGTTCCGAATTTGTTCTTCTCCACAAATCTTCACACTTTACACCTCCCAGGATGCTTCGGAGTATTTTCCTTTCAGACACGGCCAAAATTTTTTTGGCGCTATATAATATTTTAGAACATTAAAATTTCTAAAAAAGTTATTTTGAATTCCTAAAAGATAAATAACATCATGCGAGTTCCTAATGATGTATTTGTCAGTCGATGCAATATTCCTTAGATAACTTTTTTTTTAAATTTTGACTAGAAAAGATTTATTTGCCTTTTCAATGTTACAGTTTTTCATAGGTATGCAACTTGATTTAGACATCTTGTAAAAAATTAGAATTCTAAAGAACATGGTAAATCTTGCTGCATTCACTTAGTCAAATCTGTTACAGATTAGATTATGAGCTTACCCTTTTGGAATCTCCTAAATTATTGATTCGTAAATCTAGGGATACAACATCAACACATATTATTTGGTAAATAAGTTGAAATTAAAAACATCCTAAATGCATAAAAAGGAAATTAACCAATATAATTCACATATTTCAGAAATTTTTATCAAAAAATTTATCATATTTCCTTTATTACATGTACAAGATTTACTATACAAAATAAGTACCTCAAATCTTGAGCAAAGTAAAAAAAAAAAAAAAACTAAGAAAAGATAATGGAAAACGCGATTAAAAGAACACGCTTTTTATTACGAACTAAACTAACTTATTAATATGGAAATATAAAAATAGGAACGGTTTCATTTATGACAAGCTTTCAACTGCAGAAAATTATTAAATTTAAAATATATTTCTCCGAATAAAGTTGATATTTTAATTAAAAAAAATAAAATTTTTCTGAAAACTATTTTCCTAACTACTATTTGTGTGGCACCCCTCTCAAAGCGGCGCCCGGGGCACGATAGACTCCCTTGCCCCCCCCCTTCACTACGCCACTGCTTATAGGTTTGATCAATATTCTGCTGAAGATTCAACTTCATTGGATGGAATTCTCAAAGGTTCCATCTCTTTTTCATATTCTATTGGTTTTCAGCTGTATACCATTTTTAGAAATAAAATGGCAAACAAATGTACAAAAACACTTGCAAATAAGGAACTTCTACTTATAAAAGAAATTTTGAAACAATACTGTTCACATGCGGCACGGAATCATCCCCAATAAAATAAATTCTAGAAACTATCATTTCAAATGAACAAAGGAAAAACAGGTAAAAAATTACTCCATTGCTATTTTTTTACATTTTTCGTCAAGGGGAGTGTCAGCAGTAAAATTCTTAAAGGATGAGTGATTGCAAATAAATAGTTTCCCCAGGTTTGCTGATTTTTGAATCATGGGGTGACAGTGCTTTACACAACAACTAGCGGGTTAAGACAGCACCCCCTATATAAGGCCTGAGCGCAGGAGTTATGAGTCATCCAGAGTAGACCTGTTGAAATCTTCGCCGTCACTGTTACATCGGTGAAAGTTAAACAAAATTTGCTTGTGTAAAACCATCAAAAGTCTAGTTTTTTTTTCTTTTATTGTTTTAAGTAAAAGTTATTATTATACTTTATTATTTAAGTTACTTTTATTGTTTTAAATA
This sequence comes from Latrodectus elegans, assembly GCA_030067965.1. Classification (NCBI taxonomy): domain Eukaryota; kingdom Metazoa; phylum Arthropoda; class Arachnida; order Araneae; family Theridiidae; genus Latrodectus; species Latrodectus elegans. The sequence continues at coordinate 98,235,333 of CM057817.1, read as the reverse complement.
TCACATTGACTTTAACAAATCAAAAGTTTTTTTTTTTTTTAATTTTAGAAAATATGATTACATCTGTTAAAGTAATAAGCTTAAAGAATCAGTTCATTATTTAATATATATATATATATATATATATACAGTTCATTATTTAATATATATATATATATATATATATATACAGTTCATTATTTAATATATATATATATATATATATATATATATATATATATATATATATATATATATATATATTCTTTTTTTTAGAAAAATTGTAAAACTTATAAAAAGAAGATTTTAAAGTTGTCAACTTTTTTTTTCTTTTTTTTTTTTTCTCTCTCTCTTATTAAAGTAATTATACGAAATTTAATATTAGAATTTTAATATCGTAACTATATCAAACAGCAATTTCCTCGATTATAAAACAAGTACATTACATTAAAATTGAAACATAAATTTAAGTTTAAAATATTTATAAATTCAAAAAATATACATATTTTTATATTGACTATCCATCGTAATACAATTAGACACAATTGAAAACCATTCACGAGGAATATAAATATAGTTTTATAAATAGAATTGCATATATATATATATATATATATAGGAAATTTAATTTTTATATATTAATAACATTGCGTTTGAATATGAATTTACTAAATTTTTTCTTCTCATTAATGTGTAGGATTTTTAAAACCAAAACATATTATAATAACTGCAAACAATTACAGAAATATATTAGAATTAAGATTATTTTATTATATCACTTTAAAATTAATAAATTTAAATTATTTTTATTTGCAGAAAATAATTTTAGATTTGTTAAAGTAGCATTTAATTAACTTAATGAATTATATCTTAAAGTAGAGATAGAAGAGTTTCACTGCCCTTGGGGAAGAATTTATGAAAAAATAGTAGACAGAAAAAGAGAGGTTTATCATATATAAAGAAAATATTTCTATGAAATTTAACATTAGAATTTTAATGGCATAACTAAATCAAATTGCATATTCTTGATTTTAAAACAGTAAGTAAATAAAACACACCCTTAAGTAAAAAGCATTTATTTATAAAATTTGAAAAAATACACACAGGCATATATATATACAAATAATTCATTATTATACAATCGGATGCATTTCAAGAATATACATGAGGAGCACAGTTTTATAAATAAAAATGAAAAACAATAATATATATATCTGATCAAATATTTATAACATTTATTCTTCGACTCCTTAATCTTGTGCATGATTTGCTTAAAAGTATATTTTATGTTATGATTACAACAAACAGTAATGAAAAATATTATAAGAATCAGTAATAAAAATTTAATTAGAATAAGACATATTCAATGAAATGTTATTTTTCTAATGTTTTTAATTTACGTTTTCTCGGAATTATTATTATTTTATTTTATTTATTTATTTATTTATTTATTTTTTGCTGTAATATTTTTATTTTTACAATAATTTTTAAGAAGTATGTTAGAAGTCACCCAAACTATTCGTCTTACTATGCCTTCAGGTGTATGACCAGAGAAACAAATAACTACATCATTGTAAATTTCAAAAAAAAAAAAAAAAAATTACTCATCAAAGATATAATTAATTGACTCATAAATTTTCTTTGGTTAGACTCTTTAAAAAATTTACTTTGGTAATCAGGCTACAGTAATTTTTGGGCTATTATGAACGAAAAACTTGCAACTCTAATGACATCTGAATTAGGAAAGTGTAAGCTTCCTCTATTTAAATCGGAAGTTAATTTGTAAATATCTTCTACAGCTAATTCTTTGTCTATAACTAACTGTTCCCTGCATGATTCATATTTTAAATTATTGCATATTGTATATATACAGTAACCTGCCATATAAACTAAAATTGGCAAACTTGATTGAATATTTTTAAAATCTGAATCATCAACTGAAATTCCTAATTTATATGAATTAAAATTTATATCCTTTTCTTCTAAGGGCACTTCAATGTCAAATTGAGAAATTCTTATTTCACCAAAGTTTGAGGATTTTAATGTTAAGGGAAGGTAATTTTGAAGTCTTAGTTTAGATTCTGATTCATATATTTGTCGGATAGATACACAATACTGTGGTATTCTGTATTTTCTAAATCTCTCTTCAAGTGCATCTGTTTGTAATTTACCAGGTAGAAAATAATTCTTTTTGAGTTCATCAAAACAATACGAGGAAAGTTCTAACATTGCATTGGTAGTGTGTATTTGTTTCTTTTGTTAGACTACCTGTTGAGCAATTTGAAATTTGCCATATGTTTAACCAAGACAAAAATTGTTTTAAAAATTCTTTCCTTTCATCAAATTTAGAATTTGTTATGGGATGCATATAAGTATTTTTTAGCCTATGACATTTTTCTAGTGTTTTTACATTTATTATACTCACCATCATTGAAGGATTATTTTGATAAATGCTGCTGTCTCCTTATAGTTATTCAATGCATGTTTTTCACCTAACTCCAATAATGCCTTAATTGTAAATTCATTAAAAATTTGCAATGCAAGTTTAACATTCTGTCATTCTAAGTTACTTGGATTGAATGCTTTAAGGGTTGACCCATAACCAAATTTAACTAAATTAATGTGTTCTAACTCATTGAGTTTTTTTTAGAGTTGAAAATGAAGCAGCGTCTGATTTACTTATATGACTTTCCATAACACTATTGAAATTAGGAAAAAACATGCATTGAGAATCATTTTTTCATTGATCCAATTATTTCTTATACATTTTATAAGATGCACAGGGTCTATAATGAAAAAAGGGGTCTGTTAAAATCAACTGGATGGGGAAATGTGGATTCAGAAAGAGAGACATGGCTTTTCTGTTAATTGAATTGTTATCGCTAACGACAGCGATAACAAAGAAACCAATTTCTTCAAGTTTCAGAATAATTTTTTTGATTATGTCATGAAGTATTTCTGCTGATCTAGACTTAACAGGTAATATGTGTACAACATCTTTTTTTGTTGAAAGCATGCTCTGTATCATAAAAACATGAGCGCTAGTAGTAGCTTCCTCACACTTAAAAGCCATGCCAACAACATTACCTCCTTTAAAGTCAAACTATGGCTTAATGCAAACCTCATCTACAATTAAAGTAACTATTTTTTCATGTTCTTTTAAATATTTTAATTTCACTATTGTGTACTTTAAAAACTCACTATCTGATTGCTCATAACAGGGATTGGTAAATATGTTGGATGTAATTCTTCTTATTGTTGTTGGATGGGGTAATAAAATATTGTTAGAGTTTCTGAGAAATCTATAAGCATGTGGAGAGATAGAAAAAAGTAGAGCAGAGAAAATTATATTTTGAAGGGAATAACGGTGTATTTCTTTCTTTAAATTAAGTAATTGCATTTGTTCTTTTAAAAAAGACTTTCCAAGATTCTATTCCACAACTAATCCAGTTAGCTGCGGAAAATGGTATTACTAAGTCCTTCATTTTCCTGTCTCCCACTGATGGTACTGCATCTATTCCAAAGAAACCTTACAATTTAAAGCAAGAAATAATTCAACTTGTAAAGAATCACAAGAAAATAATACAATTTCAACACGCCCGTCAAGATAAGTTTCTATTCGAAACTAATTGCCCAGATACGGCTGCAGTAATAAGCAAGATAAACAATATTCTTGGGGTACCTGTTAACTCCAGTTTTCAACCTGAATACATTTCTTCAAGATTTCTTATAAAAGATATAAATGTAGATTTACCTTTATATCTTGTTGCTGAAGAAATTGAGCAAAATGGCTTAACGATATTAAGCTTACAAAGATTTACAAAAAAGAATTCTGAAGAACTGAGCGAAAATATTTTAGGGAGCGTCATTGGTCATCATCTACCTCAAACTATTAACTTATTCTATTCCATCATTCCAATTTCTCCTTTTATTGATAACGTTCGCCAATGCGGAAAATGCTATAAGTACACTCACTCTACGAAAAAAATATAAACAGAAAGAGTTCCTATGTAAAAACTGTGGAACATTTCATAAAGACTCTCCCTGTGGAAATGAAACACCTAAATGTATAAACTGTCAGGGAAATAATGCAGCTAATGACATTTCCTGCTCTACGAGGTTTGAAGAAAAAAAAATTCTTACATTTTAAAAGCATGAACTACCTTCCATTTATTGAGGCGAGAAGACGCTATAATAAACCTTTAAAAACCAATTACTCCAGTTTAACCAAAGTCCTCTTACTTTCGTGCCGAATCAAATTAAATAACTGATATTGTTAAAAAAGCAGTGACAGAGATGGCTTCTATTTTTGGAGCTTTTTGGCTTTGGCTTTGTTTGTTTGGCTTGTCGCTCAACGGTCATTTTTTGCACACGAGGGCTAATTAGACCGGGACCTACGGTTTAAAGTGGATTCCGAACCACTACAAACATCCATGCCCTAGGTGGGACTCGAACCCACGAACTCTATTTTTGGAGCAAAATTACTTGCGATACAGGCTAGACAAGATCAAGTGGTCCAACAAATGTTCTCATTCATGAAAGAATGTATGCGAACATGTTCGAATCCAACTAGATCAGCTTCTAGATCTCCTCTAAGAAAGAGTCGTGCAAGATCTATCCATTCTAGAAAGATAAGTCCAAAAAATTCAGTGAATCATCAAATTATATCTCCCGAGCAACCTATTATGAAGTCTCCTCAACCAAATATAATATGCAGAACCTAACATTGAAGAAAGAACTGAGCCCGGAAGAAGACGTAAAAAACATTCCTAATTTTTTTAAAATAATATTCTTTTACAACGAGAGCACTTTTTTTTATTTTTAATAACTGTTCAGGTTTTTCGTTATATTTAATGTTCAATTTAATTTCTTGGAATGCAAGAAGTGTTCTATCTAAGCGCTCGTATATAAAATTTCCCTACTTTCAATCTTCCGATGTCCTAGCAATTCAGGAAACATTTCTTAAAAAATCCGATTTATTTCAAATTTATAATAAAACAATAATTAAATTAGATAGGCAAGATGGCCGTGGTGGAGGACTTCTTTTTGCTGTTGATAAATCTCTACCTGTGCAAGTTTTAAATATATCCCGCTCAGAAGATAATGATACAGAAATATTAGCTATAAAAATTAGTATATCCAAATCATCTCTTACTTTAGTAAATGTTTACGTCCCACACGGTAAATTTTCAAGTTCTTTGTTCCACAGCATCTAACAAATATCCATCCACCCTTCATAATAATTGGAGACTTTAATATACAAAGTTCGGCGCTTGGCAGTTATTCAAACTCTCCCGAATCTTCAGAATTCCTCGATTGGATACTGGATAGCAACACTTGTCTTTTAAATACATCTCAGCCTACTCATTTCGGACTCCACCATAGACCATTCTTTATCGATTATAACTTTGTATCTCCTGATATTTTTTTCTTTTTGTACTTTCTCAGTCAGTTCAGATAGTTATGGTAGTGACCATGTCCCTGTTCAAACAAGTGTCAAAATCTACAATAACGATTATTCAAAAGGTGCTTTCCGCAATAGAATTTTATGGACTGGCTTCTTCAATTCAATGAACACTCAAATTGCTAATAACGGACTAGTTTCTGTAGATCAATTCCAAATTTTATGCAAAAACTATCTTGATAAATTTAGGAAAAATCAAATCTTTCCGTTAAAATCATATCCTTCGTGGTGGACATCGGAATGTTGTTATCTTTTGGGTCAAAAAGAAAGCTTTGGAGAAAAGCGAAAAGTTCTCTTAATCAGACTCTGTGGATAAAGTTCAAACGAATTTCTGCAAAACTTCATCAGCTTCTTCTAACCCTTTCCAGAAATTTCTGGGATAAAACTATAACAAAGGCTGGTATATCTAAAGACATTTATTATATTCTTAAAAGACTTAAAAATAGATCTACTGACTCACCATCTACTAATGTCTAGCGAAACTTCAATTATTTCGGATCCTGTTGTTCAGGCTAACTTATTTGCCAAATTTTATTCTCGTCAATCTGAAACTGAAGTACTACCTCTCGATTTAAGTTCAAACTTTGATTTAGAATATAACTCTGCATTTTCCCTTTCTGAGCTCCAATTGGCGATTTCTAAATGCAAAATACTTCAGCTGGTCCTGATCTAATATCAGCTAAAATTTTGAAGGGTTTATCAAACATTGCTTTACGATCCCTTTTGTCACTCATAAATATCTCTTGGTTAAGCGGTATTGTTCCTCCGGCTTGGAAAAAATTCGTCATAATTCCTATTATTAAACCTGGAAAAGATACTACTTCAGTAAATTCTTATCGCCCAATTTCTCTTACAAGTGTTCGATGTAAAGTCATGGAACACATGATTTTAAATTGTCTAATACATTATATTTCCCTTTCCAAATATTTTCATCCAAATCATCATGGATTTATGCCTTATAGAGGTTGCGATAGTGTTCTTTCTATGCTTCATCATGATATTATTGCTTTACGCTCACAGAGAAAATATGTCATATGCGCAACTGTAGACGTATCTCAAGCTTACGATTCAGTGTGGCCAGACGGTCTTATTTATAAGCTTCTCCAATTTGATATCAGAGGAAATGCTGCTCATTGGATATTGGATTCTTTATCAGATAGAAGTTTTAAAGTGAAATGGAGTGGAGCTTTATCTCAACCCATTTTCTCTAATAGAGGTGTTCCTCAAGGCAATGTTCTTCCTCCCTTTCTTTTCATGATTTATATGTCAGATATTTACGAAGATCTCTCTCCTGTCATTAAGTGTTTTATTTATGCTGATGACATAATCCTTTTGGCTGCTCATTCGTCACAAGAAAGACTACAGCAAAAAATTCAGACTGCAATCATAAAACTTGAACAATGGTGTGAAGAATGGAAACTAAAAATTGATTCCTCAAAATGTTCAGTCATTGATTTCTCTTCCAAAAATCTCCTGTAAATTTTCTACTAACTATCAACCAATTACCTATCTCTTGGTCTAAGCACATAAAAATTCTAGGCCTCTATTTTACTTAACCTTCAAGTATAACTTTCAAATGAAAAAAAACCCCATCCAGTAGAAAATTAATGTTTTAAAAGCTATTACAGGAAATAGATGGGATGCAAAAACTAATCATTTACTTCAAATTGTTCAGTCCTTCATTACAAGCAGCCTCGATTATGGATGTCATGTATTTACTTCTGCGAGCTTATCAAAACGAAAAATCTTGGATCCGATATATTACTCAGTTCTTAGAATTGCTACAGGTCTTCCTCGCTGGACACCAATTCCACTTCTTCTGAAAGAAGCAGGGGTCGTACCCCTTTCTGTAAGACAAAACTTTCTCTCTACAAGGATGTACATTCAAAACCTTGCACTTTCTACTAGATCTCTATGTGGTAGTTTGTGAAAATCAATGCCATACAGCCATATCTCTGGCGCTCTTCTTCTATCTTCGCGAGTGAAAAAAATGACTTGAAGAAAATGGAATTCAAGAATCACATATTTTAAAAGTTTCTGAAAAATCTACATCTGTTAATATCAATTTAAAAATAGTTCTTAGAAAATATACTTTTCAGACTAAAAATCTTCATACAAATACTATTCACGACTTCTTTTAACTGCATAGTACTTCTGAATTGTCAAATCACATATTATTATTTATTGTGTGATGCATCGAAAATAGAAAGTAAACTTGGAAGTTGCTTATAACAGCAGAAATAACTCTTTTGTTTCCGGGCAAATCAATAACTCTAATTCCATTTTTACAGCAGAGGCTTTGGCTTTATATCTGGCGGCGATAAAATTCTGTATTTCTCCCTCCAACTATGTCATATTATCAGACTCCTTATCCTGTCTAAGCAGTTTGAATACTTTCTCAACCTCTTCCCCAACCATCATTCAACTCATCAGATCAGCTTTAGGAAATGCAACTAAGATTTGCGAATCTATTCTATTAGTTTGGATTCCAGGTCATTCCGGAATTGCTGGAAACGAAAAAGCAGATGCTCTTGCAAAATAGGCTATTCATAAAAGTTATATTCTGCACTCGATATCACCTGAAGACCTTATCCATAATATAAGAAACATATTTACCAATTATAATAACAACGAATTTAATAATAGTAAATAAGCCTCTAACTTTTCGCACATGTGTTCGTTCTATCACGAAAATTCACCGCAATTATACTAATTCTCGCCTTGAAGATGTGTGGCTAGCTAGAGTTAAAACTAAATCTTTTCCGACAAATGCTAAATTACATAAATTCAGACTTTCTTCAACGGATAAATGTTCTTGGGGAGAAAGAGAAACCATGGATCACATAATGCTATCGTGTCCTCGATATGATCAAGCAAGAAATTCTTTAAGAAAAAAACTTGGTATCGGAGTTCTTTCTTTCTCTTGGATCTTAGATTTGTCAACTAATCCTAAAGAGAAAATTGACGTAACAATTTCTTTTTTAAAACAAATTAATAGATTCCAATTTTTTTTTTCGTCTTTGTATTTAGAGCGGCCTAATTTTCCCTTTCATTTGTCAATCAAACGTCGTACTTATTTTTTTGTTTTGATTGTCATTTTTTTTTCAAAATCATCAATCCATCAATTTTGGCTTAGGTTTCAAATAAAAACTCAATCTTACTCAATGCGAGCTATAAGCCTATGAGCATGAAGCTCCAAAACAGCTCTTAGTCGTAACCTAACCTAACATTACGATTATAGTTAGGAAATTTTTGTTTTGTACCTGTATATAACCATCAAGTAGGAAATATTAATATATCATCAACAATAAATATTATAGGATCACGCTTAAAAAATTTTCTAATTTATTATTGCAAATTATTTCAAGTAAATTTAACAAATATAAAATGCTACTTAGTTTATTGTATTATTTTGATAAAAAAGAAAGCTATAAATGATACTACTATAATAAATGACGCAGTTGGAAATGAAGAAATATTATGCCACTTCAATAAATGGATTATATTTTGAAATTCAATATGAATGATAAATTAGGATTTGTTCACACAATAAAGCATATGAGTATTGTCGAAAAAATACACTGTAAGAATCAAAACTTAAAGGAAAAATAAAAGTCAAAAATTAAATTTTTACACAATACATTACCCAAACATACTTAAACATTTGCTCGATAATATACTGTTCAAAATAAATTATGAACATGCTAAACTAATTTTGTTGAATTTAACTGATAATGTAAAAAACTTGAACTTCAAATTTACCTAGATTTGCTTATTTAGTAAATCAAATTGGAACTGTATTTGATTATTCAGATTTAATTTAAAAAATTAATGATTTATTAGGTTTTTGGCTGATATCCCAACTTTTGTATAATTATGTGAATACTATGTGAAAGAAACAAAATTATGAGTCATTTTTAATAATGCTAAAAAAATTTACTTATAATATTTCGATCATTTGTCCATGAATTAAGTTTTCTACTTCTTAAATTAGACAATATCACCAGTTATAATGATTATTTTGAATAAAACTTTGAATTTATGTGGATTTTCTGATAATTATTTGATTCAATTCAATCACGTTTTATTCAAAAGTTTGAATAACGTAAGAGAAAAATTAGGTTTGGCAATTAGATTTCTCCAACACTTTTATTATGATTATTAATCTGACATTGTGTGGCAAGTCATGGACAGTTAAAATAAGGTAGTTAAATAAGAAAATACTTAAGAAATATATAATTTTAAAGTATTTCATAAATTGTAGACGTGGTTTTTTGCAGAAAATAATAATTAGATCAAAATCAAAGAGAAATAAAATGTTTAGTAAAGATCACAAAAAGTAGTGAAATTACTAAATTTTTAACGTCTGCTATCCCGAGACATTGAACACAGAAAACTAAGATAACCTTGACCCATAGAAGAAAAAAAATTATTAAAACCCTCAAATTTCATTTTCTTATTTTTGCATACTGTGAATTTCATATTGATATGAAAACAAGAAACATCTGATATTTTGTTGAAATAACTTTGAGTGAGAAATAGTGTGCACAGTGAAATTCTTAATAGTTTAAAAAAAGCCAAAATCATTAATGAGACTTAAATCATTAACAGTGTTGAAGTAGTTATTTTCAGTTGAAATTCCTTTCATTTGAGATAACAAAGTGATATTGTAATGAAAATTTACAACTTTTTTTGTAAAAATATTTGTCTCTTGAAATTCATTCTTATATGTTATAATCGAAAATCTGATGGTGCAGCAGTTTTTCATATTACAATCAAATTTAAAGGGATGATACCTAAAATGCTCCAAAAGAGTTCAAGATAGTTTTGATACCAGATTTTGACTGAGAAAGGTAGCTTATTTAATACTTAAGTCTCTATAGACTGTTTCAACAGTTTCATTGAATTGCATTGAAAAACTAAACTAACCAATGCTTTGATTTGATTTTCCACTCACTTTTAATATGTGTGGGCTATTTATGCCAGAACATAGTTTAAAGAATATTCTAAATAATAACAAGTATCCAAGACGGATGTGGGATTCAATCATGCTTTGATTGACTGGAACCAAATTTATCATTTGTACAACCAACATAAGCATCTTCATTCTGGGCTTTTTTCATTGGAAATAAAACACTATTTTTTCCTATATTTAAAATGATATTCAGGACTGAATTTGTTTAATGAGCCACTGAGTTTTTCCCCATGCTTCTATTATGATACATGACTATAAATACTGTGAATATAAAAAAGTGATTTATGAAAATAATGTAATAAAAAATTGTAAAATTTTAAGAATAGAAATATTTTTAGCACGTAGTAAGACTTTTTGTAATGTTTTGATATAATTTTAATTTTGTATAACAAAAAACTTCATAAAATATCTAACAAGGATGACAAAAATTGGCCAGCATTATATACAGCAGTTTTACGTTCAATAATATTGTTTAAAATATAGATTTCTTAATTTCTTTAAAAAAAAACTTGCACTTTTGTTTATTAGGGTAAAGCATTCTTCAAGAATTTTTATAAGGGAAAATAGTTTTTTGGGAAAATTAAGTAATAGCCTTTAAATTGTCTTACAAAATTAATTATTTTAAATGCAATTTTATGCGTAGTTTATTGTATTTTTACAAGCCTCATTATGGATTCTATCATTGAAAATATTGTCAATTTCAGTTAAAAGTTATCAGTAACTTAATTTTCCTACTATTTTATTTTTCTCATAGGATCAGTTTAAGTATTTGACTTGTCTAATACTAATATTAGATCATTTCATAGGTTTACTAAAAATATTTATTGTTTTAATTCATAAAATACAGATTCACTTATTGGGAAAAAAAGACAATGTTATTAATATGAAATTGCTTTCTGTTTGTTTTCCTGAGAATATTAAAACTCTAGTTAATTCAATGATTGTAAGCTTGTCATAAGTAAAAGATTATCAACATAGTCTGATAAGAAATATATTTTGATTCTTAGGATTTTTATAAATTACGTTAAACTAAAATAAAAATAAGAAAAAGAAAATGTCCAAATTAGGGATTTGATTCCTTTTCAAAAACATTTTTTGAATTAATCAGTTTTCTCAACATTCAAAAGTAATTTTACTTTCTATTAGTAGAGATCATACATCTTTTAAAATTTTATTTTATAGGTACAATTTAAGTGTTCCTGTTTCATATAACATAAAAGTTGTCTCAACCTTACACATATAACAGATTAAATTCATTAGAGACGATATTTAAGATTTAATGCTGCATTCAAAAAATATCAAACAGAACTATTGATCATATGGGAAAGTATGTTTATACATAAATATTATATATATATATATATATATATATATATATATATATATATATATATTTAAATAATTTATATATTTTCAATTAATGTAAAAAATATTCAAACATTCATTCATGTTATTATTACATCATTCTATCTACATCTACCTCAGAAGCATCATTACAGAAAGTTATTACTTCTTCAATCTTTTATATTGTGAGAAAATGTGTATTCAAGATTATATGAAAGTTTAATATTGAATACACATTCTTCCACAGTAAAAAAACTAAAAATATAAATTAGCAAAAGTACTCATGAAATAAATTTCTACTCAAATTCTCATTAGTAACAAATTGATGTGGATTTTTGATATGGGTACGATATCTTATGCACATATTTCATGACTACAAAATTATTTATTTAACCAATTAAACTCAATATGTAACTTATAAATGTCAAATTCATGTATGCAGATTCAATATATAAAACATCATGAAATTCAGCATTTCGTTTAAAAACCAAATAAATAGAATATTCACTTTCTTTATTCAAACTAAGTCATTTATAACTGTAAAAGTGTAACTATTTTTAAAAACGAATAATATTAAAATAAATGCAAACTTTTTATTTATCCATGTTTTCTTTTCTCTATAGCAATGAATAAAAATATAATTTCTCAATATTATTTTTATTATTGTTATATAAAATTATTTTCTATAGGAACTTTAATGTAACAAAATATTATTTAAAGAAATATAGACTGCAATTTGCTTTACATTTCATTTCATATAAGCTGTAAAAATAGAAAATGATTAAAATTAATACATTTACAAAATTTAAACAGTATATTATAAGTAGTAAAGTCATTGCAAAATAAATCCATTATATTCAGATTTTTTTAATGCATATTTTATTAATGTGATGCAACTTTTAATACTTTGATGCATATTTTACGGGTTGAATTAATGATTTGTTTGTTGCTCAACTGTCGTATTTTGCACAAAAAGATGAATTAATCCAGGGCCTATTGTTCAAAATGAATTCTGATCGAGTACAAACATCCCAACCCAAAGTTGGATTTGAAACCATGAGCTATTCAACCTAAGATAAAAGCGCTAACCCTTCACCTATCTGCTCAGCAATGTAAGGAATAGACCTGTATGCATAAACTTACAAAGAAATCTATTTTGCACTTAAACCTATAATATTATATATTTAAATTAAAAATAATTTTTAAATCAACAACAAAATAAAAATAATTATAATCACAAAATCAAATAACTGTAGACGAAGAAAATCAATAATTTTAAAACTATAATAACAAGGAGAATTTTAAATAATATTTTTCATGCTATAAATAGGAATACAGTAAATCTGCATTTCTTTTAGAATGGATATTATAAAATATGTAGTTCAATTTTACATCTAAGAAAACTGATGAATTGAACTCACTTTCTGATACAATTCCATCCATCAGATAGTCATTTCAATCTTTTCTTATAAAGAAAGTGATTTTATTTCCAAAATCCTGCATTGATAGCAGTTCTGAGGAGAAGGATTCCTTTCACCAAGTGTCATTGTTAATTTTGAAAAGAAAAACAATTCTTGAAAAAAAAAAAAAGGCTTTTCTTTAAAATTCCAAACAATGTTCATGACAATCGATCAACTAAATTCAGTTTATGTTATGATGTTTGTTCTTATATGAAACAAATTATCTGATATATCATGAAAAGTTCAAATGTATTGAAAATGACTCCCAAGATATCACTCTCATGTTTATATTTAAGTGTGATTGAAAAGAGAATCATAAATGAGTAATCTAAAAAAAAACTAAAGGGGACTTTATGAGAAAAATTCAAAATCATGTAAGTACATATATAATGTAAAAATGAATATTCTTGTAATTTAAATATGGAATATATATATAAAAATCAGAAAAAGGACTAAATAATAAAAATTAAATTATTTAATATACAGCATGAAGAAAAGTCATTGAAAAAATATTATATATATACTAACACATGAACATTATAAAACAGGTATACAGAGATTTGACTCTATCTTCAAAAATAAATAAAATAAAATATTGCTTAACTAGTCTAAAACAATATGCTTGAAAAAGTACTTTAAAATTCCATATTACAATGTTGTAAAATTTTAAATAGACACTTCTCTCTCACTTTTTAATTCACAACATTATCAAAGCAATACGTAATCGGTATTAAAAGAATGCATTTTTCAGATGTATATTGAAACACAAATTTTACAATTGTAAGAATAAAATAGAAGGAAATTGCTTTCCAATATCTGATTTTCGGACTCTAATGTCATTTTTATTTGTCTTCAAGAGTAGAATTTGAAAACGTATCAATATTTAAAAAATAAAATCTTTGCATTAATGTCACGATAAGTACATTTATGTTTTCTTGTTTGAAGAAATTCTTTAAACAGCAATATAAAGAAAAATTTCCATCATTATTAATAAAGATTTAAATCATTCATATATTTTTCTAAAAACTGAATAATTTGTTTATTTTATGAAATTCTCAACATAATAATTGTTATAATATTAATGTTATAAATATACAACAAAAACTCCTTGTTATAAGAAATACTTTCAAATATTTTTTAAAACATTGTGTTTTCCCATTTTTCATTAATAAACTTACTAATGCTTCAATGTATTCATAAAATAAATCTCATAATATGATGTATATAAAAATTTATTAACATTGGATTTTTAAGTGACCATAAAAAGTTAGACAATTCAATCCCATTTAAACACTATAATTTACAGATAGTGTTCCGTACCCATGAAGTGCTGATGCAGCAGCACCATCTTTGTATGTGTGAAAAACAAAACAAAAAACTGTGAGAGAGGAGAGTTACTGCTTTTGAGAAGAGCAGATGTAAAATGAGTGAGGTGAATCAGCTACGAAAAACAAATAGTATTTTTTTATATTTAAAATTATACAGTCCATTCATTACATACCTAAGCTACGAAAACATATGGTCCAGCTCACCGGAGGTTTGATGAGATATAGCCTACAACGAGTGCGAGAATGAATAAACATCAACAACCCAACTGTCTTTGAGAGCGGTATCAGTTGCTATGAGATATGTGCTTGAGATTTTTTGGTCATTCACTCCCATGAGATAATTTATATTATCAATTTGAATTAAATGTGTTGAGCTTAATAACTATTTTTATAATTTGTGTTGTTGATTAACTTAATTATACATAAATTTAAAATTGAGTTTTGAGTTCCGTTTTCAAACTGTTTAAATACGTGAATAAATTGATTTGCAAGTTGCGGCTACGGAGTTAGGAGAGGTCATTACTGATAAAGTGACATTTCTAGAGTTAACAAACATTATAAGGTATAATGTCACGTTTAAAAATGAACCCAAATATGTAGTTGATCTCCTAAAATCCATAAAAGAGAACTGTCTACAAGAGTTAGAGATAATTTAGAAAAATAAGCAAACAGAGTTGCAATTAGAGCAAATAAAATTAGAGAGAATGAAAGCTGAATTAGAAATAACACGCTTGAGAGTAGATTCAAAAATTGTAGATACTAATTCAGAAAATAAAACTGAGGACTGCAACTCTTTAGATTCCTTAATAAAAAGCATTAAAACATTAACGAATAAAATACCGAGTAAACCAGAAGGTTGGAATCAATTTTTGCTTCTTTGGAGAGAGCATTTGTAACAAAAAATGATTCAAATAAATTTAAAGCAGAAATACTTTTAAATTTTCTCGGTGAAAAAGCATCAAATGTAATTTTTTACATAGGCGACGAGGAATTAAATAATTATCAAAAAGTTAAAGAAATTATTCTAAAAGAATTTGAGCCCACACCACAATCATGCTTAGAGAAATTCAGAAAAACAATAAGACACCCAAATGAAACTCGTGTCCAGTTCGCTTCGCGCTTAACAACAAGTTTTGATTACTTCTTAAAATGGAGAAAAGTGTCTGTGATTTTGAGAAATTAAAACAATTAATTGTATCTGATAAAATATTTCAAACATTAGATAGAGAAACCACTGCTCATATCAGTAATAGACAGTCAGATACTTGGTTTGATCCCATACAATTAGCAAAAGATATTGATTTATTTTATGTATCACGAGGGAAACCGCTAACGGTAGAAAATAAACTAGTGAATCCAAAAACACACACCGCAAATCAAAGAAATATTTCTAGAGTAATTTTATCCGTTTTAAAAATTCAGAATGAATTCTTTGTTCGGAAAATCATCCCCTATATAAATGCAAAAATTATATGGCTTTGCCTGTTTCTGATAGAACACACAAATAGTTAAGAAAAATAATTATTGCTTTAACTGCCTTGGTAAACACCAAGTAAGTAATTCCAAATCACGGTTTTCATGTTATTTATGTCGAAGAGAGGGAGTCAAAAGGCGGCAACATTGCTCTTTCCAAGAACTGGGAATTACCGCCTGCTCAAAGGGAAATAGTTAACCGACACTTATCAGCCCACCGTGAAGAATCTTTACTTTCCCCACTTGCCCCGATCTTCCCTTCTAACCAGAACAACCCAGTTCTTTCGACGGGAATCATAAATCTGTCAAAAACTGTTTTGCTGATTACGGTGAATTGCTTGCTAAGAGATCACGGAAGAAATTTTTACAGAGCGCGCGGTATTTTAGATCAAGACTCAAAGAATAATTATATAACGACTGACTGTGCAAATAGTTTAGGCTTAAAACGAAATAAAACAAATTTGACAGTCTGTGATATAGGTGATACATGCACAACAATTGAATCGGTTGCTAAAACTACAATTTCTAATTTAAAGGGAAATTTTAAAAAAAGAGTTAGAAATTTTTGTTGTTTCTAAAATTACTGATTTCATGCCGTCAAAGATGCTTAAAGTTAATGTACCAGAGTTGAAATACGTAAAATTAGAATATGAAAGCTTTAATAAACCAGGTTGCAGATATTTTCTTTTAGGCACTGGAATATTTTACGAATTAATACGTCCAGATCAGATTTTTTCTCTAATTGTGATTTAGTTCTTCAAAATACCATTTTTGGTTATGTTGTTAGTGGGAGCTTACCCTCTGCAATGGAAGGAAAAGTAGATTGCGGATTAATTAAAGATAATACTGCTTTACATGAAGCAATAGAGAGATTTTTGGAGATAGAATATGTGAAAACTAAAATTTCTAAAAATAAAGAAACAATATGTGAAGAGCATTTCAAACAAATGTTAAAAGAGACTGTACAAGGAGATATATAGTTAAAATGCCTTTAAAAGAAGACCCAAAGTGTTTATGTAAATCTAAAGAAATTGAATTAGAAAAATTAAATTCGTTATGGAATCGTTTTTTAAGAGAGCCTGAGTATTTAAATTTATATAAGGAATTTTTGAGCGAATATGAGAAATTAAGTCACACGACAGAAATTCCAGATTGTGAGGAAGAAGTAGGAACGTATTATATACCCCATTTAAGTATATATCGCCCTGATAAAAGTACTACAAAACTTCACGTAGTATTTAACAAGTCTTCTCAAACTACTTAAGAAAATTCACTTAATTCCTTACAATTTACTGGTGGTACTTTACCAGAGGATCTTTTTACAATCATGATAAGGTTTCGTAAACACATTTATGCTTTTGTAGCAGGTATTAAACAAATGAATAGAATTATTTTAATTGATTTAAATCAAACTCAACTTTTGGAATTCTTTGGAGAGGGGAGTGAATGAACCAGTTAAAACTTATGAGCTCAAAACAGTTACGTATGCCACAGTTAGTGCACCATAACTTGCAACTAGAGTGCTTTTTCAGATATCAACAGATGAAAAAGAGAAGTACTCCCTAGTATCATCCGTCCTACAGAGAGATTTTTACATGGGCAATGTGCTTAGTGGTGCTGCCACTATAACTGAATCCAAAAAGCTTCAAACTGGAGCATATCCTTAGGAGTGGAGGAATGACACTACACAAGTCGTATAGTAATCATTCGGAATTGAAGACAGGCTCTGATAATGACTAAAATTTCCAGGAAGAGACAAAGGCGTTAGAAGTTCTGTGGAGACACAGCACAGATCATTTCACTTTTCAAATACATCTTGAGAGTGCAATTCCTCCAACGAAAAGATCAGTGCTTTCTACAATTGCTTAGAAATAGAACTTTTTACCCCCTTGGCCTCTTGGGTCCAGTGATAACTAAAGCAAAGATTTTCTAACAAAAACTTTGGTTTTTCAATCTAGAGTGGAGTGATGCGCTTCCTGCAATGTTAGCCCAGCAATGGTAGAACTTTATTGAAACTTTGCCAACGATCAACAATGTTGAATTTAAACGATGCATATTGATAGACAAATCAATACACATTGAGCTTCATGGATTTGCGGATGCATCGGAGTCTGCGTATGGATGTGTCATCTATTGCAAATCAACATCTGAGACTGGAGATTCTGAATTGACTTTGGTTTGTACCAAGTCACGTGTGGCACCCCTTAAGAGAGCTACAATCCCGAGGTTGGAATTGTGTGCAGCAGTTCTTTTAGCGAAGCTGATTATAAAAGTTAAAGATGCCCTACAGCTTAAAGACTGAAATAAGAATATCCATTTATGGAGTGATTCCATGATAATTCTTTCGTGGATCCGGAAGGTGCCCTACCTGCTTAAGACTTTTGTTGCCAACCGAGTTGCCCTAATACAGGACTTGACTAAGATTCATCAGTGGCGCAATGTGTCATCAAGAGACAACCCAGTTGATCTTATCTCGAGAAGAATGGAACCTAATAAACTGATTGAAAGCGAACTATGGATTAACGGCCCACGTTTTCTTGCTGAAGAAAACTATCCCAACCGAGAAATTCCTTCTTTAGTGATACAAGATGAGTTTACCTCTGAACTGAGAAATATGCCTCAAATTGAGTCATCTGTGTTGATTTTAACTTCAAATTCCTTTATTTAAGACTTACTCAATATTAGTAATAATTATACTAAAATATTGCATAAGTTATATTTTCAAATTCCTATGCAACTTAAAGAGCTCTACTAAAAGGAGGATAGGTGAACTGCCAACAGAAAAAATCAAGGTAGCAGAAAAATTCTTAGTAAAAGAGGTATAGATATTTGAATTCCCCATCTAAATGAAATGTTTGGGCCAACAAAAAAAGATACCTAACAAAAGTAAGATAAGATGTTTATGTCCCTTTTTAGATCAGGATAGATTATTAAGAGTAAATGGTAGAATAAAAAAATGCAAGTATAAATTTTAATAGTAAATCTCCTATTATTCTTCCAAAGTGTCATAAGCTCCCAAAAATCATTAAAGAAATGTATCATAAGCGATATTTTCATTTAAGTTCAACTGCTTAGCTGAATTATGTCAGACAAAAATTTTGGCCTATACAAGGTAACGTGACGAAAAATTGTGCATGATTGTATTACATGTTTTAAAATTAAACCTATAGGAATTGAGCAATTAATGGGTGATTTGCTAAAGAGTGAGTTACTCCTGATTTCATATTTAATTGCTCAGGAGTTGATTTCTGTGGACCATTTAATATTAAATATAAACATCAAAGAAAAGGTGGCTTGCATAAAGTATATGTATGTATATTTATATGTTTGGTAACCATAGCCATTCATCTTGAAATGGTAACAGATTTGACATCAGAAGAGTATTCATTACATATTTAAAGATATTTGTTGCTCCTAGAAGCTTATGTTCAAAGCTATATTCCAATAATGTAACAAATTTCATTGGTGCAAATAAAGAATTGTCCAGATTGACTATTTTGTTTTAAAACCAGATGAGAAACTTGCATATTATCTTTCAACAGAGGGAATTGATTGGCATTTTCTTCCTCCTAGAGCCTCCAACTTGGTGGTTTGTGGGAGAGTGGTGTGAAAATATTTAAATTTCATTTTACTAGAGTGTGTATCAATGCTAAACTTAATTATGAAGAGTTTTAACTGTTATTACTCAGATAGAGGTATTCTTAACTCCAGACCGCTTGTACCTCTGCTCTCAGATACTGATGTGTATGATGTATTAACACCTGCTCACTTCCTAATTGGTAGACTTTTAAATGCTTTTGTTGAACATAATTTAATTGACATTAATGAAAATAAATTGAGTAACTGGAAAATATTAACAAAAGTTATTCATAATTTTTGGAAGAAATGGTAGGTGCAATATCTTAATAATGTGCAACAGAGGTCCAAATGAAGAATTGAGAAAGGAAATGTTAAAATCAATGAGATAGTGCGCATCAAAGATGAAAATCTACCTCCTTAAAAATGGTCATTCAGTAGAATAGTGCAGCTCTATCTGGGCGATGACAAACGGGTCAGAGTTGTTAAAGTAAAAACTCTTTCAGGAATTTTCAAAAGATCCATTTCAAAAATTTTTATTTTACCTATTAGTATATAATATCTTATTATATTTTATGTATTACTTATAAAATATAATAACGAATCATGTATTACTTATAATAATTTGTGTTGAAATTAATTTTTGTGTTTATGTGTTTATATAATGTTTATATTAATTATTGTGCATAAGATTTTTTAATTATTTGTATATTCATTGGTTGAATGTAACATTGCAACGTGGGTTGGAATGTTCCGTACCCATGAAGTACTGGTACAGCAGCGCCATCTTTGTATGTGAGAAAAACAGAACAAAAAACTGTGAGAGAGGAGGGAGTCGAGTTACTGCTTTTGAGAAGAGCAGATGTAAAATGCGTGAGGTGAATCAGCAACGAAGGATAATGAATTATTTTATGTTCAGTGTTTTACAGTCCACTTAATTAGAAACCTGAGCTACACAAACAGATAGGTCAAAAAACATTTCAGTAAAAATTTATGATTTTCATTAAATCAATTTTTAATTTAAAAATTATTTTTATGGGTTTAAAAAATTAATTTACAGTAATCTGAAAATTTTTATAGAACCTTTTCTGACTTGATTGTAAAATAGATATAGTTCTTTGTTCACTAAAATATTTTTAATCAGATTTAGATATTATACATGTGCCTAGTTTATGGATTTTGATCAAGGATCATAGAATTTAAGTTTCTCATAGAAGATCAATTTGGTTGGTTCAGAGTTAAAAACAAGAAAAATCCATTTATAATTTATGAAGCACTTTCGTTTTTGATTACTATTCTCCCAATAAAAGAGACATTTCAAAAGTGAATATGTATATTAGTTTTTAATTTTCTCACATTTCTTCAAAATATTTTGATTATATTAAAAAACAAAATAATCTATCTACTAAATATTATGAAGATATGAAATATTTAATAAATAAATTTTTTTAATGAGATTATGACTTTAAATTAAATGTCATTGGCTAACATAGAATTTTTTAAACCTACTCAAATTATTTAAAAATAACAAAAACCCGATTTATAGTTTTTTTATCTACAAATTTCCAACTTTAAATTATTCTTGAACTTCCAATTTTCTTCTTCCCTCCTAGAAAGACCTTAAGATTCCCAAGAAGGCTTGGAACTCATAAGAATCATGTTAACTCATCAATTATAATTGCCTGACATCAAAGCATTTTTAATTATTTTCAATTATGATTATCATTTCTTTTCTATTCATTCAGAGGATTTTTACATTATGTAGGTATTTACATTTTTGGCTTTAGTCTTTATTTTATTTGTATTTTATTTACTTGATTTAACTACAGTATAAAAAACAAGAATAATTGAAGTTTAGGAGCAGTAAGAAGCAAAATCTATTTTGATAACGCAGGCTGTTTATCAAACTAACATAAGACTTAGAATTTATATTTAAATAAAAATTTTGAAAATCTTGCATAGGAAATTTTAAAATATTCTTAAAAATCTAGCAACATATTTAGTAAAGTAGAAAACAAGCAGAATTTTACAATTTACTCGTAAATTTTCTTCATAAATTGTAAGGCAACTTAGAAATTTCAGAAAAATCTTCCAGATATCGATTGTAAAGTTGTTAATTGGAAATAAAGAGAAAATATTTTTAATCAGATCTCAAAACAAGTCTCAGACCAAAAAGGCAACCTAGAATTAATTTTTAAAATATTATTGATAACATGAATATGGAGCAGGAAAAAGATAAATTTATCAACAAATAATAAATATTCATTTTCCTATATAAAATATCTGATGCGATAACAAATTGTGAGCAAACACTTCAATGAAAGCCAATGATGTAAGGAAATTAGCTGATTCATAATCAGAAGATTTTATTGCCAATTTAGAAACTAAAATTAAGCAATTCTATTCATATGGTTCACAAAATAAGATTCTGCTGTATTTTGAATAAAATTTCATCTCATTCTTATGAACAATTATGCAAAATAATACACATTATATATTTTTGTGGTGATAATTCAGTTGAAAAAATGACAATATGACACGAGAGGCTATAAGAATTAGATTTAACAAATTACTGAAGTATTTTGCTAAATCTAACTCTTAGTTTGCTTTGTCATTGAAACCAATATTATCGAAATTTTTCTATTAAAAAGTTACAAGTTGCTTAAGATATTTTTGTTTTTATTACACAATACTCGATTTGTAACAAATATGAGGGAAAACACGAAATATGATCGACACAAATGATATAGAATTTTTAGATGAGTTTTATAAATGGGAGAAAAGGAGTTCATGGATGAAAACTACTAAGGTCATCAAGGAAACTAAATTCAGCATAGAGTATAGAAAATATCTTCCTAAATTTTAATACTTCAAATAAAATATATCTAATTTAAAATAACTCTGCTTGTCTGAACACTGTGTACTACTGTAAGCAAAAAGAGTAACAAACAATTACTTTTATTTTAAATACGCTTACTTTTCTTTTCAAATTTTATTTTACTTATAGGTTAAATACTTATGTTTTAATAAATTCAGAGGATATTTACAGCATATACAAATTTCATTCCCCCCCCCCCCAAAAAAAAAAAGTTCAGATTTTATTTAAACAAGAGGCTAGTAATGAAATAAATATTTATTAAATCTCGAAAAAGTTGGACACATTTTCATTATACATGACAAATAAGCTTTCAAAAATGTTCACAGGAAAGCAAGACAAAAGAGGAAAGTTGTGATTAAGGAGAAAGTTACTTTAATGAAAATAAGAATTAAATTCCAAAACCACCATCTAATATCTCAAAGTTCGAATTGCTGATACTTATTATAAAAGGTATGTGTACAAATATGCATTACTTTTTCCCAGCATAAAAATTTGACTAATCAAAAACTATGTACAATTATTTTAAAATATTTGGAAATAAGTCTTTTGTGTTAAATATCCTATGAATGAAACAGTAATGATTAATATTCCATAGTATCAATAATTTGGAGTCAGATATTATAATTTTATACCATTTTTATAACTTGGATTTAATAAGTAAAGAAAAGTTAATAATTTAGTCAAAATCAATAAGAATGAATAACAATAATCATAGTCACATGCACATTCATAATATATTTTTAAATAAAAAAAATTGTATATATATATTGAACAGTAAACTCCTGGCCGATCTTAACTCTAAAACACTAATTAATAAATCCAAAAACTTGGAGACAAAGTGAGGAGCCATACTGTAGTTTCGCTTATGATTTATTCTACTCACATACCGCGTACACACTGCCTACTTTCAAAAAGTGAAAGAAAAATATAATAAACGACACTCAGCGCCATCTCGTAGTAATGAATTCACAATTCAATGAATGGGAGATTGAACATTCTCCAAGCCGATGGCCTTAGGGACATCAAAATTGCACTTAGTTATACATACACATACTGATACACATCAAAGGCAACAACTTACCTTACAAAGCACAATTCCCATGGTAAAAAAATAACTGCAAAAATAAAAGAAATATCTTAATTATTACACAGAAAAATGATAAAAATGAAATGCAAAGTCAACTCAGTTCATCAGTTGTTGTACCGCTGTTAATCGGTAACACACACAGTTTGTGTATAGGTCTTTTTATTTCGCCTGACGCAGTTTTTACTAGCACGACACGAACCTTCTTGTCTACTCCTTCATGGGCTCTTATAACTCGACCAAGTTTCCACTTGTAAGGCGGTAAGTAGTCATCTTTAATGATAACTAAATCATTTACCTTGATGTTGTTCGCAGGTCGTTTCCATTTTGCTCGTTGCTGGAGCTGTGTTAAGTAGTCCAGGGACCACCTCTTTCAAAACGCTTGACAAATTTGTCTCACACGTTTCCATCGGTTATTTAGAGCTAAGATTTCACTGCTCACATCTGGCTCTGGAATTTCTTGAAAAGTGGATCCAATTAAAAAATGTGATGGGGTTATCGCGGAATAATCATTTGGATCTTCTGAAACTGGAACTAATGGACGAGAATTCAAACACGCCTTGATTTGTACAACATACGTATGAAATTCCTCGTAAGTAAGAATCTGCGCTCCAATAAGCTTTTTCATATGATGTTTAAACGATTTCACAGCAGCTTCCCACAATCCACCGAAATGCGGGGCAGAAGGAGGATTAAATTTACAAGTAACACCTTCATTAGCTAAGTAATCGATAACTTCACAAGACATCCAAGCTTTTAACTCCTTATATGCACCCACGAAATTTGTGCCACAATCACTGTGCATTTCACGAGGTTTTCCTCTTCTGGATACGAAACGTTTCAAGGTTGCTATAAATGAATTCGCACTTAGATCTCCAACACATTCTAATTGAGCAGACTTCGTAACAAAACAGACGAATACGCAAACGTATATCTTCATTGTTTTCACACCTCGTCCCTTTCTTGGTTTTACGTGGAAAGGTCCCGCAAAATCCGCACCTGTTCTAGCGAAAGGTCTTTCAGGGTTAACTCTGGAAGCTGGGAGGTCACCCATCATCTGCTTTGACAGTTCGGGTCTGCTCCGAAAGCATGTTACACATCTGCGTAAAATCTTTCTTATCACTTGACGCGCGTTAATAACCCAAAACTGCTGTCTGAGGATTGCAAGCAGTAATTCGTTGCCACAATGCATATACGTTTGATGATAATGCATTATTATTAGATCTGTAATAATGTGATGTTTTGGAAGAATAATTGGGTACTTAACATCATTTGGCAAATCAGAATTACAGAGCCTGCCTCCAACTCTGAGTATTTTCTCCTCGTCCAGGTATGGATGTAACGATAGAATCTTATTTTGAGGGCTCAAGCCTTTCCCCTTAGACAAAAGTTAAATTTCTTCCGCAAATGAAATGGTTTGTACATATTTTAGTACAAATGCACGCGCATGATTCAGTTCTTTAGCCTGGAAGTAGTTAGTTTTTATCACCTCCACCTTCTTCAGGTTCATAATAAATCTGAGAGTCTACGCTACTACTCTAAGAAGTTTAGTATAGGATGAAAATTTTAAAATTAAATTATCGATCCATGAATTATTCTTAACTGTGAGAAACAGTACACTTTTTAACTTCTCATTCTCTACTACTTCATTTGGAATTTAATACTTCGCTCTAGCCACTCCTCTGTCTCCTTACTCAACCATTTAGGGCCTATCCACCACTTATCATTAGACGCTAAATTCTCAGCTGAAATACCTCTAGTTAACAAATCTGCTGGGTTATCCTCTGACGGACAGTAATGCCAATCTATCGGATTTGTTTTCCCATGTATTTCCGAAACGCGATTAGACACAAATTGCTTCCACCTTTTCGGGCTTCCCTTGACCCAACACAAAGCAACTAACGAATCACTCCAAAACATAACTTTCCCGACCAAATCAGCAAAAATACTTCTTACATAATTTCCTATTCTTGCACCTATCACAAGGGCCATTAATTCTAAACGAGGGAGCGTTAATTTCTTAATAGGGGCCACTCTGCTCTTTGACATTATAAATGACACTTTATAATTCCCACTTTTATCAGCATATCTAAAATATGCCACACATCCATAACCAATTCATGAAGCATCGCAAAACACATGCACCTCAACATTTGTATCCACACAATCCATAAAACTATACCTCGAAATGGAAATAACACTCAATTTCTCAACTTCACTGCACCACTTAGCCCATTTTTGATGCAAATCATCTGGTAACTCATCATCCCAATCGATTGCTCTTTCCCAAATTTCCTGTAACCAACACTTACTCCGAATAACAAACGGAGAAATATACCCAACTGGATCGAAAATGGTTGCAGCGGTCTGTAAGACACTTCGTTTGCTATTTGTCAACCGTTTCTGAGAATCTACCAAACCTCTCACATCCAACGACAACACATCTAACTCAGGGTTCCAATTCAAACCTAGAACTTTCGTCTGATAAGGGTCCACCGATTTATTCTCACTAAGTCCACTAATTATCTCTTCACTCTCACTAAGTCCACTCTCAACCCATAGCTCTTCTAGCTATCTGCTATTAGACCTTAACTTCCTTAAATTAAAACCTCCTGCTTTAAGAATTGACACAGCATCTGACGACAATTCAAAGGCCTCACTCACACAATTTCCGCCATGATATAAGTCATCTACATATATAGAGAGCAGAATTAAGCATCTCAACTACTTTCGGATTAGAATTTTCAAATTGTTTGATATGATACTTCATTGTTGCGCTAGGATAAATGGAGATGTTTTACAACCAAAAGGTAATCTCCCCATTCTCATAAATTTGTACTCTTCAATAGGGTTATCTGAATACCACAGAAATTTTAAGTACTCTCTTTCCTTTTCAGAAATGCCAATCATTAAAAATGCCTTTTCTATATCAGCACTAAACGCAATTTTGAATTTACGAAAGCTTAAAATCATATCAAGAATGTTAGGATTTAAATTTGAACCAGTTTCTAAACAATCATTTAAAGAATTATTACCTTTAGATTTAGAGCTACAGTTGAAAACCACGCTAACCTTTGTTGTTTCTTTATCCTTTCTAACAACCGCTCTATGGGGCATAAAATATTCGCTTACACTATTCTCACATTCTTCAATGATACCCTTTGAAATTTGATCATTTATGATTTCCTTGTATTCCTCAGCAACCCATTTATTTTTAGAAAAATCGGTTTTAAGCTCATCAAATCGTTTTTTAGCCAAAGAAATATTATTTTTCAACTCACTCGGATCAACCCTCCACAGTAAATTCGTTTCATATCTACCTTTAACAAATTTTAAACCACTCTCGAATTAATCTATAATCGCTTTATCACTTAAACTTAGTTCTTCCTTCTCTTTTATTCCCAAAGCCTCTAGATTCCATAGCATTTGAATATCTGGAGTTTCTATACACAAATTAGCTGAGACTCCGCAATTATATTCGTTATTCTCATTCTCACCGTCGAAACTTCCGCTTACCACGTACCCAAAAACAGTGTTTTGCAAAACCAAATTACTATTAGCCGGACAAATTTGACCTGGTTGTAACAATTTATAAAAGATCTCTGCACTTAACAGTAAATCCACTCAACCTGGCACATTAAAGCCTTCATCTGCAAGTTTTAAGTACTTTAATTCTGGAACATTTATTTGAAAAGTTCTTGACGGCATGAAATCCGTGATTTTAGATACAATTAAAAAATCCAATTTTTGTTCAAAACTTTCCTCAAGATTAGAAATCGTCGCATTAACAATAGATTTAATCGTAGTAGATATATTTCCTATACCACAAACAGTCAAATTGGTTCTCGTTCTTTTCAAATTAAGGCTATTCGCACAGTCTATAGTCATAAAATTATTCATTGCTCCTTGATCTAAAATAGCTCTCACTCTGTATTTATTTCCTGTCTCATCTCTCAATAGGCAATTAACGGTACTCAGGAGCACGATTTTTGACTGATTTATTACTACACGCGAAGAGAGTACGGAAGTAGTGTTTTGATTATTTGTTAGGCTGGCAGCTGTTTGAAATGCCGGCGCAACTGGCGACAACACAGAATCACTGGCTCTCACTATGGGGGTAGAAAATTGGCCGCCATTCGGCACACTTGCACTTTCATTGTGCGATAACTCAGAATTTCTCGGATAATGTAGTGATACATGATGACGCCTGGTTTTTCCCTCTCGCTTACACAAAGAACAAGAAAAGTGCGATTTACACTTATTAATTAAATGTCTACCTAGGCAATTAAAACAAAAATTATTTTTCCTAATTATCTCAACTCTTTCAGAAACAGGCATAGCTAAATAATTTCTGCATTTGTACAAAGGGTGAAAATCAAAACACAAACTGCATTTTAAACTTTTACTATCAGTTAGAAAAATTCTAGACACATTTTTCGTGTTGGGGGATTTTTGATTGCTGATATCCGTAAGTGATTTTCCTCGCGACACATAGAACAAATCTGCCTCTTTCCCTAAGGTTACGGGATCAAACCAACTATCTGATTGTCTAATGCTGACATGACTCGCGGTTTCTTTACCTAATGTTTGAAACAATTTGTCTGATATAATTAATTGTTTTAACTTCTCAAAATCAGACACTTCTCTTAGTTTTAAATAGTATTCAAAACTAGTAGTTAACCTTGACGCAAATTGTACATGCGTTTCATTAGCTTGCCTAATACTTTTCCTAAACTGCTCCAAACACAACTGAGGGGTCGGTTCGAATTCTCGTAGAACAATTTTCTTAATTTTTTCATAATTACTCAATTCATTATCACTGATGTAAGAAATTACATTTGAAGCTTTCTCGCCCAATAAATTCAAAAGAATTTCCGCTTTAAATTTATCCGGTACATTTTTAGTTATAAATGATCTCTCTAAAGAAGCAAAAAACTGACCCCATCCTTCAGGGCGACTTGGTATTCTAATGGTTAAAGTTTTTACACTTTTTATTAATGAATCCAAAGAATCGCAAATCTCAAATGTATTTTCTGAAACATCGTTTTTAGTTTTTGAAGCTGTTCTCAAGCGCGATAACTCTAATTCGGCTTTCGCTCTCTCTAATTTAATTTGTTCTAACTGTAATTCTAACTGTTTATTTTTCTCATTTGTTTCTAATTCAGATTTCCTGTCCTCAATTATGCCCTCAATGAGATCAGACACAAATTCAGGTTCAGATTTTCATTTCTCAGTCTTTTTAATGATTTCTATCAGTTCTGAAACCGTCATTTTATCTGTTACTTTCTCACCTAACTCGGTTGTAGCAAGCTGCAGATCAACTTTTCTAGCGTTTTTAAGCATTATGAAAACAAATCTTAACTACAGAAACACAATTTAACTCTTAACAAGGATTTTGAGAACAAATCTTAATTACAAAACAAAAATAACTCTTTTTAAAAACTGTAAGAATAAATCTGAACTACACAACACAATTCAGTCACAAATTATTTTTACTCTACCACATTCTAATATCAACATTATTTCAGCACTATTACACTAAATCAACGACATTACCACATCAACTCTAAATCTAGAACTTCCAACACTATAGGAAAAAAATTGACTACTGAACATCAAAATTACTCACCCCAAACCAAAACTACGCAACAGCAACAACATCCGAAATTATTTCTTTCATCACAAAATCACTGTCTGGGACTCGCATCACACTTCCTGACACCAACAATGAACAGTAAACTCCTGGCCGATCTTAACTCTAAAACACTAATTAATAAATCCGAAAACTTGGAGACAAAGTGAGGAGCCATACTGTAGTTTCGCTTATGATTTATTCTACGCACATACCGCGTACACACTGCCTACTTTCAAAAAGTGAAAGAAAAATATAATATACGACGCTCAGCGCCATCTCGTAGTAATGAATTCACAATTCAATGAATGGGAGCTTGAACATATATATATATATATATACAAAAATACAATAAAAATTGTAATATATATATATATATATATATATATATATATATATATATATGTAATGTATGTATATATATATTATACAATTTTTTTCAATTGTGTGTGTATATATATATAATTATCACTTCTAACTGTGTACAATTAATATAAAAGTTGCATAATCTAGTATGGTGAATATGTTATTAAAATTATGACTGTACAAAATTTTTTTATTATTTCAACGTCAATTATTATTATGAACGTTCGTTCAGTAAATTAAAATTAATTCTGACATTTATGATCAACCATGGGACAAAATTATTGGAGGGAATTATCATTTTTAACTGTAGAGTTTGAAAAAACTGAAGTGATCAACACTGTAGTGATTAATCAATTTCATCATTAACGACAAATAAAGTGTATGCATAACTAATTAATATATCATAACTGTCTGTTATTTACAAATACATTTAATTTCTATATAATATATATTAACATCATACATTACTAAAAAATGTAGGTTTTTGAAAATAATTGTATTAATATGTAAAATAAATAATCTCTTTTAAACAATTTATAAATTATTACAAGACTTATTATTCTCCTTTCAAATTTCCGAATCCAATTCTAGAGTTCTGATTGTTTTTTATTCGATTTTTATTGTTTCAAATTTAAAACAATAACCTGAATACTCAAAATTATCAACAACTTGAATTATTTTAAAGAAAATGCTTCTATTAGCATTATAATCTCATTATGAGTTTATATTATATTTTTATTCATTGTGGAAGACCACCAAAATAGATATCCTTCAAATACCTATTAACTGTGAAAATGGAAACAACATCCTTGTCTGGCTAGATCATTTTATAATTGATTATTTTATTGAGAGGAGGTATTCTGGTTCAAGAAAAAATGTTATCTCCCCCAAGTTTGTTGATCGATTTTTAATTAATACAAGATGTGTGAAAAACAGTTTAACTTCCTGTGGTATTTGCGCTCAAAACTTCACTAGGGAGGCTGTTTGCCATTTTGAATACCTGAGTTCCAGTGCTCCAGGCACTCACCACCAATTTATTTGCTTTGACTTCCAAAGGTGTGTAATTATTAGTCACAAAGAAAGATTTTAATGAGGATATAACAATTACTTCCATTTATTATCAGTTGGTTAATCGTCGAGCCTAGTATTTTCATCTGGTGTGGCCAAGCAGCTTGACATCACACTCCTTCATATTCTTTATTTATAAAAATAAAAAAGACTATATGTACAAGGTCAGATGTCTTGAATGCATATTCTTGAATAATTCATACATTAAGTACAGTTTATTTGCAGAAAATATTTCTAGATTATTTTAATTATAATATATACACAAACAGTAAATATTATTTCATATACTGATATAAGTAAAAATTTCTTGTTTGCATACACTTGTTCACGCATTTTCTAGATTAGATTAGTAATATAAATATTTATACACACAGATTTCTAACAATATTTACAGTAATGATTAGTACATCTCTGCACATACATTTAGATGCAAGTAGTAATATAAATATTTCAATAGAATTGGAGTTTCGCTATAATTGCATTTTGTTTGTGCAATCAGAATGATTTGATGAAAGAAAGAACTTTTTCTTTTTATAATTATTTATTTATTTACATTTTGAGATTCAAAGTATTTGCAATCTGTGGATTAATAAGGTAAAAATTAAAATTTCTTAATTTTAATTGATACTTGAATAGAAATTAATTTAAAGAGGTTTGCAAGTAAGTTTGATAATGCATTAATTCTGGCTCAGTAATTTCGCATTTGAATTAATCTTCCCTACTCGGGGATGGGGAATTAATGATCCGTAACGAATCACTTAGATAAAAGAAAAGTTTTCTAGGAAGCTGCTCAACAAGGATTGAATTTAAATTTTCAGAATGAGAAAGATATAAAAATAAAATAAAGATTTAAGCATTATATATTTCTAAGAATAGCTTTTGGACGTCAAATGTTTTCAGGTTCTTTGTATATGTATTGTGGTTGGTTACTTATGAGATGATTTGGAATTTGGTTTAAATTATTATAAAAATTTTCTGCTATTTATATTATGTGCTCTATAAGTTATTCACTGTTAAATTTGCTGAATATGTTTTAGTTTCTGAAATACACTGGAGTTATTGTACACATTTTAATGATTTTGTTCTCATTTCTTTCGACTTTACTGATCAAAATTTCTCCAGAAAGCGTTGGAAAATCTCTTGTAAAAATAAATTCTTTATGCACAAAAAATAAACTTACAAGTTGCACGGCTATTAGTAATAAGAGGTGAAGACAAATATCGAGAATTATTATTAAACGTTTTTTATAAATTGATTTTTAGTTGTTACAACTCTAGTTTCTTTTGCATATTTGCAACTACTTACATAATCTTATAAACTTGCAAAACAAACTGTATACATGAAATAATTAAATATCAGTTAAATAAATATATGTCGAGTTTTATGTGAGCTAAGCAAAAAGTTGGAGTTTAAATTATAAGGCCTGCAAATGTTACAAAATAAGGTTTTTTTGCATTACAAAGAGATAATATTAGTAGTGAGAAAAGGAGAGTTCTCCTGCAGACGGAGCATTCTCTTATCAGCAGTAGCGGTGACGTCATAGGCTTGTAGTCTCATACGAGGGTCTTATCACTAATCAGATTGTATGACGTCAGTGAATAGTGCTGCCATCTATTGAGGAATTTTCAAACTTTTTATATTAATGTTGAAAGTGACGCCATATTTAGAACTAGAATAGTGCTGCCATCTTTTGAGAACTTTTCAAACTTTTTATACTAAAACTGCCTTTTATCGGAATAAATTTGAATTCTATATTTTTATTTTTAAAAAAGAACGTTTTCAGCCGTGGGGATAGAACCTCAAACCTCATCAGTGGTAGTCTGTTGTCTTATCCACTGAGCTACTCAGTTTTATTTGATCGAATGGTTTTATAAGGTTTATTATCACAGGGGATGATTTGGACTCAGATTTTTGTAGTGATTTCCAACAGAATATTTATGTTTAAAAATTATAATATATTTTAAAGAGTATAATATTATGAATTTATGTTTAAAGTAATAGAATTTTTAATTTCAAATAGAGTATATTTTTTCAGGATTTAAAATTTACACCTAGAGTTTTATTTTAAAAGGAAATGAATTCTCAATTAAATTACAATATTGAGAATTTTAGAATATTAATTAAATTTTATCGGAAAAGACAGAATTTATTTTTACAATATGAATTATTTTTTGAGTACTACTGACAGAATTTATTTTTTAAGAAATATTAATAGAATTTAAAACAAATTTTAATTGTTATTTAATTAATCATTTTCTAAATAAAATTATAAACATTTTGTAAATGATTTGAGCTTAGAATAAATGACTGAATTCTATTTACTTACCTTTATGGTCACATCATCTGTAAAATTTTTATATTAGTTAAAATAGTGTTGATTTCAACACCACGTAAGGCGTACAACACATTTGGCGCATTATCTCCTTTAATTTTATCGCTTGGCGAGATTCCCCAGCAGGCCTATTTTCCAAGCTTTTTTAAATGATTATGTACAACTATTGATTTATAAATATATACAACAATTTGAAAATATGCAACAAGGAATATTAAATTAGATTCGACATCATCTTCAAGGAATTATGGACTGTTGTTTGGGATCTTATAATGACCATAAGGTTAAAGGATATACCGTTGTCTAAGAGATACCTTTTATCATCAAAAGGGGAGAAGGAGATTTTGTTGATGGATGATGTGAAAAGTTGATGTTTCGTACTTTGAATCCGTTTTTGTTCCATTCTTTTTATTTCTCTTTGAAATAGGCATCGCTTGTAGTTGTGATGCTTTAAGTGTTTCCTAACAACATTTCTGTTCACTCCCTTACATGTTTTTTTCTCATCTTCCGAGGATAGTGTTGTATACATCTTAGACCGTAACGCTATAAATTCGAAGATAGTCTTCCCATTCAATTCATCCTTGAAGCAGCCAATTTTCTTTTTGTTTTGAAGGCTGAAGCGAGGGTGATCTAGAGGGTAATCGGAGGTGTCGTAATTGTTGATATTTTTCCTCATATCATCATATACATCTTCTGATTCAATCTCGTTTGTAAGATTGTCTGTATCAGTGAAAAGTAATGATGCATTATTTCCATACTGTCTCTTGATGATGTTGTAGTAGAAATCATACATCAAATTTTTTACTTAACTCTAAGATAACAAACTCAATGTAAATTGGACGATTGAGTATCACTGTGTTTCTCATTCGTTCTATACCTACGAGATCATTATCAAAAATTTTAAATTGTTTTAAAGAGGGAGCGGCTACTAATTTTTTTGCTTTATGATCGGTGTTTAGTAGCTGAACATCTATGTGCTTTCTAGCATTCTCCATTGTTTTGCCATATACACTATTATTCATCAGTTTAAAAAAATCTTTTTCAAACGATGAGGACGCGTTTCTTCGTTGTTCCGTATTAAAATCAATGTATGATTTTAGCGAAGGTTTTTGATTGAATTTTAAAATTTTATGTACTTTAGTTAATTTTAAGCATAATGATAAATAAAATTTTAAATTACGATGATATATTATATAATTAATTTTATTTCTTAAATTTGGAATTAATTTAGTAGTTGATAGGAATTTATTACCGTTTAACAAGGAGGATGCGAAAGGAAATAGATCTTCAGCTGTAACTTTGATTTTTTCTGGTGCTAATGGATTATCGTTATGTAAATCATGCAGGGTTTGAGGATAATCTAAATCTACCTCCAGAATATAACCCTCTGAACTATTATCTGATAAATTTAGAATATGATCCAAAAGTTGATCAGATGGTGAAATCCATTCGAATTTTCCAAAAGGTAGTGTTTGAGACATAGACCAACCGTACAAGTTATTTGCATCTAAATACATGATATATTTAGACACGTTATCTTCGCGATAATTTTGCATGTACTTATAGTTTGCTGCAGAATACCGATGTGTTATCATAGAAACACCCCTACGAATTCCACGTTCTATAAGCAAATGCATGTCTATATCCGTGAATAGGTCGAGTGTTTCTTTGGTCAGTTTTAGCGATGCTTGCCATTCTTAACCGGAAACAGTTATTAAATGTGTACAGTCTAGACCATAGTGTGCATGCAAAGAGACCGAAAATTTTGAAACACATCAGCCAACTGCAACACATCAGATTTAACGTACAAGTCATGGTATTCCCCTAAATTTTTAATGTTAAAATTTTGCCAAACGTTTTGAGCATGTTGATAATCATCAGAGGAAATACCTTCTTCTGTTAAAGAGCTATAAAACTTTTATATAGGAGGAAGCATTTCCTCATTAAATTTGGAAAAATCAGACATATATTCATAGGGATATACTCCTTTTTTAACAATAAATGAATGTTAGAATTATTGAAATTTTGTTTTAAAATTTTAAATTGATGAGGTTTTAGATTTGATACTAATTTTTCAAGGGAAGAATTCATGAATTGAAAACTATCTATGAAATTTAATGATACTTGTATTTTGCCATATGTTTTACTTAAGCTAAATGAAATATACTTTTCTAAATTATGGAGAATTACACGCAGTATATGATCTTTGACTTTCCCCAAACCCTGCATAATTAAATGACCACCATAGTGTTTAAAATTGTGGAATACTACTGGAATTTTTTTTACTTAGTTTAAATTTTAAATTGCATGTGGTACGTACTGCTTGTCTATAATTAGGTGTTAAAAAATTCTGATGGTCATGGTCCCTAACGTGATCTGTTACAAGTTGTTTGTTACAGATGTTACAATTACTGCCGTTTCTAAATCAGTGTTTGTGTTCTCATGTCATTTTTAAAGGGGCTATTGTAATTAATTTATGGGCCAACTCCTCTTTCTCACGTAATAATTTTCAATGAAACTGTCAACAGCATTAGGTCCTCTGTATACTGTGATAGGTTTTAGTGTGTTACCATCTGGTCTTATGATGATATAGGCATAACCACATGGTTTATGGTGAGCAATGTTGTTTGTATACGATGTTGTGGTGTTGAGTGTGCATGTAGATATTTTTTATAGTATTGTTTCGAAATCTGCATAAATTATGTAGGGTACGAGATGTTGAAAAAGATAATTAGAAAATTCTCAATTGTTATCTTCGTTATTTGGCATTTTAATGTTTTGAGGACTATGCTGTCAACAGTGAATACCATGTTCCTTTAATGAATGTTCTTCAGCAATACGGTGGAGACACCTATAGCAATAATATCGTGTACCATTATGCATGGTATGATCACTCATTAGCTTTGAAAAGTTCCTTATGAGGCAGTAGTGAGTGGTCTGCTCATTGGAAATGAGCAATAGATTGCAACAATCTTCATCTTCCCTGCCCCCAAATTAACATCGGTTTCAAAATTCGAATAATGACCGACACGTTCAGGATTATTCCTCCAATGAATATTGAATCGAAAAGCTAATATACACCAGAGGAGACATTTGTGGTCATTATTCTGGATATTTAAAACAGCCTTTTTGAGGGCTATATTTTTTGGGAGAGGTATGTAACTACTTACCGTTAATGGATGATATTTTGCTGAATTTATGCTAAAGAACAAAATTTTCTCCAATACCCAACCAGATCCCCTCTCTATAAACTCGTCTAAAGAGGAGAGAATATTCGTTTCACATTCTTCAATGTGCCTTTCTATTGTATCTGCTGTGAGTTCAATAGCACATCTGGAACGGAAGAAGAGAGAGGCAAATTCTAATTCTCCATCTTCAGACATTCTGCTCATTAAAACTTTCACCATCCCTTACCATTTAATCCATGATAATTCTTCAAGTTCCTCCAACAACTTTCTACGAATCTTAGGTCTCATCTCACCGAAGAATGGAATAAAATCAGATTCCTTTTATTTGAGAGGTTCGAGCGTGAAGATGACAAAAGTGTTGAGGGTTTTTTGTTGAACTCGAAGACGCTTAGGGTGGGTAGCTACGGCCGTGGACTTACGTTTTACATGATGTGTTGTGGGAACATGTGCAATTAATTGTAACCTTGAATTGAATTTTAATTCACAGTGATTACATTCATGTATTTTATTGCGTTGGTGAGTTAACACATGCCTTTTTAAATCACTGTTATGTGTAAATTTTTTCTCACATATGTCACACGTGAAATTTTTAATATCATTGTGAATCTTCAAATGTCGATTTAAATTACGTTTCAAGGTAAACCTTTTACCACGCTAATCGCAAACCCAAAAACAGAAATAACTCGTTTTAGAATTTTTGTTTCTCTTTTATTAATTTATGAACATTTAATATTTTATTAGATTTTATTATTATAATTTTTACAGTATATAACTAACTATATTTTACTAACAATTGTGTCATGATAATTTCCAAATATAAATTCAAGTTAAAATTATTTTTTCAAACTTTAGTAAACTTAGAATGTTAGTACTAATGTTAGAAAATTTAAATTGTAGAGGGAATCCGATTACAAACACGGATAAACTTTAAAACTGTATTAGTTATCGAAAAAAGGGCTTGGTATAAATTTTATATATTACTCTGATTATAAAATAATATTATAAAACATGTAAGTACTCACATGAGCAGATGAGATTGAAATCGATGGTTCAGCCCTTGATTGTTTGATTGTTGACGATACACCACTAGACGATGTAGTAGCTTCGACATCCCAAACAGGGTTTGAGTGATTCCATTCATCTTGCAATTCTGCAGCGTTGAGAATTTCTCTCAATTCCTCTTCGGGAAAGCCAAAGTCAACAAACTACGGAGAATAAAAGTATTAGTATAATGATCTAATCAAGTTTTTAATTTAATTAAAATATATTGAAAACAGATTAACTTAAACTTTTTTTTAAGAGAAATAATGTATTTCTAAATGCAAACTAAATTCTAAACGTTTAAAGCATATTTATGTTAATATGCATAACACCTATTGAAATATATTAATGCATTATACAAATTAAGTTAACAACTATTTCATCAAAACTTTTAAAATATATTTATGTTAGTACATGTGAAGCATGTTAAAATATATTCTAGACTATGCAAATTAAGTTAAGCATTTTATAAAAATACTTTGATTGAAACCGTTAAACATTTATATATACAAACTATGTAAAATAATTTAATATAGCGTTAAACTCGTATAAATTGAAGCCATTAAAACAGTTAAACATGTATACTTACATTCTATGTAAAATAATTTAATATTAAATAGTCTTAAATATGTAGATTGAAATCATTAAAATAATCAAACATTTATATTTAGACACTCTATTAAATAAATTAATATTAGATAGAGCTAAACGCGTAAATCATTAAATATTTACAGACGGTTGAAATATATGAGTTCAAAACATTTTAAATTTTCAAATTAAGTTCAAATTAATTTCAAAACAATTCAAATTAAGAACAAATTATTCAAACATTTCAAATTAAGTTCAAAACATTTTAAATTTTAATTTTAAAGAAATTAAATGTAGCACATAATCAATTTAAATATCTACATACTGTATAAAACTAGTTAATATTCAACAGCGTTAAACATGTAAATTGAAATCATTAAAATAATTCAACATTTATATTTACACACTCTATTAAATAAATTAATATAAAATAGCCTTAAACGGGTAAACCATTAAATATTTACAGAAGATTGAAATATATGCAAATTAAGTTCAAAACATTTAAGTTTTATTTTTAACGAAATTAAACGTAGCACATAATTAATTGAAATATTTATTATAAAAAATAAGTTAATTTCCAACAGCGTTAAACATGTAAATTGAAATTAAAACAGTTAAAATTTTTTATTTACACCCGATGTGAAAGAAATTGAAAACTCTATATTAAAATAAGATTGCAACCAATAGATAATTTATATACACAGTTAGAATATCTTTAAACTATACAAATTATATCAAAAATTTTGATCTATATATAAATAGATAAACACTAAACATAAATTACAATAAATGTAATCCTTTAAATATAATAATTCAACATAAGAAAAAATTTACTCACTTGAAAAGATTCCATATCTGAATTCTGAGTCTGAGAAGATTCCATAGCTGAATTCTGATTCTGAGTAGATTCCATAGCTCAATTCTGATTCTGAGTAGATTCTATAATTGATTGAAGAACTAAAACCGCACGTTTACTCAAGCAGATGAGAGTAAGTATGATATGTTGATAAAGTTTCACCCCTTTTTATACCCAGTGAAGAATGTTCCAGAACTAATAACATACCATCATCCTTTCACTCTCCTTCTATTTTCTTCTATCAGATTTTAACAGATATCTTTCCGAAACTGACAGAACATGCAAGAGTGTTCTATAAGTTTCTGGAAGTAAACGGATTTCATATCAGATACGTGTCATGATACAGAAGACACAATCTTTTAGTAGATAACGCCCACATGATTAATTATTAATAAGAGTGAGGGGTCAAAACATTCTACCCTGTTCTATCAGTTTCGATCAGCTTCTATGTAAATAACTGATATCTTATTTTCAAGAATAAATTTCATTCGTCATGTGCATTTCATGGATAATGATAACGTGGTTCTGATAACAGCGAGGGGTTGAAAGCGGTAATCACATTTGATTCATTTTCACTGTAACTCCCAAAGCCTCAACTATGTCGAATTTAAATGTTATATTAATAAAGGGATTTTACCCCACTGAAAAATCTGATATTATTTTAAAATATTTAATTGAATTAAATTATCGTGATTTGAAATTAAAAATATGTAATCGAATTTGCATTCCCAAACGTAAATGTTTAGCTTACAGCGACGAAGGAGTCAATTATTCTTTTTCTGGAATGATTCTATCTGCTGAGCCTTGGACGCCATTGATGTTAGAAATCAAAAAAGATATTGAAACTGAAATCGGAGTGAGTTTAATGCTTAATTAATTTGTATCCTGATGGTTAATCTGCGATTGGTCTGCATAAAGACAACGAGAAAGAGTTGGATTCATCTACACCAATTTGTTGCGTGAGTTTCGGAGCAGAAAGAAACGTGGAATTTTACCAAAAAGGTAAATTAGAAAGAAGTATTTCAAGTTCACATGGGGATCTCTATGTGATGTACCCTCCTACGAATCAGATGTATAGTCATAAAATACCACCTCAACCTGAAATTATGAGTCCTAGAATCAGTTTGACGTTCAGAAAACTACGAAGATTGAAGTCTAATAAGGAAACACAAAATGTAAGTATTAATCTTATAGATTATTATTATATTTTATTTAATTCTTTAAATCAAAGTATTCAAAATGAATTTAATTTTATTTTGGAAGAAACTACTAATAATTGTATGCCACCGTTTAAGCGATTGCGAAATGAAGAGTCTCACAATTTGGGAGAAATTAATGTAAGTATTAATCTTATAGAATGTAATTGTGTATTAAATTTATTGTGTTCAAAATGCTGAAAATATTTATTTTTCACAGCAATCTTGTGATGAATTACCTAGCGGAGATTGGTTAGAAAAATACATAGTGGAGTCTTCGTTAATTGAAAAGAAAAAAACCCTTTTTCAAAGAAATTCGTCGGTGGAATTTGGGATTCGGTATATTTATCGCTCTAAACTGTTATGAAAATAATTTGAAAATTCAATTTCGTGAATTTGCGGAGAATGCCGCTATGCTTTTACCCACAAAAAATGGATTATCTATGAGTTTAAGAACTTGGTATGAATTTCGTGAAAAATTTACTGATTTTCATTTAAAATATGAAGATACCAGTTTTGTGGCTATTAATGAAATGTTAGTGATGAATATAGATGAAAAATGTATTTTAAAATTATTAAAAATTAATCAAAATAAATTCAATGTCGAGGAAAGTAAATTTTTTTTTACATCAATGTGATATTTACGAATTAAATGATTTCATTTATGAAATAAATGTGTGCATACTAACTACTCAATTTTGGGAAATTCTTCCAAGTATGTTATCAAATGAAAAATTGAAAATTAATTTAAAATGTAAAGGAGTGAATGATTGTCTCAATAAGGACATTATAAAAAGTGTGTTAAAGTGCATATTATTGGAAACTCGTTCTGTAGTGAATGAGAAATTTAAATGCTATGGGTGTAAATTAGATCACCCTTCACAGAGGCAGCATGATTGTTTAAATTACGATGATTATAATAAATATTTAATTTTAGGAGAAATTATTTTATTAATTGTTAATCCATTTAATGTTATAAAGCAATTTTGTACAAATTATTGTATTTGTAATTTGAATGATTCTACTTTTCATGATTGGTTATTAATTTATGTGAAAGGCAAAATTGCAGATATGTTGCGAATGACTTTTAAGAAACTGAATGTAAATATTAATGAATATTATTATTTTATATTCATGTGTTTGTCAATTATTTTATGGCAATTGTTTCTAAATAATATATTTATTTCGTATAATAGTTTATTGTAATATTTTTTATTACATAATAGTAATATTTCAAAATTATTTTTATTAAAAGAACAATTTAAATCAAAATATATTATTTATTTCCAAGATAACCATGATTTTACATATGGAGATTTTTTTCTAGTAGAGACACTCTTTTTAACAATTTCCTGTTTTACAATTTTGTTTCTCGCAGGTGCTGATAATAAATGTCTGTTTTTAAAATAATGTTTGGGAATATTTAATTCAGATAATCCATTTAAAAATTCATGCAGTCCAACAACATTATTTGGTTTTCGGTTTGTAAATATTAAGTTAAACAAATCTGCTAAATTAGATTTAGTATAAATATGTTCCTTGTAAATCATTTCACCATTTGGATTCCAATGTATTTCTGAAGAATCCCCTTGTAATAACCGCAACAAGTTTTGAGCTTGTTTCTTGAAAGAACTTGGAACTGAATTTAATATCGTGTCTGTGTAATAAATACTTTCTTCCTTAGACTTTTGAGGACTTTTTTTTTTCTTCTTCAATTTTTTCTTTGTAAGGTAAGTTATAATTTTGCATATTCATTTTCTTCTGTAATAATTCGTTATATTTTTTAATCTTTTCATAATCCGTTAATGAGCTTTGTAATATAGTTTCCATTTCTTTATCAAATTGAGACATGTGTTGATTAGTTGGTACGTGTCTAGATAACGTTTCTTCTGGAATTAAGGCGAATTTCTTAAACTCCATTGATTATTGATGTTAAAACACTCAGTGCTGCTAGTATCAATATGTTTAGGAATCCACCCTTTTGAATGAATAACTTTTTCTTTGTGAATAAAGAAGACTTCTTATCGCTCACTTTTCGAAGAGTAGCTTTATATCTTCTTAGTCGCTTCTTTTCTTGATATGATAAGGGAATGTTTCCTTGTAAAACATTCAAAGTGCATTCGTATATGGCTTTAATACAAGAAATAGGTAATTTTTTTTAACAATTTTCTGCGTAGTTTTTTCGGAAAAATATTTAAGAGTTTTAATTGTTTTAGTTGTTCTCGACTTAACGTCATAATGTAGACTAAAGTATTTTAATCCATCATCTATGTTTTATTTGGTAAATATATTGGATCTGATTAGGTAAAATCTGAGTACGCAATCGCATTTCATCTGGAGTATCACTACGTAAGTCAATAAATGAATAAGAAAAGGGTTTTTCAGACGCATCTTCATACACTTCATGAAAAAATTTAACGAGTCTAGGAAATATTTGCCTTCCTATATGTGTGATTTGACTAACATCACGTCGATTTTTACAAAATAATAAATAATGTGCATTGAGAGTCACTTCACGCATTTCTTTTCCTTTGTGAAAAACGTTTTGGTTGATAAAAATTATATTCAAATTCAAGTGATGGCTGCCACGAGTAAAAAGATGTGTTAATCTCTTATCACTCCCAAATTCCTTCTACAAATATTGTATCTGGTATATTATTATATAGTGGTTGATGTATCCCGTAAAACCAGACTATTTTATCGGGCACAATCGAAAACATTTCTTGTTTATATT
This sequence comes from Latrodectus elegans, assembly GCA_030067965.1. Taxonomy (NCBI): domain Eukaryota; kingdom Metazoa; phylum Arthropoda; class Arachnida; order Araneae; family Theridiidae; genus Latrodectus; species Latrodectus elegans. The sequence continues at coordinate 98,192,771 of CM057817.1, read as the reverse complement.
TTAATAAATCATGAACAAAATAACTCTTCCCACATCCTGTGGGTCCACTAAGAACCATCGTAAAAGAGTGCTGTAACTTTGGAAACTATATAAGAAATGGAGATGGACACAAATTGTATGTAGTTTAAATATATATATTTATTGATGAAAAGGTGTTTTTACGTGAAAACGTTTAGATACAAAATTATAAACTCGTTTGTCATTACAAATATGTTTTTTTACAATATAAGATAACATTTTCACGAGGGATTTCTCTCTAGCTTTAAAATAAAGATACATTATAGTATACTGTCCACAAACAGCAGTTACATTACTTTGTAGAATCATAGAATTGAAATTAACATATTGATATCTCGATACAAAACTTGAAATATTTCCATCATAAAAATCTGGAGAATTTCCATAAGAGTCAAAAAATTCAATTTCTTCTGAAGAAGGGGAGTAGAATGCCAACCAATGACTTCCAGGTTTGTTAGATGGATCAACATTTACCACTAAGCAAACAGGATACTTTGTAATTTTTTAGGTATTAAATTACTTGGAAACACACCAATGAATATTCTTTTAGTAAATTTATCACGTGATAACGCATTCATAAGTTGTTAGTGGTCATGTAATTCAATTAGGAAAATCACATAATACTTGACGCGTTTTTGTTATTTCAATGACATTTTCAAATTTTGCATAAATCAATACGGAGATAGTTTCTGTTAAAGCTTTGGAAAACTTTATTTCTAAGCATAAGTTCCCTTGATGTTGTAAGTTTAAATGAGAACCATCACATAAATCAGGTGTTAAATCAAATGCATAGAGGGTGTGACCTTCTTCAAAATCTTCTCTCGTCAAGTAAATTCCTTTATCGTGATTGAAATATGAAAATAATCGATGATAGGCTCTTATATAACTCTGTTCCCTAAAATTCAATTCCAAAGGTTTACTTGGCACAGGTTGCCCATCTACATAAATACTTAAAAAATTTAAATTATAATGATGAAAAAAGAAGGGATTTACTGCATAATCAACATTGACAGCTCAATTATTGATACAAGTAATAATTATACGTTTCGGTAGCATTCGAAGAAATACATTATCTTGCATGAATGACCAACTTTTCTTAGAAATAGAATATGTTTTACACAACACTCTATTAATAGGATATTTATCAGTCGATTTTTCTAAGGTTTGGTGTGTCCCAACAGTACTCCAGAACGCACTTTTACTTTACGTACAAAAAATGATGCATGGTCCAAAACTATTTTATACTCGCTATCTGTTTTAGAAGATACTAAGCAAAAATTAGATTTGGAATGAATCATATTAATTTTTAAATCTACCATATTCAACAAAAGTTTACTTTGTTCAAAAATGTCACAGTGTAACCGTCCTATTAAGTCTATTGTTTTACTTTAAGAACACATTTCATATCTTTTCTTCAATCCATCATTTCCTCCAGATTCCAACAGATGATCAACTACATTCAAATTTGCATCCTTGTAAAATTCTTCACATGAGAGTAAACTTTTCTTTGCGCCTTCTCCATAATTTAGAAGTGTTTTTATATAAGCTCTGAACGGTAAGTATTACTAGACGATGATATCATTCTTTCATTTAAACTGATATCAATTTGTAAAAAGAGGGAATGGAGAAATAAATTGATGGGTCCAACAGGTTTATTTTCCTGTAAGGGTGATCCATCGTTCTTCACTATTTTAGCTTTCATGTACAGGTGGGAAGCAGCTAAATCTATATAATCTTGTCCATTTCCAGAAATATTAAATTCTATAGGGGCACCATCACGAATATTCGACAGTGGATGATATTCGATGAAATGTCCATTTTCAATAGCCGTTTGGGTAGGTGGGATGACAAATAAATCCAGTTCAGATTTAACACATGCTACTGAGTCTTTGTGTATGAGGATAGACATCTTAAGAAAATATATCGTGTGTTTTAACTTGCTTTGCTTTCCGTGAACTGATGTGTTTTTTACTTTGCTTTCTCTTTTTATTATTTTTTCCAGAACCAATCATCATTTTAATTTTATGAGCAGCTTTATCAGTTAATTCGCGGCCGGCTTCTTTTAACCTACGTTTCGTTGCCACCTTTAAATCATCACCTTTTGATAAGTCATTTAAATCGTTTACAACACTACGAAATAATTGTTTCCCTACAGCTTTTGTACCTGATTTTAACATAGGTACGGCGGCACAAAAAAAAGGAACGAAATAAACTTCCTAAACCATATCCTCTCTGAAACGTGGCACAATTATAGTAGTTTAATCCATTTCCCGTTTCATTTACGAATAATCCTCAAAGGAATTTTGACAACATTGATATGGAACAAACATTATGATAAGTATCTCTGACGGAAGTGAAGTTTCACGTATGATCGTCTTCGTTAAAATGGGGTTAATTCACCAGTATGCGTCCTTTTAAATATTTCCAGTGTATCAATAATTTTTCGGTTTACCGGTAAATAACGGTGTCTATCATACTGCACATTTATCATGTCACCATCATTTCCTGTGACATTCACGATACGTAATAGAGGTGCTAATACATCACCAACGATCTGAGGTTCCACTATATCCGAGTAAACTAATAACACTCTGTAGTTTTCACATGGATCCGCCACATATTTACTCTCAAACTTTTTTCAGAATAAACAGAGGCGATTTCTCCTGGTTCAAACCCTAACAATTGAGCCAAACCGTCATATAATATTATGCGTGCCTTATTCCTTAATTTAATAGTAACTCTTTTGGTTACCTCTTTAAATTTAAAAGAATATTTTAAAATGTTCTTCGGTGATTATTGCTTTTAAAATATCCGGTAGAGTCTCGTAAAACCCAGATGGTATTCTTCTTCCAAATATGGTATCAACACCTAAATCAAAACCCATTAAATTATTTTGATTATTTACATTATACTAAGTGTGCAGGTACATAAATTGAACTAAGGCGACTTCCCAGTGATCTGTTAACTCAATACCTTGTGACAAACGCCTAATAAAATGAGAGATTTTACTGTCGGAAAAAAATTGATCGAACTATCACTCGGAAGTTTTAAATAGAAACTCATCTTGATAAATGAGATAATATGCATCAACCATTGACATTTATAGGGACAACAAATAATCAATTCTTATCCACTGGTTAAACTTTGGGGGATATCCTTTATATTTTACTAAATATTCCTCTCTCCCATTCTTCTTCCGCTTTTTCAAAATACGTTCTATTGTATATACCGTTTTTTGATTCACTTTTTGAAGTTCCTGTTCGTAAAATGTACCCTTAACAGGCTCGTCCATCAAAGCTTTCACTCTATAAACAGGGGGGTTTTGCTTAACGTGTTCTGTAATCACAAATATTTCTTCTGACCAATTCGTTTCATAACCTTTTTCAAACGTCAATTTGTTTTTTGAAATCCTTACAGAGTCACCAACTTTAAATTTAGGAGATTTTGATTTTATATTTTCCATATCTCCGCATAATGTGAACCAAACATCACTCTCGTTATTGGAGTTCACTTCAATAGGCGACCTTTTTATATTTGAATGAAACGCTATGTTATAGCTAAACATCAATTTATCGAGTATATTTATATAATTATATGTGTTATATTTTGTAAAATATTTCTACATCTTCGTTTTTAAGGTTCTGTTGAATCTTTCGACTACCGATGCTTTTGTCATATTATGTGTAGTAAAATATCGAACTCCATTCTCTTTCAGAAATTTTTGCACTTTAGTATTCTTGAATTCTAAGCCATTATCAGATTGCAGAGAGGACGGTTGCCGCTCTAAAATATTGTTCGTAACGCTTCTATGATTTCATCACCATGTTTAGTTTTTAAAAATATGGCCCATGCATACTTTGATAAAATATCAATGCATGTCAATATGAAGCAAAAACCTTGATAATGTTCTCTTAATTTAAACAAATCTACCAGATCACATTGCCATTGTTGATCAATAGAATATACAATCACTCTATTAGCTTGGAATTTTCTACGAACTGGTTTGTGTAGAGTATATGCGTCTACTACTCTCAACCATTTATGAATTGTTTTCTTCGGAACTGTTCCTCGAGCAGCAAGGTATAATGCATTTAATCCACCGAAGCTTCCCGGCAGATTTGGATCTTAATATGTTTCCTCCATTGCAGCATGAAATTTTATTATCTGATATGTTTATTTTAAATCTCATGATTATCTACGAAAAGTTAAATTCGCGCTATCGTTGAAATGCATTGTAAAGTCAATCGCTACTTTGTTATTTTCTGCTAATATATAAATCAAAGAAACAAATGCACACAAGGAAATATAGATGATAATAATAATAGTAAGCTCTACAGTGGAAAGCATTCTCAAAAATGAATGATGAGTATACGATTATTCACTTTTATAGATAAACATACTTAATACTTAAAAATTACAAAGACACCAAGACTTCATCTCATGATCGATAAAGCGTCGATATCATCGTGCCACGAAGTCTTTTTTTATTAGACCATGGGTTCGAGTCTAAGGCTGGCCTAAGTCTGGGTTCGAGTCTAAATTTTTATTAACTAAACTAAAATTAACACAATTAACATTTGTTTTAAATTCTATTAATATTTTTTTTAAAAATAAATTCTGTCAGTAGTATTCGAAAAATAATTCATATTCTAAAAATAAATTCTGTCTTTTTCGATAAAATTTAATTAATATTCTAAAATTCTCAATATTGTAATTTAATTGAGAATTCATTTCCTTTTAAAATAAAACTCTAGGTGTAAATTTTAAATTTTGAAAAAATATACTCTATTTGAAATTAAATTCTATTACTTTAAAAATAAATTCATAATATTAAACACTTTAAAATACATTATAATTTTTAAACAAATATTCTGTTGGAAATCACTATAAAAAGTCCAAATCATCCCCTTTGATAATAAATCTTATAAAACCTATCTACTGATGAAGTCCGAGTAGCTCAGTGGATAACATAACGGTCTACCACTGATGAGGTTTGAGGTTCTATCCCCACGGATGAAAATGTTCTTTTTTAAAAATATAGAATTAAAAATTATTCCCATAGAGGGCAGCATTAAAATAAAAATTTTTTAAAGTTAACAATAGATGGCAGCACTTTTCTAGCTCTAAATATTACGTCCCTTTCAACATTAATATAAAAAATTTAAAAAATTCCTCAATAGATGGCAGCACTATTCAATGACGTCACAGAATCTGATTAGTGATAATCAGATTATAATAAGACTACAAGCCTTTTACGTTACCGCTACTGCTGATAAGAGCCTGCTCCGTGCGCAGGTGAACTCTCTTTTTCTCACTACTGATATTTTTAATATGAATGAATTGGAGTTTGTGTATTGAGAAATGTTGAAAATATTTTTGCCGTAGCAAAAAGCCTGTGATTAGTAACTTAAACATACAATTATTCAATAAATATATTTAGTTCACTGGTTTAATTCAAAATAATTTATTCCTTTATTACACACATTCGATTTTGATGATTAGAAGAATACATATATGAATTATATTATTTAATATAATATTTAAGTAATATAATATATACTTTCAGATAAATAATATAAAGTATAAATATGCTTATTTTTATTCATGTAATTTACATGATTATCAGATATAATATAGCAAAAACAACTTTAAATTTAATTGCAGAAAAAATAGGGAAAATAACCTGTAAATACTTAAACTACCATGCAAATTTCAATTTAAATTATTTGACGTTTCTTTTCATTGCTTTTAAAAGTACCTGATGAGTTTTGATGAAATAATTTTATTTAGGGAAGACACGCAATGCTATTGGTTTTGTTACATTTAACTTTTTCTTTAAGGGTATTATGTATTAATATTGAAATATCATAACCACTGGTGCCACATGCAATAATAAAATCGTTATTTTTTTAAAAAAGAAATGAGTTAAACTAACAAGAAAAATATTTAAGTTCTTGAAATCATGTACGCTTGGATGTAAGGTATGATAGATATTTGTCTATGTGCTTTTGTTGTTTTTGTTAGTTACAAATATAAAAATCAAAAACTCTTTTATTTTTAGTTACTTTTACTAAAAATAAATGTTTTTAATTTTTATGTTTGTAAATGAACATTAATGCCAATTAAACACTTTTACTATTTGAAGTTCAGAAATGTAAAAAATAACTTTTCGTATCTTTTTCCACTATATACTAAGACAATATTATCAACATAGCAAATATTAGAAATGTACATTGTTGAGAATTTGTTTCAGAAAAAAATATTTATCACTTATTCTAATAAAAATCATACATTTTCTTTTGCAATCAAATGCCTTGGGAAAATCCTAATACACTAATTTATCTTTATACTGTAACATAAAGATTCATGTACATCATAATTAAATGTGAATGAAGCAAGAAATATTTGAAACTATATTATACATTTCAGTATTAGAAGAGTCAATTTTTGACTTCTTGAGAAATTTTGCTATAATATTCTTGAGTTTAAATTTTATGAAATATCATCAAGTACTGAAACTGACTCCAATTAATGATTAATAGTAAATAAGGTCTATTGTGTGTAAGTATATTGAAAATCATGACTATTTCATTTCTCTGATAAACTCAATAAATTATAAAAAAAATACAAAATAAATAAAAATATAAACTAGTATTTTTGTGAGGTATAAGTAGGATAAAATTCATTTTCTAGAAAAGAATCATTCTACAAGTGACATATATTGATTAACATGTTATTTTCATAATAACACAATAATTTTTCCGTGGTAACATAGTAACTAAATTTAGGATTACAAACAGAAATCATGGGCAATGTAAAAAATAAGTACAGCATTAATTTAATTATATATATGATTTTATTCACATTAATTATATATATAATTTCCTTCACATTTATAATATACATGATTTAATTCACATTTATAGCAAAACTGTTTCTGATCTACATTTCCGACATTTACGCGCAACATTAATCCTCTTAATTAAAATACCTAATACTTGCATCAACTGCTTAACTTTGTCTTCAATTCCAACAACAAGATATAAAATTAGAAATTTAAAAATTCTTGAGTAAAGAATGCTTTTTCAAAGTAAGAAAATTACCCTATAAAATTATCAGAACAATACTTAGAACAAGAAAAAACTCTTCGAAATACGTCCAATCACATTTTATAATGATGTGCATAACTCCGCCTATATTAACTCAACCACATTTTCTTCAGGCACCAATGGCTTTGCCTATAACGCATAGCCACACAATGTGATAATCTCTTGCCCAGTTTGCTGGGTCACCGTGCTATGACCCTAATTGCTTTGATTTGGCGAAGAAGGCTATAAAATGTTTCATTTGGCTGAGCAAACACGAATATCATGATATTCCCCTTTTCCCTCTATATAGAATTTTAAATAATTTACTTATTTCTCTTAATTTAATATGTGTTTATGTGAAATGATAACGCATTATATTTTGTTTATAATCTAAACACTCATATTAACAAAGTATTCCATTTTAATATTTGCAGCACCTAAATAATTGCTCAAAGCTAGTAAAGCTTATTAAATTACTGTATTGAAAAGCTGTTTTATAAGATTTCCACAAGTTTAAGAATATCTAAACTAATAACCAAAATACATTTTGAATTCAACTGAACAGCAATATTCTCAAAAACATATTTTCATTGTTGTTAAAAATGGGAAGGATTATTGTGGTGAAATGTGTTTAGAATAATTCCATGAAATTCAAATAAAGTTTTATTTAACAACTAACAATTGGGTTAAAAACCGCTTTCTTACAAGATAACAAAAGGGCACGAGTGCTGTTCGAACGACATTAAAAGTGAAGTGTTTATTCCACGGCCTTTGGGGATTTTCGCGCATTTGGCATACGGAAAAATTAGCCAACTTTCAAAGCTCTGGAGCCAACATCACACCGGGCCTTGAAATATCATTTCAAAACAATTTACAAATGAGAACTTAGAGAACTATACTTAATTACACAACACAGATACATAATCTAATACAAAATAAAACAAAATAATGTTTAAACAATAGGTAAAATAGCAAAATAATAATAGGTTAAACAATAGATAAAATAGCAAAATAATAATAGGTTAAACAATAGATAAAATAGCAATTTTTGATACAGATCTTTTGGCAAAGTTTCCATTTGATAATTTCAATTTTACGACACGGATTTTATTATCAGCACCTGGATATGTTTGTACAATTTTTGCAATTATCCAATGTGCTATTGGAAGATTGTCTTCCTTGACTAACACAATAGTGTTTGGTTCTACATTCATTATATTAAATTGCCATTTGGTGCGTACTTGCAAATTGTTCAAATAATCTGTTTTCCATGATTTCCATACACTTCGCATAATTTTAGTGATTCTTCTATACTTATCAAGTCTATTATTTTCTATAGGAAACAAATATGGTTCAACAATGCCACATATCGCTCGCCCTATTAAGAAATGTCCAGGTGTAAGAACATCAAAATTATCAGCTTCTGATGAAAGATCAGCTTCTAATGAAAGATCAGCTTCTGATGAAAGATCAGCTTCTGATGATGATTTAACATTCCTTCTATTTGAACAGTTACTGTGAAGAATTCTTCCAGAGTCAATGTCAAGTTGCCAATGATGTGTTTTAAAGGAAATTTAAACGACTCAACTTCTGCTTTCAAAATTCCGCCGAAATTGGGGGATTTGGGAGGAATGAATTTCCATTCGACTCCTTCTGTAAAGAGAAAATTTTCTACTTCCTCACTTGGTTGCATAAGAAAATTGTATAACTTTTTTAATTCTTTGGATGCCCTTACAAAATTTGTGGCATTGTCAGAAAAGATTTTAGCACATTTACCATGACGCAAAAAAAAAAAAAAAAAAAAAAAAAACGTTTTAAAGTAGATATGAAAGCATCTGATGATAATTCTGTTACTACCTTTAAGTGTATCGCTTTAGTAGCAAAGCACACAAAAATAGCAACATAAACTTTGATTAGGATACCCTTACGTTAGTTTTTAAATTTAATCAAAAAGGGACCACAATAATCTATTCCAGAGTGATAAAATGGAAATGTTTCTACTACTCGTTCCTTGGACAAGTTGCCCATAATTTGATTAGCTAAAATTGGCTTGTTCTTGAAACAAGTAACACATTTGTGCACTATTTGTCTGCATTGACTTCTACCGATAATCGGCCAAAATTGCTGCCTAACAAGGTAAAGTAAGGAACTAGGGCCAACATGCAAAACTTTTTTATGAAAATAGTCCAATATCAAAGTAGTAAGTTTATGACTCTTAGGTAAAATTATAGGATGTTTAGCATTTTCGCTTAGTTTAGAATTAATTAATCTACCTCCGACACGTAAAATTTGATTTTCATCCAGAAAAGGATTGAGGAATTTTAACTTACTTTGATTTGGTATGTTTTTACCCTTTTTTAAAGCTATTACTTCCGAACCAAATTCTTTGGCTTGAGCATCTCTAACTAAAACGTCACGAGCATGATTAAGTTCAGCATAGCTAATAAATTGACCAAATGTTACCTTTATTTGCAGCTTTCGAATAAATCTGAAAATAAAACTTAGAATTCTAATTAGTTTCAAATAATTATTTGACAGTTTATAGAAATTTTCAAAAAAGTCATTGGGGGCGATAGATTGAACATAGGTGTTCATTAATGGTTTAAGTTCTTTTGCATATGCAGGATCAGTAGACGCACAATCAGAGTTTTCTGTCAAGCTGAAATCACAATATAAAAACTCAGGACCTAGCGTCCAAAGTTTGTACTCGATAAGTTCATCCATGGAAAGTCCTCTTGACAATGGATCAGCTGGGTTGTCTTTTGAATGAACATGATACCATTGAAATTTGCTTGTTAAGTCCGCTATTTGTACAACTCTGTTGGCTACAAAGCATTTTAAATGATGATGTGGTGTTCTTATCCATGAAAGAACAATAATTGAATCTGTATAAGATGGAATGCATCAACATCAAGTTGTATTACCTCAAGAGCCTGTTTACAAATTTCGATAGAACTCCTTAAAGCTCTAAACGTGGAAGTGTTACTCATTTAACTGGTGCTATTCTGTATTTACTACATAACAAATGCACACTGATGTTATTGAAACAATCTTTACTGCGTAGAATTCGCAACAAGTCAATGTTTTGTAAATTACGAATAAAATTTTGAAATTCCAATCTTTCTTTCTCGGGAACTTCTGTATCCCAAGATAAACCTAGTAACCAAAATTTTTGAATTAGAATTTTGGCTTTCACAACTAGAGGTCCGACCAGACCCAAAGGATCATATAATTTGGCAATGAATGATAGTATTTTCCTTTTTGTTAAGATGGTCGGGTAATCACTACTGTTCGATGTAAAGTGAAAGTTATCCTGCTTAGGATTCCAAGACATCCCTAACGTTTTTACAGAAGAACTTTCATCTTTTCCAAAGACATATTCTTGATCATCTGTTGGTACTTGTGAAAGAAGTTCAGGATTGTTAGATCTCCATTTATACAAATGCATTCCACCTGTGTGCAACATGCTTATTAGTTGATGCTGAATTTTTAAACTGTTTCTAAATTTGGTGCACCACTGAGCACGTCATCGACATAAAAATCCTATTTAACAACCGGTGATGCTAATGGAAATCTTTTCTTTTCATCTTCAGGCAATTGAAAAAGAGTTCGGGTCGCTAGAAACGGAGCACAAGTTGTTCCATACGTAACAGCAGTCAAACGATAAGTTTTCAATGGAGCATCGTCACTATGTTTCCAAACAATTCGAAGTAAATCTTGCTGCGAATGGTGGACCTTAATTTGACGGTACATCTTTTGCACATCGGCCGTGAAAGCAATCAAATGTTTGCGAAATCGTAAGAGAGTTGACCAAAGTTCATCTTGAACAGTTCCTTAATAATATATCATTCAACGAAATACCATTAGAACTTTTTGCTGAAGTATTAAATACAACTCTAATTTTGCTCGTACTTTTGTCTGGTCTTAGTACAGTTTGGTGAGGAATATAATAATGAGGATGTGGAAGAACACTTTCGTCAACTTCTTCCATATGCCCAAGCTCCTCATATTCTTTGAGAAAATCACGATAAATTTCCTTAACAATTGGATTTTTATCAAGTCGAATTATAGTATTATTGAATCTTCTAACGGCCAGATCTCTGGATAAACCAAGTTCGACTTTGTTATTTACTAAGGGCATTTTAACTATATAATTACCTTTAATGTCTCTAGAATGCGTGGCATTAAAATGTTCCATGCAGTATTTCAATTCATCACTAATAGGAGACTTTTCTTCCAAAGCTTCAACCTCCCAGAACGACCTTAGTGTTTTGTCTAGGTCGCTCTCTTCGACGAGTAAGTGCCAAAAAGTTTTGTTTATAGAATTACATGGCACACTACCAGTAATTAAATATCCGAAATATGTATTTTGGAGCAAAATATCTTCATTTATTCTAATTTGACTAGGTTTCAAAATTTCAAAGACAGCTTTGGCTCCAAGCAAAATATCTATGGTTCTATGGTCTATGGTAATATCTTTCGATGGTTCAAAAAATCGAGAGTCCGCAAGTAATACCCGAAAACAAATGTATGTTGCGAATATCTAATTTTTGCGAAGGTATCAAATTAGTAATTTTTGAAACTACTAAGAATTCGATATCTGTTACGAATTCATTATCTTTACTAGAGATAACTGTATTTACTAATTGTCCCACTGATACTAACGACCCATTTAATCCTCCAACTGGAACATTAATCTTGTTTCATTTTAATCCCAAATATGTGGCACAATCATTAGTAATAAACGAAGCTTGAGAGGCGCTATCCAATATAGCTCTACACTTCTTAAATTCTCCGTGATAATCTCTCACAAAAATAAAAGCAGTACTAAGAAGAACATGAGCCTTTTTTGTTTGTGAAGTAAAATTCTGAATCATTCCCTTTTGCTTCAATATGCCAGATGAAGAGTCTTCACTTTTGAGTGGCGCCTGGTGGGGAGATGAAATGGGGAAATCAGTTTCGAAACTTTCCGAATTATTTATGTTCGGAGTTGGGCGATGTTGTTTTGAAAAAGGCTGTATTTCAGATCTATGTAAAAGAGAGTGACGTTTTTGGTGACATTCAACACATCTAGATTTAGACGAGCATTCATTTAATTTGTGGGATGACTGTTTAAACACAAATTTTTAGATTTACAAAAATCAAATCGTTCAAGTACTTTCATATCTAGAAATAATTGGCATTTATACAATGGATGATTCGAATCACAAAGAGTGCAATATTGTGACGCAGATTTAATCAAAAATGTTTTAGGTTTGTAAGTTGGAAATGAGTTTTTCCATTATTGTTAACAGGGTTTGAAAACATGGGTTTTGAATCAAAACAAGCAGCTTTTAAGTTCTCTAATATTTGATATCGTTTTTCTAAGAAATTAATGAAAGCATCCCAAGTTGGCACTTCATGGGTATCAACAGTTAATTGAAATTGTCTATGAGTTTTCTTATCTAATTTAGCACAAATTAAATTTATTAACAAAATGTCAACAAATTTATTGCGTTCAAATTTTAGTGCTTTCAAAGAACGGATGTTTTTCTGCAAATAATCTATAAGCATACGAAGCTCAAAAGGGTTTTCTTTGGTTAATGGTTTACAATTAATTATATTTTGAACATGACTTTCAGCAATTAATTCAGCATTCTCATAACGAAGCGGGAGGGCTTTAAACAACGATTGATAATTATCATTTGACGACTGCACATGTTTTGCAGCACCTATAAGGGAAACATTCAAATTGTAAAATTTCTGAGATTCTGATAATGTTGGATTATTTTTTATTAAATTTTGAAACTGTTCCTTAAAGGAACTCCAATTATTTAATTGGCCATCAAATTGTGGTAAAGGAATTTCAGGTAATCGAATATTTTTTTCAACAAAATAACTTTTGTTTTTAAGTTCAATCGATTTGTAACTAAAAAGTTTAGCACTGACCTGAAATTCTTGAATCTCATCATCAATTTTGTCCAGAATTTTTTCAGCTTCTTTAAATACCTCATCATTTTCTATTTCGAAGTATTCCTGTTTTATTATTTCAAATTTGGTTTTAGTATCTTCCAATGAATCTAAAACTGCTCGAAGTTCAGTTTCTTCCAAATCTTTTAATGTTTTCGACGAAAGTTTATCTAATTTGGTTAATAGTTTAGCTATTTCGGTTTAGCTAATTTCGTTTCTTCCAAATCGATATTACCACGTTTTCGATTTAATAACTTAATGGATGACATAATTCCTGTTTGGTTCTCCGGCTCCACGCGGTCCAGAAAATGTGGTGTAATGTGTTTAGAATAATTCCATGCGATTCAAATAAAGTTTTATTTAGCAACTAACAATTGGGGTAAAACCCGCTTTCTTACAAGCTAACAAAGGAGCACGAGTGCTGTTCCAACGACAACAAAAGTGAAGTGTTTATTCCACGGCCTTTGGGGTTTTTGGCACATTTGGCGTACGGAAAAATTAGCCAACTTTCAAAGCACTGACGCCAACAATTATTCGTAAGCGCTTGTTTACTGATTAAAATTCTTTTGGATATTTCTGGCTGTTATAAAATTTAAAACTTGATCTTGTCTTTGACAACTGATTCTACAAAATACTCAATGCAATTAAGGTATATTTGGCTATTGAATTCTCAACCTCAAAATATGTAAACAAGATTAGCTTTAGATCTACATGAAATATTTACATTTCTATTTCCTTTTGATCATATTTAAGAATGATGTAAAAGTTTCAACAGTTATAAAGTGTATGGTAAACTTACAATGATTTTATATTTTTAGTTTATAATATAACTGCAATAATAATTATTACATAATGAAGTGTATCAGAGATAACATTTTCTTGTTACGAACTGAGAAATTTTATTAGAAATCAAAATTTTGATTTCAAGTCTAGAGATATCCCACATTATTTACAATTTATAGCAAGCTATCTTTAAAATGAATTCCAAACCACAACAAACATACACATGCATGGTAGAAATCAAAGCCACAAAATGTTGAGCATAATTCAGAATACTAAATGTTCAGCTTACAGCTCTTCCAAAAAACAAAACAAAAAAAGGAGCAATTCATAGATTTTATATATTGTAATGCTAAATTGATATAACATTATTTGAAAATCGTCTTTAGTCATTTTACATGAGCTTTTAAAAATTGTGTAAGACATTGGTGCAATGTTTCTGATATTACCTTAAACATTTTACTTTTTAGAAAATTTATTTCACAATTTTTATTGGAATTGGCGCACATAAGTCAAAATCTAAAATCTTTTACTGCATTGTAAAAATTATCAAAGTGTAGACAACTTAACAAGTGGATCATACAACAAAAAATAATCATTTTAATATCAAATTTTAGAAGACATTGGTTATATTAGTTGTATAAGGACCCCCCTTACGATAAAATTCCAATCGGTATAGATAGAATGGAATAACACTGGGACCCAATATGCAAGCAGATGTATATTAACACCCTGTTAGCGTATTATGCAATTATACAGCATTTTAAAAATCTTACTATCATGACATACATTACCATGTCATGTTTCATTAAACACACACAGTCAAATAATTCTTAGAATATTATTTTCTTACAAAAGGAATGTACTTAAAGTGTGCGATATACAAACAATTAAACTAATTAAAATTTATTCTGATTCACGGAAGGAATTCTTCATATGCATGCATATAAAAAGCATTTATATGTATGAGGAACAAAACTTCCTCTTTTTTTTAAGCTTTATAATTAAGTCAGTGAGATGAAACAAGCACAAATTTCAAAACCAAGAGCACTTTTAAGAAAAATTTCAGGAACTACTAAATTTATCAAGCATTGATTTTAATATTGATTTGCTGAAAATCCTGATAGTACTTCCATCAAATAGACTAGTAACATAGCTGAAGAAACATTAGCTTATATTCTTTTAAAAGACATTTATTGTTAAATTCTCTGTTATCACATACCTTTTCAGGAATATCAGTCTTATTTATACTCCACCAGAAATGAAGCAAAGAGGAGTCTGCGTATACATAAGTTTTAAATGTATGTTTATCATTAAATAACTTAAAAATATGCTATTTATAAAACCAAATGATTTAATAAAAAAAATAATAAAAACGAAACTAGAGTTTTATATATCTGAAAATTATATATACATAAGTTTAGGATAAATTCAAGTATTCTTTTATATTAATATGATGCATTTTTATCTGAAATAAAAATTTTATAAACATAAATAATATAATCTAATAAGAGGGTTGTAAATTTTAAATACCAAATGATTTATCACACAAAATTTAATCAGGTTCACAAACCTTATGTTACCTATGTGTGTATAGAATCAATTTACATAAACAAAATTCAACTTTGTTCAGTAAAAATTCATTTCTATGTGTTATTTTTCATTTAAAGTCATTGAGTAAGCTATTCTATCTTTATTTAAAATAATAATTTATTAAGTATATTTAGGAAAATATTTTACAGAGCAATCATTTTTTTTAAAAAAAAATCAAGGCAAATTAAGAATTTTATTAAATATTTTTAGAAAAACATAAAATCTGTTTATGAACTGCAGCTAATTTTATTAAATAAGAAAAAAGATTTTCGTCTATTTTTTATATTCATGCTATTACATATATTTCTTTTGGCAAGGTATAAAAATTTATTTAACACAAAAGTAACAAATATTTTTTGTTAAACTGTTCACTTGTAATTAGGCATAAATTAAAAATAATGTCATATCAATAATTTTGATTTTGTACAAATTTTAAATATGTAATACCAACTCATAAATCTATAAAACATTCTAATTTATATTACCTAATATTTTAAGATGAAAAATAAAATTGTATACATTAGAAATTAATTAAAACTTATAAAAATTTCATTAAGAGAATTAGCAAAATGTAATAATGTGAAGTACTTTTTAAATATTAATATGAATTGTTTCATGTCAAATTTTAATAAAATCAACTACACATTTATATTACCAAAATAAAATCAACTTGCATTTAGTAAAAACTCATTTCTGATTTTGAGATTTAGTTTATCTTAAATATTATCTACAATGAAATGTAAAATATTTATACACCAATTAATTTGAATTTTTAAGCATTTAAAAAATCATTATGAAAAACTTTTTCAATAACACATAGAACTGGTCAACATAGTACAATATGCTTTATTTAAAAAGAGATAAATATAAATAAAATATTTTTATCCAAATATTCTACATATTCCATTATATTAAGAGTTCTTTGTTAGATATAAAAATGTAAAAATCATACAAACTAAAAAAGTTATCTTTGAAGTAGTTTTAGATTGACATACAGTTTTGCAACCATAATTTTGGAATGGCGTAATCGTGAAGCAAGCATGGGAGAGCCTTAAAGACAAGGCACCAAAACTTCTTTCTGGAAGGAGTCATCCACAGAAGGCTGACCCCCTAAAGTTGGAAATTTTCCTTCCATTTCCTGTAGACTCATTTCAGTCTCTGTAGGGAGTTGATTTTGCACGTGTGTGGGATAAACCTGGTTTTAAAATATTCATTAAAAGTATATTATTTCAAGAAATTTCATAAAAATGCCATTCAAGTGTTCAAATGTCAACTGCCGATCGCACTACGATGGAGAACCAAAGTATGAAGAATGCTAAAGAGGTAGTGGGCTGTTATTCCTCAAGAAAATCTAAAAGTGACAAAAAATTCTAGGATAAGTCTTATTTTAATTATTTCAATAAACAATAATTAAATCGTTAGTAAAATACATTTTCTTAAAATTTAAAATGCATGCTTGTGGCATGGATAAGAAATATTAAAGTTAATATTATTTCCATGAACCATAATTGTATGTTTTTCAACTAAAAAAATGATTTTCATTCTGTTGTTAATTTGGCTTTAATTTGTAAAACTTTCAATAGCTTTGACAATTACTAAAACTATTCCCCATTCAATTAATCAAAATAATTATTTTTTAATCATATATGATTATTAGTATATTAATTTTCCCTGTATTCATTAAGACATTTTTGTTAAACCTCAATAATTATAATATAAAATAATAAATATTTTAGAAATGAAATATTTGAGAATTTATTTATTTCACATTTTTCATATTGGGAAATAAAATAATAGTGCTGGCAGTAATTATTCAATATACTTGAGGAAATAATTACTATTTACGTTTTCATTGTGTTAATCTATAATATGAAGAAGAAAAATGAATTCGATGTTATTTTAATTACATAATATACATAATTTAAATTGTAAAATAAATCACAAATTCTACCTCTTAGATAATTTTAATTAAAGTTTAACATTTTTTTACCAGTTAAAATATTGATTATACGAGTAAATATTGCTTGAACTTTATCAGAATGAAATATAAATTGTAATCAAAACAACTTTTAAAAGTGTCTTAGAGAATTCAACTAAATATATATAGTTTACATTTATCTTAATAGTGTTTTTTCATTTTTTTCAGGTTTGCGAGCATCACTTTGCAGAGAATGATATCCTAAGATGTTCAGAGCTATATGTAGAGAAAACTGGTTAAAAACTGGGCGTTCCCTCACGATACCCACGATTGTAGTTAGATGCCATTCCCTCAATAATTCCAAATGACCCGAAATATTTAACGACAACCAAGAATCATCGAGATTAGACAGATGCAAAGAAGATAAGAATTGAAAATCAGAACTGTGCTGGTGCCATAGAAGTATAAAAAGGGAAAAAGACTATAGGGATAAATTTTGCTTTAAAGATTTAAGTGAACTCAAGAACTGTTTATGAATTCCATATCATGGACTATTGTTACCAATATGGATATAAGTATGTTTTTATTGATAAGTCCTTCAAAAGTTCCTGCTCTTGAATCATCGGTAACAGTTGTTGAAAATTTAAATTTGGTAAGTTCAATTATAGTTATTCAAATTAATAAGATAACTAATTTTAAATTTCCTATGATTGTAAATGATATTCAAAACTTAGATAATATATTACAAGCATTAGAAAATTTTGAAAATTTATTGATAAGAATAACTTATTTGATTTGTGTAAATGTGTTATTAATTAATTGAAAATTATTTTTGAGAGTAATAAAAATTTATTTGATTACTTAGAAGAACAAATTTCTTTGTTGCAATATTCTTTAAATCATACGAAATATTCTGCTAACTTTTTAACTTTATGCTCCATGCTTTTTTCTATATCACCCCATTGTTATAAATTTTTACGCAAAAGCTTGTATTTAATTCTTCCACATTGAAACGTTTATTTGTTATTTATATAGTAAATCCTTTAATAAAGCTGAACAGGAATAATTTTTTTTTATATATTAGAGACAAATATTCTCACCTTAATGAAAATGACAAAAAAGTAGTTTTATTAATGGATGAAATTCACATAAAAGCTTTATTGGATTATAAGGGTGGTACTTTAATCAAGAGAAGGAGCCTTATTCCTTTAACATTAAATTCTGCTGTTCATGGAAATGTTGAAATTAATTTAAATGATGATGTTGATGAAAATCTTAATCTTGATATTATGTTTCATTTGAAAATAAACTCAAATGATTTTTAAAAATATTCTAATTTTTTAACTATTTCAATACACATAGCAGGTTATTGCGTCCATTCGATCTTGAAAAAAATTAAATTTGAAATGTGTTGTGTTTATTTAGTAAGCAAAGTTGACGATGAATGCGAAAACAATCTTATAATTAAAAATATAGACAGGGGTGGTTTAAAATATTCTTGTGATGAAATCATCAAAATAATTAATTTAAATTATACTGTTATTTCTATCCTATTACCTTCTGAATATGAAAACTATTTTTTAAAGTGTAACAATCATAGATTTATCGCAAGCAATGTAACATTAAAAATCTTCGATTAGCTGAAATTAATTTAACTTCAGAATGTGGCAAACATGACAGTGATGATTTAGTAAAAAATATTGTCTTACTTCTACTAACATTTTACTCAAATATTATTGTAAAAATAATTATGATTTAATAAATAAAAAACTGTTTAATTCAAAATCAAAAAGAAAATTACAAACATTAGGAAAATAATGTAAAATTCAGAGAAGAGTTTTCTGTAGGTAAATATAATTATTTAAATGATGTTCCTAAAGTTAAATCATTATTTACATTTTGCTTATTTCGAGAAATTATTTTGTACACCAAAACAATTATATTTTGATCCTAATTTATGATACATTTTAATGTTGAATCTAAGTGTTTAATAAAGTTATTTTAAGCATACTGTTGTTGTCTTTACTCTATTTTTATAATCTGAGCAGGTTATAAATTTTGCTACTTTTATGTGATATTTAATAAAAAAATTAATAAGGTAATAAAAGCAAATGTTTCATTTACTCAAATTATTTGTATAGTGAAAAATATGAATGTTTTTATTTGGCCAGAAATTTAATTAAGTTTTTTTTATTTTTGATATCAATGATTTAATATATGCTTATATATTCAATACTAATACAATAAATAATGTTGATATTATCAGATTAAATCATACAAATTATAATTAATTAAATGATCAGTGTTAAAAACTTTAAAATGTGCAATAATTGTGTTATGTGATATCATAATAAATTTATTTTGAATTAGGAGAAAAATGTAGCAGGAATATATTTCACAAACATGATCCTAATAATTTCATAAATTTTTTCTACAAGTTACTAAAAAATCATATCAAACTACATATTGTTGATTAATTTATAAATTATAAAACTGAAAATTTAGAAAAAACAAATGAAAGAAAATACACAACAAATGCATAAAACCTTTTTAACCGAAAGATTACAAATTCAATTGTTAAAGTAATATTTTTATTTCTTATTTTCTAATCACTTAGTTTGTCAAATTAAGTATTTTGCCTTGTTCAATTCTAAAATTCATATAAGTGTACTATTATAATAAAATATTATTATTTTTTTAATTAAATCATTTAAATTAAGTAGTGATCTTGGAAAAAATTCTGTTCAATTTTTATTTTATTTATTAAAATAATTTAGCTTATATCATTTAACGCAAATATTAAAATTTTCCAAACAATTATCAAACACAGATTTATCAAATAATTTCCTGGCGTGATACAATTATAATTGAACATTTGTCGTAATACGTAGTAAAAAGTGAGTTATTTAGATGGCCATAAAGGAGATGAAACAACCGGCCTCAAGTGGATGGCTCATCTTAGCGGTGAGCAGGCCTTGTCTTTAGGGGGTGTTGGGAGAGCACCCGTATTTTTCAATAAGTTTAAATGTATACACAGTGAGGTTTAATTTCTTGTCAATTCGAGAAACAGCACCCATTAATGGATACAATATTATCTTTAGGTGATCGTAGAAAAAATTTGCTTGATACATACCATTAGAGAGATGAAATACAATAGCAGATATTGATCTGGTCCAAGCTCTTAAGTGAGGCACATGAGCCATTTCATCTTCTTCAGCATTTTTTCCAGCCTTCATCAAGTTACCTTTCATGTAATTCTTGAAATAATTCAGGAGAGTTATTTTTTATTCATTTCACTAGGATGATTATGTAAGGTATAATATTCTTTGTTGTTCTTTTCAATATATAGTACATTCTCTCTATCCTGCAACAATATCAAATGTGTTGCATCGTTGAAAAATACCCCTACACTGTTGTCACAGAGTTGATAACCAATTCCACATTTAACAGTGAAATTAATCCATTTACTTACCCAAACAAATGGCACAACAGAAGGATCTTGGGCATCCTCAGGATTGCTGGTGTATCATGTTTCAGATTGGCTAGCGATAATTGATTCTAATATATGCAACAAGACTCGAAGATAGTTATCATTAGGCAGGTCATCTTGCTGGAAGTTTTCCATCAGCAATATCCATTTCTAGAATAGGACACATTTA
The DNA here is from genome assembly GCA_030067965.1 of Latrodectus elegans. Taxonomy (NCBI): domain Eukaryota; kingdom Metazoa; phylum Arthropoda; class Arachnida; order Araneae; family Theridiidae; genus Latrodectus; species Latrodectus elegans. The sequence goes on along the minus strand of CM057817.1, from coordinate 98,171,766 downwards.
CTTCTTTGTGGCATCTGCTTTAGGAATGTTATCTCTGATAAGGCTAATAATGTTTAATCTTAGACATTAGACAGACATATTTTGTGAAAACCTTGGCTGCATAGTCACGAAGGAAGTAGGTAAATGAGAAGGTATGTATCTAGATGTAAAGAAATCATCTTTTGGAACTGCAATTGCATTTGGTTGTTTTTCAGAATCTGGATTTAAGAGCTTTTGAATGAGATGCCTACATTACAATCTAATTTTGGAGAATGATAGTAATCACCCTTTTTAATTTTACAGTACACGTTTCGAATAATATTTGTTTCAAAAGGAGGAGTACTAACAAGTAGTATGTACGTAATGCAACCTAAAGACCATGTCTATTCAAAGCTATAACCACTTTTAGTTTGGAGCTATGTAGTTTATTGTACCACATAATGTTTTTTCCCCTCAACCTCATGGTTAATACGTGTAGCGTGACCAAAATCACCCACTTTAATTTCAATCTCGTCATTGATAAAAAGATTGCCTAGTTTCAGATACCGATGAATTACTTTATTGTCATGATTGCAGTTACACGCCAGCACTATTTGTTGCATGAAAAAACCTACTTCTGGTACAGTAAGTCTTCGTTTGTGCATTTCAAATGCAGAGATGGAGAGTTCTAAAATTTCATACACGCTGCTTTCCTCTTTAAAATAACCGTCCACAGATACGACATATTTATGTGAAAAGGAACGCTGGTTTTCTATCTCTTGACCCATTTCTTCCCTATGATGAGCTTTTTTCAATATGCTTTTGGACACGACTTTTCCCGCAAAAATTTCTTTAGTTTGCATGATCTTGAATCTTGCAAAGGCCTAAAAATTCTCACAAAATCCAATTAAAAAGGATTTTGTGTATCCTTTTTAACATCTTCTACTTTAACTCTCTTACTCATGACTGAAGAATCTTTCACTTTTAATTAAAGTCTAAAAAAAGTTCTGCGCCCACAAAAAATTAAAAAAAATTTCCAACAAAAGTAAAACCATTTCCATAAAACAAAGACATTCAAACCTCCCTCATTTGATTTTTTTAACTATGGATGAAAAGAAATATTTATAATTGGTATTTTGTAATCGGTATTGTAATGTAACATCTTCCAAATAGTACTTTTTTTAAATAACCGATCTTTTCATTAGCAAAGTTAGTGCGGCTCCGGGTATCCTGAAAAAGTTACAGGTGTATTGCACTCGACTGGAAGTACCTGTTTAAGAAGAAATAACAAAAGTCTCCCTCAAGTCCTATAAGCCGCCTCAAAGTGAGCTCTTATAGCCGGCAAGGGGATATACCTGGGTGAAGTGGGGGTTTTGGTGAAGTAACTAGCGTCTCGAGACCGAGCCTGAGCCTCAGCTCCCAGCAGATTTTGGCTATGATTCAGTGACTTGGCGATGTAAAGAAAGCCATAAATTTCTCTGGCTAGGAAGTATATCTCATTGTTAAACATGGCCGATTTCACAACTACATATTCCGTTTTCTTTTAGAAAAATGTATCGATTTAGTATTGCTATATTTTTATAAATATAACAAAGTATTAGTTAAATAATTCATAGTAAATATATTTTCGTTGTATTATAAAAACAATGGATGTGTGTGTATTGCGTTTACATGATCTTTTCCTCTCTAAAGATTAAGCGACTTAGTATTGTTATATTTTGCTAAATATAATAAGGAATTTGTTTATTTGTTCATTGTGAATGTGAATATAAATTCTATGAATTATTAAAACAATTAATTATTTATTCATAGATATTTTACTATTGTTTATAAATATGTAAGAGAGAGTTGCTCTGTTTATTAAGCAGATTATGCATAATCAAGCATAAACCTCTTTTGATTTTATCACAAGCAAAGTAAAATATTTTGATATAAGTTTAAATTAATTTTTGATTAAATATTTTAATCTAAATTGAAAAATATTTTATACGAAGTTTCTACTTAGGAAATAACTTTATGTTTTGAAATTTATTTATCGTGATATTTTGATTTATTTCAGGGAAGATAAGAATTGCAATTAATTTTATATGAGTCATTGTGTTTCTTTACAAAAATATTTTCTCCTAATTCTGATTCTTTATTTTCAATACTGTTCAAATTCATTGTCCCCATCATGAGAACAGTATTCGTATGTTTTCATCAAGTACATCCTTACTGGGTATTTTCTGCAGAAATAGTTTTCTTTGAGAACTCATCTCTTTCATTTTCAGTTAATTTTATGTTTGTACACTATTCATTAGAAGTAAAGAATATCAAAATTATCTGGAACTCAAAATTGAGCTGCTTATGATAAAAGTTTTGAAGCAATACTTGTGGTTTTGTCGTCATGTTATATGAATTCTGAGAAACGTTTACTGCATATGAAAAAAAGAAAAGGCAGGTGAGAAATAAGAATGCCCATCCCAAGGCGAGTGTCACACGGGTTACTGAAAAGATTGATTACAGATAACTAGTTTTTCCTGCCAAAACATAGGATGACGCTGTAGTCCACATGCTCTTCAATGAGTTAAGGTACACAATAACCACAGATCTACTTTTGCAAATAATTCTTTGAATTTAGGGCTTTTGAATATTCCAATGAGGGAGTTGATCTTTCTCCATTAAAAACTATATGCCAAGGCTTAAAGCTTGACTTCAAATGAATGAAAATAAAGATTAGTATGAGAAATATATGGTCATTTTACTTAGTATCACCTAAAAAACTAAACATAAGAATGTTAATATTCTATATTCAAATAAGGTATAATACCTATGATTATATTTGTGTGGTGCTTCAATCCTTACATCACTCAAATTTATTCTATATTTGTGAACTGTTTATTTTAATAAAAATGATTTTTTAAAGTATGCTAAATCTTCTGTGCAAATTCATGAACTTATTTTATGAATGTAGCAATAAAAAATCTTAAAGAGACTCATAATTACAAAAAGGATGTTTTGATGCAACATAAATTTTATGAAATTTTTACTGAGCTTTAAATAAAATTAATTTTAACGACTCTCGCTTAGATAAATGAAAAACATGGGCAACCCATGTTAAAGAATCTATGCAAATTACACAAAGCCAAATTGTCTACCGTTTAGTAGGAATTCAAAATTAAATATAATTATTTTATAAGTAATAATTTTTACTATTTATACAAGCCCATATAAGTGTCAGATCTAGTTATTAACAAATAAAATTGTTAGTTACTAAAAAAAATATAGATTGCTTATAAATAAAATTACGAACAACCCAATTTGTTTCATAGACATTAATATTTTTTGAGAATTTAATATTGAAATATTCATTAAATATATTTTCAGTTAATTCTAAGAAAATCTTACTCTTTCAAATACCTCTCTTCCAAAACTAATCTATTTTCAACTTTATTAATCTAAATAATAGAATTAGAGCTAAATCTATTCTTACTCCTATACTTTTCTTCCCTCAATCCATCATCTGAAACTCACATGCCAATCTAATGTTCATCTCCACTTAATGAGTAAACATCGGAGGAAAACAATAATTTTATAAGAAACATTTCCCTGAGAACAAAGAAAATTAAAAATAAATTTTAAAAATTGCCTTCATAGCTTATATCACGTAATTTAATATATTTCATGATAAAAATAATTAGAATGAATTAGCTTAGTTTGATTTTAAGGGAAAGTATATAATAATTTAGAAATAAATCTCAATCATAAAACAACTGGCCCTCTATATTACAGAAATGCTTATAAGCATTATTTCAATATTATCATATTTATATTGTGTATGTAAATTTTATTTAAATTATAATAACTGCCACTGTTAGAAAACCAGCTGGTATTACCTTGTATATTGAGCTCCATTAAGTAATGAAAAATACAAATAACTATCATTTATTCTGCAGTAATGTGAATATTGCAAATCTTGTTTTTACAAAAGTTTTTTATGGAGGAATTGTTTTGATATGTAACTAACATTACTTTTCTACTGCTTTTTTTGTCTAGGACTGAGGAAGGTCTGTAGCCTTCCGGCCATGTGTCTCGTTTTATAATGAATTGGAGTCCTTGGATAGTCTTGGCCTGGTGATTAACAAATCAAAAATAAGAGATACAATAATGAGTAATACGCCGGCCAACTTGTCTAATGGTCAGCGTGCCTGACTACAGATATGAAGGTCCTGGGTTCGACTCCCGGTTCAGGCATGGATGTACTTTCTCTCTCTACCCTATCTTTGTCCTTTCCTTGTGTGTGAATGAAGTATGAATGATGCCTACCCTATAAACGGGTCCCTATGGCATGTGTGAGGGTGCGATGGTTGTCCACCCCTAGTGATGCACCCAGGGCAACGCCTCGGCGGCTAAGAGGTCGCTGTTTCTGGTTGGTTCTTTGGGTATCAGGGAAAAATAGATTAATAGATCATGTTGCAGTTGTGTAACTGTCTACAATATGCTATTGGAATAAAAAATTAATAAATAATACAAAGATATTATTGTAAATGCTCCCATTGAATGCACTTTGCATCACTTGTGTTTTTTGACTAAGTAATTGTGAGTAATCCTAGAAATAAATACTTAGATGATGACAATAATTCTTGGTACTAAATAAAATTGAGATATTTACAAGATGCACGTAATTTTTTTACAATGTGGTTTCTCACAGGATTTCATTTAGGTGGAGATATGATTTCCATTAATTATTATTATTCTTTCTTTTCCGTTTGGAATTATTTGAATAAATAGAGATATTGGCAAGAGGTTTTACTCCCAACACTGCTTTGGACATGTGAAAATGCATTAGGTCATAAGGACTGTAAAGTTCAATACCCTAAATCTCAATATTGTTGATTGTGTATAGTTTATGGTAGAAATTAAATGCAAGAAATTTGAGGTAGCACGCTAGAGGCAGTATTCCCAAGTTCTCTCTTATTTGCTGATTTCTAAAGTAAAACTCTGAGTTAGTAATTAAACTACGTAATTTGCTTTGCTGGGCTTCTAAGATTTTGATATTTGAATCAGCTTCTCCTCCCCAGATTGGAGCAGCATAGGTTATTATCGGCCTGATGTAGGCTTTATAGATTAGTAGTTTATTTGCTAGCGAGAGTTTTGACTTGGAGGCTAGCAAGGGATAAAGGGTAGTTTCAACTGCTATGAATTTATTTTAGATTTTAGTAATATGGACTTTCTCAGTTAGTCTCTTGTCAGTAGTGAGTCAAGGTAATCAACTCTACTAGCCCAGGGAATTTCTTTTCCCGCTAATTTGACCTTTTCACACAGTAGCATTTTTCTTGTAAAAAGAACTGCCTTTGATTTGGTCGGGTTTACTTTCATTTTCCATTTAACAAGCCATTCTTCTACTACCTCCAGGTGTTCTTATAGATGTTGGTATAGTGTTTTGTGATTGTTATTTATGGTTAATATTGTAGTGTCATCTGCAAAGAGGCAAATCATAATATTAGGGTTCTGCGGAATGTCAATGATGAAGACATTAAATAGGAATGGGCCCAGCAGTGATCCCTGTGGGACACCTGCTAAAATGGGCTTTTCCTGGGAGTAAGCATAATCAAACCTTACGATAAATTTTCTATTAGTTAGGTAGTTTTTTAAGAGTTTGAGCTGGATGGGGGGGGAGTTGTAAGTAATTAATTTGAATAGTAAGCCTTGATGCCAGACACGGTCAAAAGCTTTTTCTATGTCAAGAAAAATTCCACCAGTAGATTTTTTTGGTGGCAATACCTTTTGCTATCTTCTCCACTGCCCGGAGCATTTGGTGGGATGTGGATAGTTTCCTCCGAAAACTAAATTGATGAGGTATTATGATACTCTTATGAGCATCAAAATCGAACAGTTTATTCAGAATGAACTTTTCAGATATTCTAGCCATTGTTGGCAGTAAGGATATTGGCCTGTAACTGGGGGGTAGATTTCTATCCTTTCCCTGTTTGTAGATCGGAATGACTACTGCCTTTTTCCAAAAAGTGGGAAAATGTCCAATATTAATTATGGCATTGATTATATCAGTGAGTAGGCATACTGCACTAACTGGGATTTACTTGATCGCCTTGTTAGTTATAAGATCGTAGCCCGGACTCTTTTTGGATTTTAGCTTTTACATCACCTCTTCCCCCTCAGAAGCATTGATTGTTTGGGTATCCTGGGGGGTAAAATTATTGTGAAAATTGTTGTAGGAGCTGACGATAAAGTCAACATAGAATTCATTACGAAAACTTGTGCCATCGTTTGTTATGTTTTCTTGGAATTGCTCCTCGAGGGAGTTTGCAAGCGCTTCTTCTTTCTTTTGTACTGCAATCTCCATTTTAGGGCCGTCCATGAGGGGGGGTATGTCCTTTTTGTTTTTCTTTTCTTGACTGCCCTCTAGAAGGAGCTATCTTCGACATTTAAATTAGTGAGATAGGAGTTCCAGCTACTACAATTGTGTTTAGCAATTTTATTTTTAATGGTTCTTGTAATGGCGTTAATTTGGGTTTTTCAATTCAGTCCTTTTATATCTATTAAATGGCTTGCAAAGTCTATTTATAGTTTTAATTAAGTTAATGATGTTTTCAGGAAGAAAATTGATTGGCTGTATGAGTTTCAGGCGTTTACTGGCCTCAAGAGCTTGTTGTATTATTTTTGTTATTTCTTCCGCTTTATTTTCAATTTGTTCTTCAGTAGTAATGAGGCTTAATGAATTAGGTGATAGGGAGTTGTTAATGACATTTCTAAAAACATTTCAGTTAAGGTAAGTGGTGTGGTATTCATTTCCCTGCAGTGTGGAGTGGCTATAATAGATTAACACCGGGTAGTGGTCTGATTGAAGGTCTTCAACAGTTGAAAGTTTCAATGGTGATTGGACTCCTCTGGAGAGCATGAGGTTAATGTAGTTCCCATATATTTGTCCATAATGTGTTGGCTTGTCTGGAAAGTATATGTTGAATTCAGTATTTTGAATTATATAGGGAGGCAATCGTGCTTCCAGATTTATTCTTGTAAGGGCAGTCCCAATTTGAGTGCTTGTCATTGAGGACATCAGCTAGAATAATTTTGTAGCTCAGTGAAGCTAAGTTTTCTAGATTAATCGAGAGTTCTGCATTGGAGGGATTATCAGGGGGTGATGTACTACTGTAATGTCTCCCCTATTTGAAAAACGCAGTTTAACAATTGTAGCTTCTGCAAAATGGAGCCTGGATATTGGTAAGTGTGAGTGAGGGATTTTTGTTTTTATAAATATGGCTGTTACGCCCTGATGGTTGGTGCGATCATTTCTATACACTGCGTAATTGGGGATGTTGACCGTATTAGAGTTCGTCAAGTGGGTTTCCTGTATCAGGATAAGGTCAGGATAATTGTTTGACATAAAACTTTTAGTTCAATAAATTTAGTGGGAATGCCATTGGCGTTCCAAATCATTATTTTTATTTTGTTAAATTCCTTAATTGTCATTATTGGTATCGTTAGGATTTATATAGGGCTTTTAATAAAATGTGCACTTTGTTCGTTGGATTAATAGTGCGTTCTAAGATTGGTACAGTCTGCAGGAGAGCAAGAAAAGCTTTAAGAATTGAGTTAATTTCTTTGAGTAGTTTCATAATTGTATTAATGTTTTCAAATTGTCTAAAGTCTAGCGAGTGTTGTGGGTTCGATGTAGGTGGAGTTGACTCTTGTTTATCACTGTTATTTCTGGTGGCCTGCGCAAAGGAGAGGCCTTTATTAGCAAAGTTCGTAGCAGTGTTAGGAGTTACTGGAATTTTCTTGATTCTGTAGGCTGGGTTTGCTGAGCAGCCTCCATAGGAGGCTGTGTGGCTATTTCCACAGTTGCAGCATTTCTGTTTGTCTAATATTTGATGGCGGCAGTCTCTGGATGCATGCTTGGCTCCACACTTTACACAATTTGGCTTCAAAAAGCAAACCACAGAATTTTGACCAAATCCCTGACAGTTAATTATTAACGACATTAATTATTAAGTTCAAAATATCTTTTAAATCACAAATCTTTGGTGCAATTTCATTTGTGATTAAGATGATTAGAAAGCAGGGGATTGGCTTCTTTCTGTGCTTTCTCATAACTATTACAGTAGCAACGGTAAAGACTCTAGCATAAGTTCATCTTCTATGAGATCAGTAGAGGTGGTAGGAGGAGCCCCTTAATGACCACCTTTTTTGGTTTGTCAAGTCTATTTTTGATCATAAGACATTCAATATTAGGGTCAGTTAAATAGGTTGTAATAACTCTGTGGGAATCGGATGTAGATGGGAAAAGCTTTAGATATTCACCTGCGAGATTTGCAGTAATGCTTTTTGCAGTATTAGTTTTTAACTGATTAATTAGGACGTTAAAATTTTCCTCGTATTTCACCAAGATAGATGGAATTTTTTTCCTTCAGCTGACTGTTGAAAGGCGTTGGGTCAATGTTTGCATTGTTTTCTTGAATAGAGTCAACTATCTAACACATTAAATTTATTCCTAATATTAGTAGAGGGGGCTGTCAGAGTAACTTTAATGTTAGCTGTTTTCCTGTGTCTAGTAAAGCCTTTCTCATCGCTATTACTGTTGATCATTCTTTTATTTTTAATTATTGTAGACACCGGGGCCTGTCCAGTGCTTAACATTGGAAATTGCAAATTATAATAAGCAGTATTTACATCAATATCATTTGAAACAGTTACAGAATTACTATTTATTAAATTATTGTTTGCACTATTAATCATACCATTGTTAGCATTGACATAATAAATATTGTTTGGAGCAGTAATAACATCATTATTAATAGTCATACCATTATTAGTAAGACCATTGCTTACATTATGTGATATACCATTTTCATTATTTACATCTGAACCAGCCTTAGCATTTGTAACACACAGGTACTATTGTTATTAAATATATTACCATTATAGTAAGGTATATTGCATATTACTGGGTTATTAGTTGCATTTGCATCACCAGGATTACTCACAATATTATTAGAGGTTATATTAGAATTGGGTGTAGATGGATTACTATCTTGAATATTACTTACATTTTATGATAAATTATCATCTATATCAGTAGAGTTTTTACTAAAAATTCTAGTTTGTTTACTTTTGTTTACAGTAACAGCATCATTAACATTATTAGAAAGGATTGATCACTTAGTTTTATTTTTAGTATTTTTAGAAGTTTTTCTAACAATTTTAATATTTTTTAATTTCTTAACAGATTTAACATTAGCCTTAACTGAATTATGTTCTAAGTGTCCATCACTATCAGATGAAACAGATTTTACTCAAGTCTTAGAGTCATGCAGAGTACAATTTGATATTAGGCAATATCCCAATTGGGAGCACTTACCTCTAATTTGTTGTGATGTGATTAATGCCTTCTGATTGAAGTTATTTTGGAAAATCCAATGGGCATTTTGTCAGTATTCCGGGTTGGATTTCATTCCTTCCATTAAAGATTTTTGGGCGGAAGCAAAAATTTCTAGAAACTCACTGTGTTTTGACATTTCACATAGCATGTCACATCGTTGGAGCTTGGTTATCAGAAAAGATGGGTCCAGTGCCATGTAAACCTCTAGGTTTGTCACTAGCCATTTGATAGCACTATCAAACGAATTTAATTCATCCATTGTTGAAACACTGAATTTAGCCGAGCTTACATTTTCACATACTTGATGGCCCTGAAAAGGACCTTTGGGCCCGGCCAATTCCTTAACGAGAGCAATAGGTGAATCACACCTAACATTGGAGGCTCTAGCACAATTACAATTACACACAATATTGGTAGCTCAATCACTGTTGTCGGCACAAACACTATTTGCGGGGCACATATTATTGACAGGCCTTGATGATGGTTCCACGTTTATCCTAGTAGCAGAACAAATCATTGGGTCACTATCGAAGTAATCCATAGTGATCTGCGGGATCGCAGCACACACAGGAGTATCCAAAGGAGTGGACACTGAGGTATCCATGCGGCAAACAACGGAAAGATCCTGTGACGACATCGAGGGTTCCAAGGAGGCACAGGCAGACGCCGGTGAGAGCAGAGAGGGACCCGGTTACTACTGCTTATGATCCCAAAAATGTTTAACTCATCATAAAATACACTCAAAACACTGCTGTTGGAAATCACGTGGGTGATTGCTTCACCCTAATGAATTTTATTAAAAAATTAACTATAAAAATACTTTATTATTAGCAACAATTGTTCTATTTAATTGGGAATTTATAATACTATTCTTAAGAAAACATTTAAATGCTTAAAGAGATCAAACATTCATAAGTTATACAAATGGAATTTAGTTTTTTAATTGAAGCTTGTTAACACAACTCTCTGATGTATGCAAAAAATAAATGATTTTTAATCAAACATGACACAAATTTTAATTAAATTAAAAAAGAACAACTTGAGCTAATGAAACCAGGCTTTTGTCATGCAAGCATGGCAAAGTGTCAAATAATAATATTTTATTTGATACATTTAGTGAAAAAAAATTTTTTTTAATTTCACCCTCAGTTTTTTAACATGATATTTTATTTCCATTTATGTTTATAAAATCTTCATTAAAACACAAAAATCAGAAGGAAATGTTATACTGAGTCTTTTTTTTATCATATAAATGAGATTTATCAATTTCCCCATTTTTAGAAAATATAAATCTTTTTGTTTTTTAAACAAATTAGTCGTATTCTTAAATTACAGATGTTCAATATTTACAAAATGTAATTTATCTTATTTAGAATTTTTAATTTAAAAAATAGACAATGCACACACTAAATAACAAAATATGTTTATTCTGCGTTTTTTTTTTATTGAAATTAATATTGCATACATAGTTTATTAAAGCAAATCATATGTGTAAAAAATTCTTTAAACAATTTTTATTTTGAATTGACAAATATTTTAATTTTGGCTTTGGAAAAAAACTTCAGATGCTAATTTATAATTAAGCGATGATAAAGTGTCAAAAACAATTTAATCAAATTAATTTTGTCATAGCAATGCAGAAATCAAAAGAAAAAGTGATAATGCAATTCACACTTATTTGTAACTTGCATATTATCCCATCCACCTTATTTTCGAAAAAATAAATGTCTTAAGCACCATATAAAATACAAATAAAGTTATCTATTTCTATTTTAAATATAATGCTAAGATATTAATAAACTATTCCGCTTTTCCTTCATATTTCGAAAAAATATTAAACTTTGCAAATATAAATAAACAAATCGACTGACAATAACGTCTCGAGTCGGCTCCCAGAAGATTTTGGCTATGATTCAGTGACTTGGCGATATAAAGAAAGGGAAAAATTTCTCTGGCTAGTAAGTTTATCTCAGTGTTAAACATGGCGGATTTCATAGTTACGTATTCCGTTTTCCTTTAGAAAAATGTATCGATTTAGTAGTGTTATATTTTTATAAATATAACAATGTATTATTTAATTAATTCTTCATGAATATAATTTCTTTGTATTTGAGAACAATGGTTATGTGCGTATTGTGTGTACGCGTTTCAATGATCTTTTCCTCTCTAAAGATTTAGCGACTTAGTATTGTTATATTTTCGTATATGTAACAAAGAATTTGTTTATTAGTTCATTGTGAATGTGAATATAAATTCGATGCATTATTAGAACAATTAATTATTTATTCATAGATAATTTACTATTGCTGATAAATATGTAAGTTGCTATGCACTGATTCATCCCAATGTTATATGAATTCTGAGAAACGTTTACTGCATATGAAGAAAAAAAGGCGGGTAAGAAATAAGAATGCCCATTCCAAGGATACTCAAAAGTTGATTAATTACAGATAAATAATTTACCCTGACTTTTTGATTTTCAAATCATGGGAGGACTCTGCAGTTCACTTGCTCTTCAATGAGTTAATATATCCACTGATTTATTTTTGCGGATGACGCTTTCTATTTATGACTTTTGAATGTTGCAATGAGGGAGCCACTCTCTCTCCGTTAAAAACTATATGCCAAAGCTTAAAGCTTGACTTCAAATGATTGAAAATAAAGAATAGTATAAGAAATATCATTCAGTATCCCCATCCATTGGCGATCATTGAGACTTTTTTCGTCGATATGTGGCGACGAAAAAAGTAGCAATGGGCATAAGAAAACGGGGTTTTCCCCGATTTCGAATTGCTAGGTCTAACACTACATAAGAAAACCATAACAGCCATGGAAATAAAGAGGGGTAACCCCGATTTCAAATTGCTCAACATAACAGTATATAAGGAAACAGTAATCGTAATGAGAATTAATTAAAGATTCTTTTTTAAAAGGAAATAAAGCAACAAAAATAATTACATTTAATAACATCTAGTTAAAAATAAATAAAATAATAAATTTCAGTGATTTAAGATAAAATGTTACAACTCGTTTCTACATAAAAGTAGAATAATTTCCAAAAAATAAAAAAATTCTCTAATTTCGTTTACAATTCAAAATTTAAATACTAGAAATACAATTTTAGGAATTCTATGCCGGCAGAAAATAATTAAAGTAAAATTCTTGCTTTCATTTTTCTTCCGGCGCTCTATATTTACAGTAAAATCTAAGATGAATATAAAAATCAGAGTTTAATTTCTGGCAGATATCCGTAGTAAAAGACATCACGAATATAAAAGACAGCATTGAAATTCCGGCATTATATCCACAGCGAAATACTAAATGAATATAAAAGTCAGGGTTTAAATTCCGGCACTATATCCACAGCGAAATAAAAATTATGAATATAAAAGACAATATTTATATTCCGCGCTACATCCTAAATGAAAAACATATATATATATATATATATATATATATATGAAAAAGAAGGATTTGAATTTCCGCGCTTTACATCCTATAATAATAATAAAAATAATAAATAAATAAATAAAATAAATAAAATAAAAAAAAACGAAAAGGGCAAAAATACAAATTGTGCTAAAAATGCGAAGTGAAACTAAATATGCTGTTACCACTGAAAAGAAGCATATATATGCCGTAAAAATGATGTAAAATACGAGAAAAAAAATCTGGCAAGTAAAAAATCTGAGAAGTAGCAAAAACTGAATTTGACAACACTATAATAAAATCAAAGGGTTCTAGATTTGGCGAGAAGTCACATAGATGGGGATACTAAATTTATACCGTAATTTTACTTAGTACCACATAAAAAACTAAACTAAAAGAATGTTAATATTGCATATTCAAATAAGGTATGATACCTATAATTATATCTGTGTGGTGATTCAATCCTTACATCACTCAAATTTATTCTGTATTTGTGAACTGTTTATTTTAATAAAAATGATTTTGTAAAATATACAAAATCTGCTGTACAAATTCAGAAACTGATTTTATGAACTTAGCAATTAAAAATATTATAGAGATTTATTATTAAAAAAAAGAAGTTATTAATGCATCATAAATTTCATGACATTTATTAAACTTTAAATAAAATTAATTTCACTGACCCTCACCTGGATAAATGAAAAACATGGGAAACTTATGTTAAAGAAACTATGCAAATTATACATAACCAATTTCAAATTGCATACAAATTAGTAGGAATTAAAAATTAAATATTAATAATTTATAAGTCAATTATTTGCTATTTGTACGAGTCATATTATGTGTCAGCTCAAGTTGTTTATAAATAAAATTATTTTAGTTAACAAAAAAATATTGTTTATAAATGAAATTACAAACAACCTAATTTGTTTCATAGACATTAATATTTTTTGAGAATTCAATACTGAAATATTGATTGAATATATTATTAATAAATTCTAAGAGAATCTTTCTCTTCCAAATACCTCTCTTCCTAAACTAATTTACTTTCAATTTTAATAACCTAAGTAATAGAATTAGACTTAAATCGAATCTTGAACTCCTTGGTGCTCTAATAACCTCACTCTTCTCTCAATCAATCATCTCAGTTCATCTGAAATTCATACTTCAGCATATTTTCCTGTTCACATGAAAATCTGTTACATCAATATTCATCTCGCCCCCCCCCCCACTTTTTGAACTAGTTCTATTCTCTTAACTTCCTACGTTTCCACAGTTACCATTAGTAAACACCTGGGGAAAATAATATGTGGAAAGAATTTTATGAATTATTTCCCTGTAAGCAAAGAAAAGTAAAAATAAATTTAAAAAAATTGCCATCATAGCTATATAAAGTAATTTAAATTATTTCCTTATAAAAATAACTGCAATGAGTTAATTTAGAATTTGATTTTAAGGGAAAGTATTTAATGTAATTTAGAAATAAATCTCATTCATAAAACAATTTACCCTCTATATTACAGAAATGCTTATACGCATTACAATAATATAAATATTGCAATTGCTGGAGACAAATTTTATAATATTTAAATGGTAATTATAATTGATTTTTATGCAATTACTCCGCAGTTCAATATTTGCAGACTTATATTGTTTATGAAAATTTTGTTTAAATCATGAGAACTGCCATTGTTAGAAAACCAGATTGTATTATTACTTGGTATATTGATTTATTAAGCTATAAAAATTTAAATTACTATTATTATTAGGCAATAATGTGAATATGTATGCAAATTTTGTTTATACAAAAGTTATTTATAGAGAAATTGTTTTGATATGTAACCAACATATATTATTTTACTACTACTTATGATCCCAAAAATGTTTAACCCATCAGAAAGTACACTCAGGACACAGATGTTGGAAATCACGTGGGTAACTGCCTCACCCTAATGAATTTTATTAAAAAAATAACTATAAAAATATTTCATTATAAGCAACAATCATACTATTTAATTAGGAATTTATAATAATATTCTTAAGAAAACATTTTAAATGTTTAAGGAGATCAAACATTCATAAATTATACAAGTAGAATTATGTGCTTGTAATGGAGATTCTGAATCAACATGTACTTCTAACAAACAGAATGATTTTTGCAAATTATCTCATTTTGTGCTTGAAATTGTAGGTTTATCCTTGTATCTTGGACTTATAAAACATTCACCATGGTTGTATTTTTTACATTTTGTTGGATATTGAATAATTTTTCGTTTACTTGAATTGACTTCACTG
Source organism: Latrodectus elegans (assembly GCA_030067965.1). Taxonomy (NCBI): domain Eukaryota; kingdom Metazoa; phylum Arthropoda; class Arachnida; order Araneae; family Theridiidae; genus Latrodectus; species Latrodectus elegans. The sequence goes on along the minus strand of CM057817.1, from coordinate 98,156,705 downwards.
GTTTCTTTCGGCAGAATTCTTGAGAAAACATTTGGATATCCTATCTTCATAAGTGTCTCTATAAAATACATTACTTAGTATTTAAGAAATTTCATTTATTTTGCATATTGATTTGGAGGATTCTTTATTTCTTAAAACAACGCCCGTGTCTTCAACATTTTACGTGGAATAAAACAACCATCAGCCATCTGTTGGTTTTTTTAGCAGAGTGTAGATAGTCATTTCATTAACTGTAACCATCATTCCTTCTGTTGCATTACTGAACTTGAATAATATCTAGTTTTTTCTTATCAGTTTTATCCATGATGAAACTGTAACATGTTTTATATTTTGTTTTGCTTTATTTTGAAAGGATTTTTGTTTATAAATATGTTTTTCCTTAATTCAGATTCTTCACTTCTTACATCGCTGTAAACAAATTCCCTATCTTAAGAACTGTGTATTTCTTCATCAGGTTCATCCTGATAAGTTTGATCCATAGCCTATTGAAGATTCAACTTCATCAGATAGAATTCTCAAACTTCTATCTCTTTTTTATATTCTATTGGTTTTCAGTTATATACCATTATTTAGAAATAAGAAAGCAAAAAAATATACAAAAACACTTGCAAATAATAAACTTCTACTTATAAAAGAAATTTTAAAACAATACTGTTTACATTGGGGCAAAAAAATCATGCCCAATAGAATAAAAATTCTAGAAATTATCACTTCAAATGAACAAGATATGTAAAAAATATCAATACTCCATTGTTATTTTTTTTACCTGTTCCGTCCAAGGGGAGCCAGTAAGATACTGATAGGATGCTTCATTGCAGGTAAGCAGTTTCCCAAAGTTTGTGGATTTTTGAAGCAGTGCTTTACACAACAACTAAGATACTAACACCGCGATAAATCTGAAGTTTTTAACAGTAATTGGAAACGAAAAGATTTATATGTATAATTTAAAATATATTTCTCAACCTGGATGTAATTGATAATAAATTAATTTTAAGAAATATGTATATATATATATATATATATATATATATATATATATATATATATATATATATATATATATATATATATATATGTGTGTGTGTGTGTGTGTATGTATATATATTCTTAAAATTAATTTATTATCAATTACATCCATGTCAAGAAATATATTACAAATTAGAGATATGTGTCCTTGATTCTCCCTGGAACTGTGTCGAAATAGTAAAATTATTCTTTTGCGATGAATCCAGTTATAGTAAGGACTAGAAAGGAGAGCTGAAGCATGGCATTCCACCTTGTCCTTGTCACTAATACTCTGTTGTTAATTATATTGAAAAATATTTTAATCTGTTATATACTAAACATAATTAAGAATCATGTTATATGGAAATGCTCTTTGTTTTTAAATGAGTTTAAACATTTATTTTTCATTTATTTAGTTAAAAATATATAAATTTCATTTGTTTATGAAATTTTTTATAAATATGAACTAAATCTTTATTTTTGAAAATTTCAATAAAGATGCTGTTGTTTCTAAAATATCAGTATTTCGTAAAAAAGATAAAAATAAATGAAATATTTATATTCAATTATGTGCTCTATTTCCATTTGTGTTATACACTGAAAAGAAAAGTTTTCTTTAGTTCTGAGAATGTATAATTTAATTTTGAAAATTACCAAAAACATAGTTTTTGTTAGTGTTAATGTCTAGAACCAATTTTCACTTATTTACACTAACTTTAAAATGAAATAGTTTATTTCTTATGCATAATAGGAAAATTTTTATTTAAAATAGTAATTTCGTTTCGTTAAAATTCTTATATTTCTCTCTACCAAAAAGCCTTTTATTTCTCTACCAAAAAGATGAAATACAAATATATCGCGTGTTTTTATCTTCAAGTATTGTTGTAAAAATTTTTTTTTCACAGTGTTTAAATTTTTTCCTCTCTGAAAAAGTTTTTTATCCTAAGCGATATTAATCAGCGTTAGTAAGAATAATTTATAAAAAATTATGAAGTATGTGAGGAACTTGATATATAAAGGATGCATAGAAAGAATTATTTTGTCAATTTAATCAGGAAATCCAATCTATAACTTTATTAACAATGGGCAAAAAAAAAACTATTCAATGAAAAATATCAATAAAATTATAAGCATGCATACTAATTTTGGATTTATGTTGTTTTGGGGACATTTATCTCAATTTGGAAACTGTATTTCAAATGTTATGTTATGTTCAACAGTATAATGTTTTTGGGAACGAAGAATTGTTTTAGCTCAACATTCCACTAAGTTTTCTTTTTCTTTTTTTTAACAACTGCAGTATTATTATTATGTAGATTGCTTAGCTATATAATCTTATACAAACTCAAAACTGTGTTCATAAAAATTGATAAATAAATATCTGTTGTATATGCAAACAGTTTATCTTGTAAGTCTTAGTTATCTATTTTATATAAATAAACCCATAAAAAGTAAAGAAAAATTTTATTAAAGTTTTAAAAATTATGGATGAGTTTATACAGTAAATTTAATTATAAACTGCAAATAAAAAATTTAAAAATGTACAATCTATGCAAAACATATTTTGAAGTAAAAAAAAATTATTTTAATTTTCACAAGAAAAATTATCTTGTGACAATTAATATTTTTAATTTTAAGTTTACATAATGATTTAAATAGATTATGTTTACTAGAATAAACTTACATAATGCCAAAGGAACATATATAATATATAAAAGCTTCTTATCAAGAATATAATCTTTACAAGTAAACTTATACATTTAGCTACAATTTTTAAAAACATTTTATAAGATTACTTTCCTTTTAAATTTTTGGCAAAAATGCAGGTAAAACAGTTACAAATTGATAATAATATATTCCTGAACTTTATATTGAAGTTAACCATTTAAAAATATCTTTGTAATTTTATAAGTTAAATTAAGTTTATAACACAACTATAAAAGTAAAAGAATATATGTTTCAATACTCTGCATAAAATAAGTATTATTTTCTTAAATACTTTATAATTTAAAAAAATGTTAAGAAGTATTTGTTAGTTCTTTTTGTATTAATTTACGTTAATAAATCTATATAATTACATGTATAAAAAATTTAAAAATAATAAAAAGAAAAATATTTTAGAATGTAAAATATGCTCAGCAATTCTTGAACACTGAAATATTTTCTGTAAATTAAAATTTTGTTTACATAAAAAAATCTTTTTTTTAGATATTGTATAAAACTTGTAACGTAAAGTCATATTTTAAAGTCTAACCAATGAATTTAATTTTAACTGTTGTTATCAGATCACATAACTTTTTTGGGCCTTTTTTGATGGAAATCTTCGCTGTATTTCAAATTTTTCATTTACATAAAAATTCAATTTTTAATAATCACTATAATTACCAGTTACAGATTTTCCAAATTTTTCATAAAACAAATGTTAAATACCTTTCATGATGGTGCTTTTTTATTCTTATCAAAATAATTGTTATCTTTTGTGCCCCATAGACATCTTTGCGTGATTTATAAAATTAATTAATAAATTAAAATTAATTAATTTAGAAAAGATTATAGATTCTATAAAATTTATTAAATATACTTACTCCAGTATTGATCTATTAAAAATTCCTCTTCATCGAATGAAAATTTAATAAATTTATTTGAAGCCATTTGCACGAGATATGCACAAAAACGAGGTAAAAACTCAAATGAAATTCGCGTTGCCTTGCCAAATATTTTTAACTCGCTGGAAAATTTAAAAGTTCTCTCGGAACGCCCATTTTATGACATTTTTTGACGTCACTTGTTCTCCGGAATTTTGCCGGCGTCAGTTCTCCGGCGAATTCTTCCAAATTTGCACCCAGCTTAATTAAGGGGCTCTAATACTTCTGGTAGCGTCACCTAATGCATGAAAGCTTCTGCCTTCGGGTGACCTGGGTCTCCGACCTACAGAAGCTGTTCCACATTTCTTTTTGTCATGAGACTTAGTTACTCTAATATAGAATGATCATACTTACTTAAACATTATTAAAATAGCTTAAATTGCAAATCTACTTTATTTACCCATGAATTGATTAAGATTCTTGAAATTAAAACAAGATATGTGAATTAATGCAATTTTTATTTCAGAAAAATCTGGTTTATACACTACAGAAAAATATAAACAATTAAACTTCTTTTATTACAAAAATTACTATATGTTGCGATTTAAAAATCGAAAATAAATATTTTTAACAAATACTTTCAATGTTCTTTTTCATGGGGTTTGCACCTATGTACCCGATGCTGGAGATATTTTGATAGGATGATAAAGTATTTTCAAGTAAGATTCTTTAAGGAAAACAAATAATTTAGCGACAAACACAAAAGCACAACTTTATTGCAGCATTACAAAAAAAAAAAACAACCAGAAAACAGGAAGTGACACACAGCGCAGGCCTTTCACTTCCTAACACTTATAAATTATGATATTAACAAATGTTACTTCGTTAATATTTAAGAATAAAAAAATATTAGAAATTTAAAGAGTTCATTTTTTTAAATTAATTGCTGTATTTTTCTAAGAAAACTTTAAAAAATCGCTTTGTATATGATTAATTCTCCCACATTACAGTTCTTCGCGAAATATTTACCACTTAATTTAACTATTTACCAATAAAATTTATACATATAATTAGAAAATTTTACTAAATTCAAACAAAAAATAAAGTTAATTAGGCTGGAAAACAGAAATTATTTTATTACCTTGTCTAATTTTGCATTGTAATTAACACTGGAAATCTTAGAAAATTACTATTGATTAATTTGTAAATTTGCTTAGAACAGATACACTTATAAAATCCTAAAACAAAAAGAAATTTTTATATTGAATGAAAAATGTTTATAAAAAATTATAAGACTGAAATTTTCCACCGAAAAACTGCTTAAAGAGAAAATAACTTATGTTCCTTTGCCTCATACTAAAAATTAAAGCATTACAAAAAAAAAAGCATAAATTTCAATTAATTAAATATAGCATAAATAAAAAGAGTTATTTTCTATGATTATTACATAAGCTCTTTTATTAACATTTGAGTGAATGATTATTTATAATGATAAGGATTTAAATTGACATTAATTATATTCAATTAGCAAAATAACTTGGCCCTATATTGGCTAATTGTGGCTTCGTCTTGGTTGGATAGGAAGATAGGGCAAAGTTTAGCAACCTACAGTGGACCAATCTGGGCGGCTAAGATAGAAAATATAGATTTGCTGCCAAAATTGATCCAATTTAGAAGACCAAGATAGGACCTATCATGGGTTGTCTACATTATATGTAGCTCATGATGATAACGAAGGATTACATTTTGAATTACTAAATTAGAAGGAAGCTATTTTCAATTATTGCAATAAATATACATTTTTTCTTTAAACCTGTATTGTTGCATATTATATGACTAAAATAATTCCCATGCTTAAAATGTATTATTTTGCCTTCCATTTTGAAAATAAACACAAGTGACAAATTTGTTAGTCTTTAAAGCAGTATTTAAATAATTTCGCAAAATTTAAAAATTATATGATGAAAATTAGACAATGTTAAAATTAAAATTCAAAAAGAAAGAGAAATGAAGTATAAAACAAGTAAATATTTACTACTGACCAACTGTGAAATTATGAACAATTTAGCATATAAATTTAATTAAAGGAAATGCCATATTTTAAATAATCATATTAGCAATATATCAATTTGATTTTTTGTAACAGTTTGAATGATAAATAAGTTTTATTAATTTATTATTCTTTATTAAATAGAGTGTTCTTGCACAGTTTAAATTTCAGTCAGTACAAGATAGAAATAAACTAAAATTTATGCAACTCACTTAGGAATTACAAATGGAAATCTCCATTCTGAAAACAGTTATTAATTAATAATGTTCTATAGATTATTAAGAAGTTATTATTGAAATATTTTACTCTGACATGGTAAAAAGTTGTACATATTTAATAGATTAACAATTAGCATGGACTGAGTGCATCAGTAAATAATAAATTAAAAATTTATAAAGGCAACAGGATCACTTAAAAAAAAAAAAAACAAAAAAAAAAAACTGTATTTTTTCTATGCCCCCGGAATAAAAATGTTGCCCTGATTGTAACCAAAATATAAGTACAACTTGTACATTGTTTCTAGATTTTACTTTATATATATATATATATATATATATATATATATATATATATATATATATATATATATATATATATATATATATATATATATATATATATATATATATATATATATATATATAGTTTATATTTCTATATATTTATTCGGTGGATATGACATCATATACTCCTAGTTGAAAGAGTCAATAGTTGATCTTATTGTAAGCAAATATTAAATTATATTATTGTAACTGTTCATTTTAATAGTATTTGTAACCATAAAAGTTATTATTGAAAAGAGTACTTGAAAAAAAATTTTATAATGAAGACTTTAGAACAATTCCTAGGCAGCAAAATAGCTTGGCCCTATATTGGCTTATCATGGCTTTGTCATGGTCCAGTATTTGCGGTCTATATTGGGTGAATCCTGGGATAATCTACTTTTCTTTATACAGGACCAAGCTTGGCAATCTACATTGGCCCAATCTGGGCGGCCAAGATAGGATCAAGCTTGGCTGTCAAAATTGGTTCAATTTAAGCAGCCAAGATAGAACCATACTTGGCTGCTGAAATTGGTCCAGGAGGTCATGAAGGACCTCTATCTTGTTTTATCTGTTTGTTTACATTATATGTAGATCATAATGATACCAAAGGATTTTATTACTAAATTAGAGGATTAAATTACTAAATTAGAGGGAAGCTATTTTAAATTATTACAATAAGAACAATTTTTTTTCATTTAAAGCTGTAGTGGTGCATTTTACAACAATAAAATAATTTTCATGCTTAAAATATATTATTTTACATTCCATTTTGAACATAAACACAAGCACCAAATTTGTTATTCTTTTAAGCAGTATTTAAATAATTTAGCAAATTTACAAATTGTATGATGAAAATCAGATTATGTTGAAATTAAGGAAGAGAAGTGAAGTAAAAAACAAGTAAATGTTGCCGGCTGGTAGGTTTCAAAGTTCCCTGAATCTGCGGAACCTCTACCCTCATTAGATAGCTGGTACTTAGTGTTTCAGCTATAACTTGAATCTGATTGGATTAAAAGTGTTTTGAAATTTTAATGGACCGGACTATGTTCATTTCATAAAATTTCTTTCAGAATTATTAAAAAATATTGTTTATTAATTTATTATTTATGAGAAATATGTCTTTAAATTAAATTAACCTAATTGAATAATAAAGGAAATAGTAAAGGAATAAATTGGAAGAAAAAAGAATATTTAAATAAAAGCAGGTAAAAGTATTTACAAGAATTTATATACACTATAATGCACTACTGGCCATTAAAATTACTACACCAGGAAGAAATGCAGATAACAAAATGATATTTATTGGACAAATATATTATACTAGAAATAACAAGTGAATAAATTTTCAAAAAATTTGGCTGGATAGATCCTGAGAAATCAGTACCCTGAACAACCACCTCTGGCAGAAATAACAGCAGTTATACGCCTGGGCATTGAGTCAAACAGAGATTGGACTGCATGTACAGGTACAGATGCCCATGCAGTTTCAACACGATGCCACAGTTCATCAACTGTAGTGACTGGCGTTTGGTGACGAGCCAGTCGCTCGGCAACCATTGACCAGACGCTTTCTATTGGTGAAAGATCTGGAGAACGTGCTGGCCGAGGAAACAGCCGAACATGTTCCGTATCAAGGAAGGTCCGTGCTATACCGGCAATATGCGGTCGGGCATTATCCTGCTGAAACGTAGGGTTTCGCATTGCTCGAATAAAGGGTAGAGCCACGGGTCGTAACACACCAGAAATGTAACGTGCACTGTTCAAAGCACCGTCAATGCGAACAAGAGGTGATCGAGAAGTGTATCCAATGGCACCCCATACCATCACGCCAGATGATGGGCCAGTATGACGATGACGAATGCATGCTGCCAGTGTGCGTTCACCACGATGCCGCCAAACACGGATGCGACCATCATGATGCTGTACACAGAACCTGGATTCATCTGAAAAGATGACGTCTCGCCATTCGTGCGCCCAGGTTCGTTGATCACACCATTGAAGGCGCTCTTGTCTATGACGCAGCGTCAAGAGAAGCCGCAGCTATGGTCTCCGAGCTGAGAGTCCATGCTGCTGCAAACGTCGTCGAACTGTTCGTGAAGACACTTGTTGTCTTTCAAACGACCCCGTTTCTTGACTCACGGCTCGTGACGTGGTTGCACGATCCATTACGGCCATGCGGATAATATGCCTGTCTTCTCGGCTGCTAGTGATAGGTGGCCGTTGAGATTCCGCATGGCGTTCCGTATTACCGTCCTGAACCCATCGATTCCATATTCTGCTAACAGTCATTGGATCTCGACCGACGCGAGCAGCAATACTGCGATAAGATAAACCGCAATCCCGGTACGCTACAATACGACCTTTATCAAAGTCAGAAACGTGCCGGTACGCATTTCTCCTTCTTACACGAGGCATCACAACAACTTTTCACCAGGCAACAACGTTCAAATGCTATTTGTGTATGAGGAACCGGCTGAACAATTTCCTCATTTAAACACAATATAGGTGTTGCTACTGGCGCCTGCTTTGTCTGAATGCGCTGAAAAGCTAATGATTTGCATATCACAGCACCTTCTTCCTTTCGTATAAATTTCACGTCTGCAGCATTTCACCTTCTTGGTGTAGCAATTTTAATGGCCAGTAGTGTATTTACAAGGTATAAATTGGTCTGCCATACAATATTTCTCTCTTTATCTTTTTTTATTTTTTATTTATTTACACATGTATTAAAATTTTTGTTTATTTGTTTTTATACACATTTAGTATGCATACTTATATATGCATTTTTCATCATCATTTTTATTTTTAATAGTTTTCTTTCACACATAGAATGAGATGTAACAAAAAAATTCCTTTAATCTTTTTAGTAGTCTCTTTGTTTCCATACAAAGAAGTAGTTGTCAAAGAAAAATTTCCTATTTACAGTTTATTTCATGGCGGTTGGTGAGGAAATTTTAGGCAATATCTGAGAAATGAGCAGGGACGGAATCTGTAATGAGTACTTAGGTCATCAGAGCATGGAAGGCTAATTATTGTTTCGTTATTAGTTTTAGCAAAATATTTTAATCATGTTATACATTATTTTCGCGAAGTATTCTCTCATGGTAGGGATTTTTAATTCTTGTCTGATTTTTGATTTCTAATGAACCAGTCTTAATTACCCATCTGATGGCTTTATTTTGGAGATTTTTTTCCAGTTTTTTAATTTTATTGTCATGGGTGTAACCCCATATAGGGCAGGCATAGGAAATAAGTGGTCGAAGATATGCTTTATAAATGAGCATTTTATTTGCCATGAAAAATTTTGAATGCCAGTTAATAAGTGGGTATAATGCAGCTGTTTTCCTTTAAAATTTGTTAATAATTTAGATCAGATGGGGGTGCCATGTTAATTTTCTGTCGAAAGTTACTCCTAAATATTTACAGATTTGTGATCATGGTATAATTTCGTTCTTGATTTTAATTACACTGGGTGGAAGTAGTTTTTTAACGAAAATTATGGATACACTTTTATTTACAGTAATAAGAATTTTGTATTCAATGAACCAGAGCTCAAGCTGTTCCAAATCTTTGCTAAGTGATTCTGTGATACATAATGTTTTCCTACCTTGTGCTAGCATAAATGTGTCGTCTGCAAAAAGGTGCAGGGAAGTTAGTGATGATGTTGGAATGCCATTCACATAGATAAGAAAGTCTTGGTCCCAGTTTGGACCCTTGTGGTACACCGGCTAAGATTTGTCTACGTGATGTGTATGTAGTACCAATGAGAACCTAGAACTTTCGTCATAGGATATGAAATGAGTATCCTAATGAGTGGGTCGGGTAGACCACTGTTAATGAGTTTGTGTACAAGTCCACCAATCCAAACTTTTCCCCTACTCTCATAAGTTGATGCGTTGTTGAATGTGAATTTCTGAACCCCTGTTGTTCAGGGATAAGAATACTATTATTTCCTAAAAAATCATTTAGTCTATTTACAATAATTGCTTCAGTTATTTTGCTTAGAGAGGGCAGTAAACTAATAGGTCTATAGCTTGAGGGATGGTGGTTGTCTTGTTTTAGTGTTAATATTGGTACTATTACTGCAATTTTCCATTTTTGAGGAAAATACGTTAATTTCAATATCTCGTTAATAAACATCGTAAATTTGAATAATGTTTTGTTTGGAATTTTCTTTAGTATTTTGTTTGTTATTCCGTCAATTCCTGGGGATTTATTATCCTTTAATTTCTTGATTATTGCCATTTCTTCCGAAGCGGTAGTGTTTTCTATGACTTGTGTGTGTGGTCTGGAGAGAAATCTGAGTATATTGCTTGCAACCAGATCTTTGATTCTGGTGTCGTGTAGGTCATTAGTGGTGAATTGTGTTTAAAAAATGTCAGCAATTGCTTCTGGTTTTTGTTTGTCTGTGTATGCAATTGTACTACAATCTTGAATGGGCAGAAAATACTGTGGTTTTCTCTTGAACATAAATATGGCATTTCAAATTGATCGGTCGTGAGTATTTAATAATTCTAATTTTTCTCTCCATTTCTGTGAATTATATGAGCTTATCTTGGCTCTGAATTTGTTATTCGTTTTATTATATTGATTTTTTATTCGGGAGTCTCTGCTAATTTGATATAGCTTCCTGAGTCTGTTTCTGTTTACTTTCAAAATTCTGTGGCAGTGTGGTAGGTGAGTGGAACGGGGGAGTGGGGTTTATCTGATTCGTGGTGCGCTGCAAGAAGTTCCGCTTTCAAGAAAATCGCCTCACTTCCAATTTCACTTCCTATATTTGTAATAATTATATTAAACGGGTTATTATTTAAAATTTGGTTGTATTTCATGCAATCCGTGGTATGAAGAGGGGAGTATTGATCAAAGGAATATTAAAGCTAAACTGATCAAGTATTACGGTCTCAGCTTGGCAAAATATTCGAAAAAAATTTCGTCAAGCGGAGGAGACAGGTTTATTGGAATTTGAATGGCAACCCCGAATTGACTCAAATCGGCATGAGAAATAGGGGGTTCCCCTCCCCCCACCTAACAATAAATAAAAAAACAATAATAACCATGTAAATAAAGCGGGGTTTTCCCCCAGATTTCAAATTGTGAAGACTAACGGCAAGCAAAAAAACAGTAATCGTAATAAGAATTGATTAAAGATTCTTTTTAAAAACATTTCAGAATTGAAATTAAAGTAAAAATAAATTAGCAAAAATAATTGCATTTAATAATATTTAGTTTAAAGTAAATAAAATAATAAATTTCAATGATTTAAGGTAGAATATAACTAATCATTACTACATAAAAGTTGTTGTTGTTACTTATGACACTTAGATTCCATAATTTCGTTTATTATTGAAAATTTAAATACTTAACATACAGTTCTAGGAATTCTATGCCCGAAGAAAATAAATAAAATAAAATTCTTACCTCATTTTTTGTCCGGCGCTCTACATGCACAGCAAAATGCAAATTGGATAAAATGCAAATAAAAATATCAGACAGGATTGAAATTCCGGCGCTATATCCACAGTGAAGTACAAAACGAATAGAAAAGACAGTATTGAAATTCCAGCACTGTATCCAACAATACAAAACGAATAGACAGGATTCAAATTCTGGCATTGTGGAATTCGCTGTGGATATATCCTCAGTGAAATAAAAAAGTAAGAAAGTGAATATAAAGAACAATATTTAAATTCCGTGCAACATCTGAAGTGAAATAAAATATAAATATGAAAAACAGAATTTAAATTACCGCGTTTTACATAAGATAAAAAAAATCCAAAATGAAAATGGTAAGCATTTCCGGGATGAGTGGTGGCTAGACATTCAGACTGGTAATACATTTAGCGACTAACCGCTTTTGGTGATGTTTTGGCTAATAAATTTGGTGAGGAAAAAAATCACCAAATTTGACCAGATTTGGCGACTTTTCGTGAGCCGAGACAGTAATACTCAGTTTAGCCTAAAGATTTAATGTATTTGTGAAATGTGTTCAATTATATTTTAATTACAACAATTATTCTTTCACAAATAGCTTCCAAATTTAATCTTTATTTATACTTAATTTACTTACTGCGTGTGAAATTATTTTTATGTAAATCGGCGTGATATTTTGAGAGTGTTACCGAAGTAGTGTTGTCAAGGTAAACTGTAACCGTACTTGGTATATTTTGGCGAGGGTTCTTATTTATTAAAACCTAAAAGGGTTGTCTGAAAAGAGTTGTGGCTAATGACGTTAACTAATAGGGCGTGTGTTATAATGCAAGCAAATGTATAAAACGGTTATAGAAATTTTATGAATCTTAAAACAAATTAATGAAATAATATTTTTAATCGCTTATTATAATGATATTTGTATTCAATTTTTTCTCTTTAATAAAAAAATTAAATATTTTTGATTCATAAATTATTAAAGACAGAATGATTCTAAAATTCATCTTCTGTTTAAATTACATAAAATCTGTATGGAATATATTCTGTAATCAAAATAGATGATTTATCTAACTACTTCTAAAATAAAATTTCTAATCTTGTCTTCCATCAATTTACTTTATAAGAAATCATACTAAGAATTTATTTTTATTTTATCAATTTAATTTACCATTTATTTGTAATTTAATATATTTCAATAATTTATAAAATTTCAATTGATAAAAAGAATTTAAATTCAGTGCTTAATTTCAAACGTTTGAAAAGTGTGGAATTAACTACGTAATAAAATAAAACTTTTATAACTGAAATAAATGTTTAAAGATTTGTACACATTCAAAACATGGAAAATTATTATTTATTTTTTTGATAATCTCCTTTTATTGATTAGAAATAAGCACCATTATTTTGCATTATTACTCCATCTATCACAAAAATGACAATATATTATCAATACTCATTCTAAATAACAGTAGTTTCAAGTATCTTTGTTTTTAATATCGTATCTCTCTTATGCATAAGTTTTCGCAAGAGTAAGGCAGATTTTGAATTCCAAATTTGATTCAATCTTTAAAAACTGTTGATGTTATTAGTCTGATATTAAAAGAAATGTTATTTTAAATGAATTTAATCATATCGGATAGTCATAGAAAATAATTAAATTTCTTTTTTTGTTTATGGTATTTATATCTTTATAAAGTATTATAAGATTAATTGTAATTTTCTTAAAACTGAAAATTAAGATTTACTTTTGAATAAGCCATATTTTTGTTTTATTATAAATTTTTCTTTCAAAAGAAAAAAATTAATTTTTGTAAATATACATTCAGAAAGAAATTATCAGTGATGTAAATTATTAAAAACTCGTGTTATAAATTCTTATTTTATTTACCTTTAGCTGTTAACAGAAAATAATTTTTCAAATTTTTCAAAGACAATATAAAATATGTGCCACATCTGAATTACAAATACCGAATAAATTAATTTTTTTTTAGTAGATATATAGTTTAAAATTTAACAGGCATTCTATTTTTCCTAAAACTATAGCTGATTTTCATATTATATTACAATAATGAATTTTCTCTGATTTTCGGGGCTAAGCATCTTAACCAATCATTCGATGATTTGAAAAATACTTTATTTTTTAATAGTTCACATACATATACATCAAGGCTCTATAATATTTTCTTTTTTTTTCTTTATTTATACCACTTTAAAAATTACTCAAATTGATTATTTAACTTACTTAAAATTCAATTTTCAAAACTGAATGTTGTAATTACCATCACTTTTACCCTAGAACAGAATTTGAATATTTATACAATTAAATGAATTTCAACAACCTAAATGAATTGCGATTTATTAATACAATGTAATTATTTTTCAAAATTTTAATTATAGGTGAAAGAGTATTGCAGTTTTTCTGATAAAGAATCATTACTTCTGAATCAGAAAATCTGTGAACGTGATATACTTTTTTACCTATAGTTGAAACTTATTGAAAAACAAATAGGTGTTACTTAAAAATATTATCCTTAAAATTGCTTTTTCTTAATAAGAAACTAACTAGTTAAAATATTATTTTTTAAATTGTTTATGAAAAATTAACTTCATTAGCTAATAAGAAATATTTTTTACTATGAAAACTCGTTTATAGTTATTTTTGTGGTAAAATTATCTGCTTCCATAAATTTCCAATCCTTTTATTTTATTATACTTTTATTTAAAAATTATTCATTTAGGAGATTTATCCACACTTAAATCAGTCATTAATAATTTACAAAATACCTCCAAAAATAATAAAAACTGTATTGAAAATATGTAAATGATTATGGGAAAGGAGAAGAGTTGATGAAAAGAAACTATATATTTACACTTTGCTGACAAGAATTTAAACATATTTATATATTTCAAATGCCTTCTATTTTAGTTTAAAGTTATATAGCAAATTATTTTATGTTGATATTGAATATCTTGATTTATATTTCAGGGAGATTCCCAAAAAGTAATCTCATGAGATATAACTTATTGCCTTCTAATATAGTATCCAGCAAGATTCATTGTTCTTTTTACGCGAGTCATAATTTTTTTTTACAAGTTGTCTAAATCAAGTTACATGCCTTTGAAAAATTATAATATTGATTAATCCAATAAATCTTTTCTATTCAAAATAAAGATTGTAACATCGAAATAATATTGCCTCAGCTGATCAATATATCATCAGCACTTCTCTCTGGACGTGATTATATACTATTTAAAAAATAAAAAATTATTTTAGATGTTTTAATTTTCTGAAGTATTAATTAACATTGTATTAATTTTTTTTTATAAGAGATTAGATCTTTTTATTTAAAAAACAATATTTTGTTATTATTTTATATTTTCCCTTGTAAATAAAAAATGTTAACTTTTAATATTATTTTGACAACAATAATATTATGAAGTATAGCTTCTAAAAGAGGAAATTTCATAAAATTGAAATATCAATTATGAAAACTTCTTAAAATAAAATTAAATTATAAATAAAAAATTTTGTTAGATATCCTTAAAATTTGAATCGTTCATAATCAATAAAAAAATCATATAAACAGAGAAAATTTTCTTTTTTTAAAATTAATTAATATGTAAGTTATGTGTAATTTTATCACTGCAATTTCGATATAAGAATGGAATTATAGAATCCCTAATTTTATTAGTTAAATAACCTATATCTTAGGAGTTACTCTTTTAAGGAATACCTAGATTATTAACTTCCTAAACTGCCATATGGTAACATGAAACGTGAAAAAACATGCAGTAACGTGAACAAATGTGAATGGAATACGAATATTTATTTAAATATAATTACATTCAATAATTAGGGTTTCGTCAAATCTAAAGCTGGATGATAGTAAGTAAAATTTTGGGAATTTTCATTTTAAAGGAAAAATTAATGTTGCATAAAAAATAAAATGATTTCTACCTTAGATATTTTCACTTAATGATTAAATTAATTAATTACATACTTAGATCATTTCCTTTCCAGACAAAGAATGAATCCGACACGAAGAATGAGGAAAGGAAAATTTGAAAACAAATCAAATTCTTAAAATTATCAATTTTCATGTCAATTATATTTCATAAAATCATTTAAATGTGTTGATAGTATGAGAGAAGTCATAGATTCACCTTTAGTATCAAGAACCGTAATAGAAACATTTTTGTTATTGAGTCTTAAGAAATTTATGACTTCTCAGAAATTTTACCTCACCTCAAAATAAAAGCTGTTCAATTTTTTTTTTAATCTCAAGTTATATTTTAGTCATTTTGTCAAGTGTCATGTGATATTCATGGGAAAATTCCTATTGAAAAATTTGTCTCATTAGCCATGTTATATCTGAAATCATCGATTATAACCAGTGACCGCCAACGAAAGAAAGAGGAATTTCTATTAAAAAATTCCAAGAAAAGAACTGTATTCCTGGAATGGAAAAGTGATACAACTATGGAAATTGAAAAGGACTAACCTCCAAATTCAAGAAAAATACATACATTTAGTATCTATTTGCTTTTTACTTTTTACATCGTTAATATATCATTACTTCTTCCAGAATATCATTAGTTTAATTCCCACAAATTTTGGCTTTTAAAAGGTTGTTGTAAATGAAAAAATTCAATTTTAATGTATACAGCGTAATCATTATTTTCTAATAAGGAAATTATGTACTTTTATTAAGCATAAGTTTTATAATTTTTGCCATGATATTTTTTAAAATTATTTTGAAAAACTAAATATATTTTTATGTTTAATTAGTAAAAATGCTTCTCTATAACGTATAGTTTTCGTCTATAATATATAATATTTTCTATAATTTACATCAAATTTTGTTAAAATCTGATGAGAAAATTTTAACATTTAACACAATGATACACATCAAATGAAGTGTGCATTATTTTTCCATGTCTTAGTCTCTGAAAATAATATATTTATATATTTTACATTTTGCTGTGGTTTTTCCAAAAATATTTCAATTTTCTCAAAGAATATATTGTGAAAAATGCAAGGATTTGATATTTTTTGAAAATCTACACTTAAAAAGTATGTTTTCACTAAAACAAATTGAAAAAAAAACTTAAAATTTTTTAAAAAAAAAGTAAGAAATTTTGGAGAAAATAATTAAAGATTGACAAAATTACTAAAAAATTGAAACAAAAAGTAAAATTAAATTAAAATTAAATTTTTTGATGATGCTTTTTTTGAAAATAATTTTGTAAGTGATTTTATAAATAAACTTTGTGTGTTCCATATTTTTAAGTAAACTACAATCCGAAGGATATTAAGGTAAAATTCAAACATATGAATTCAAATAATCGATATATCAATGTTTTTTACAATTTCAACTTCCCGTGTCCCCCAAGTAACATTGCTTAGTTAAAAACGATGAACTTAGTTCGAAAATTTTGACTTTCAGAGATATTGATTTATGGAAAAAAAATGATCGAATTTTATTTTCTGTCTCGCACTTATTCATTACAGTTACTTATTTAACAAAAATATTTAATAATTACAGTGTATAACAAAAACCTATTTTAACTTGATAAAAATCATTCTACAGGAATATAATGAAATCGGGCATAAATATTTCACAGTGTAAAAAATTAAAAAGATCTTTGAATGTATAAACTATTGAATTAAAAAGAAAATACACCATTGGGTAAAACAATATGAAAATAATTCAAAATAAAAATAAGCTGCTCTTTTGTATAAAAAAAAATTATTTCACGATCATGAGAGAATGTCTTATTAAAAATTTAAAATAAGTATAGATTCCTCATTAGTAAAGTAAACGACTGAAAACTCTTCTCAAAGAGTAAAATCATGAGCTGTGAATGTTAAATTTTCTTTTCTTATTTGAACACAAGCATTCCTAGCTTGATATGTTTGTCGTTAAACGGTCTTTATTTGTACACAAAGTGTAATTACATCGGGTCCAACAGTTTAAAGTTTAATACCCAGAGAGAATTTGAATCAATAGAAAACTTAAATACTGAATGCCTCAGTTTTGTAAAAACAAAAAGTATTGCAAATTTACATTTTTTGGCTGACCATATTTATAATTTTATTATAAGAAATATATATGTAGATGCTTCAAAGAAATTAAATCTTAAACTCCATTGAAGCTTTTAATTTGCATAAAATCTAGTACGGAGAAGATGTTATTAAAATTATTAATGAACAAATAATCGTTACTATTTCAGCGTCATTTGTTAGTGGCGAATATGCGTTCAGTAAATTAAAATTAATTCTGACATTTACGATCAAGCATGGGAAAAAATTATTTGAAAGACTCAGCAATTTTAAGAGTGGAATTTGAAAAAATTGAAGTGATCGACACTGATGAAGTTATTAATCAATTTCGTCATTAACGGCAAGTAAAATCTATGCATAAGTAATTAATATATCATAATTCACTGTCATTTATAAATAGATTTAATCTCTCTATATAATATATGTCAACATCATTCTTTACTAAAAAACGTATTTTTTTGAAAATAATTATATTAATATGTAAAATAATTTTTTTTTACTTATTTATAAATTATAACAAGTTTTAATATTCTTCTTTCGCATTTCCAAATCCAATTCTAGAGTTGATTGTTTTTTATTCGATTTTTATTGTTTCAAATTTAAAGGTATAACTTAAATCTTCAAAATAATCTACAACTTGAATTATTTTAAAGAAAGTGCTTTTATTATTTGCATTAGAATCTCATTATGAGTTTATATTATATTACTATTCATTGTGGAAGAGCACAAAATAGATATCCTTCAAATACCCATGAACTGGGGAAATGGAAACAACATCCTTGTCTGAATAGATCATTTTATAACTGCTAACTTTATTGGCAGGAGATATTCTGGTGAATGGAAGTGTCATCTCCCCCTAGTTATATCTTCTCCAATTTATTTATTTTGACTCCTAATAGCATGTAATTACTAGTCACAGGGAAAGATGTTAATATGGATATAATAATTATTTCCATTTACCTATCATTTGGTTAATCGTTTAGCCTTGTAATTTCATCTGATGGGGCCAAGCAGCTTGACATATTCTTTATTTAGAAATAAATATTCAAGGGACTATATTTACAATGTCAGATATCTTGAATGCATCTTCTTGAATTAATACACATTAAGTTGAGTTTATTTGCAGCAAATATTTCAAGATTATTTTAATTATAATATATACACACACAGTAAATATTATTTCATATATTGATATAAGTAAACATTTCTTGTTTGCATACACTTGTTCACGCATTTTCTAGATTAGATTAGTAATATAAGTATTTATACACACAGATTTCTAACAATATTTACAGTAATGATTAGTACATCTCTGCACATACATACATACATACATTTAGATGCAAGTAGTAATATAAATATTTCAATAGAATTGGAGTTTCTCTATAATTGCATTTTGTTTATGTAATTAGAATGATTTGATGAAAGAAAGAACTTTTTCTTTTGATAATTATTTATTTATGTACATTTTGTGAGACTTAAATTATTTGCAATCTGTGTATTAATAAGGTAAAAATTAAAATTTCTTAATTTTAATTGATACTTGAATAGAAATTAATTTAAAGAAGTTTGCAAGTAAGATTGATAATGCCTTAATTCTGGCTCAGTAATTTCGCATTTGAATTAAACTTGCCTACTCGGGGATGGGGAATTAATAATCCGTGACGAATCACTTGGCTAAAAGAGAAGTTTTCTGGGAAGCTGCTCAACAAGCATTGCATGTAAATTTACAGAATGAGAAAGATATAAAAATAGAATGAAGATTTAAGCATTATATATTTCTAAGAATAGCTTTTGCACGTCACCTGTTTTCAGGTTCGTTGTAGTTGTACTGGGTATGGTTACATATGAGAAGGTTTGAAATTTGGTTTAAATTATTATAAAACTTCTCCGCTAACTTTATTATATTCTCTATTAGGTATTTAGTGTTAAGTTTGCTGAATATGTTTCAGTTTCTAAAATACGCGGGAGTCATTGTACACATTCTAATGATTTTGTTTTCATGTCTTTGGAGTTTTCAGATCAAAATTTCTCAAGAAAGCGTGAGAAAAATCTCTTGTAAAAATAGATTCTTTATTCACAAAAATAAACCTTCAAGTTGCACGGCTATTAGTATTAAGAGCAGAAGACAACATTACAAATGATAGTTTTTTTATAAATTGATTTTTAGTTGTTACAATCTTTCAGTTTCTTTTGCATATTTGCAGCTTTTTACATAATCTTATAAACTTGTAAAACAAACTGTATAAGTGAAATAATTAAATATCAGATAAATAAATATCTGTCGAGTTTTATGTGAGTGAGCAAAAAACTTGGAGATTAAATTATAAGTTCCGAAAATGTTGCAAAATAAGGTTTTATCACATTAACAAGAGATAATAATTTAAATATGAATGATTTGAAGTTTGAGTAAGGAGAAATGTTGAAAACATTTATGCCATTCCAAAATATCTGTGATTAGTAACTGCAAGACACAAATATTCAATAAATATATTTAGTTCACTGCTTCAATTCAAAATAATTTATTCCTTTATTACACACATTCGATTTTTATGATTAGAAGAATACATATCTAAATTTTATTTTTTAATATAATATTTAAGTAATATAATATATACTCTTTCAGATAAATGCTATAAAGTATAAATATGCTTATTTTTATTCATGTAATTTACAGGATTATCAGATATAATATAGCAAAAACAATTTTAAATTTAATTGCGGAAAAAATAGGGAAAATCACCAATAAATACTTAAACTACCATGCAAACTTCAATTTAAATTATTTGATTTTTCTTTTCCATACTTTTAAAAGTAAATGATGAATTTTGATGAAGTAATTTTATTTAGAGAAGACATGAAATACTACGGGTTATGTCATATTTACTTTTTTTCTTTTAAGAGTACCAAGTATTAATATGACAACAACATTCAAAGGATGCACTATTAAAAGCATTGTTTAAAAGTCAATCAGAAAAGCATTTATTTAAATTCTTGAAATCGCTTAGATGTAAGATATTTTAAATAATTGTCTGTTTTTGTTGTGTTATATTATTTACAAATATAAAAATCAAAAACTTTTATTTTTAGTTATTTTTACTAAAAATAAATGTTTTTGATTTTTATGTTTGTAAATGAACATTAATGCCAATGAAACACTTTTACTATTTGTAGTTCGGAAATGCAAAAAATAACTTTTCGAATCTTTTTCCACTATATACTAAGACAATATTATCAGCATAGAAAATATTAGAAATGTACATTGTTGAGAATTTGTTTCAGAAAAATATATTTATCACTTATTCTTATAACCATCATAGATTTTCTTTTGCAATCAAATGCATTGGGAAAATCCTAATACACTAATTTATCTGTATACTGTAACATAAAGATTCATGTACATCATAATTAAATGTGAATGAAGCAAAAAATATTTGAAACTATATTATACACATTACAGTATTAGAAGAGTCAATTTTTGACTTCTTGCAAAATTTTGTTATAATATTCTTGAGTTTAAATTTTATGAAATATCATCAAGTACTGAAACGGACTCCAATTAATGATTAATAGTAAATAAGGTCTAATGTGTGTAAGTTTAATGAAAATAATCACTATTTCATTTCTCTGATAAACTCAATAAATTATAAAAAAAATACTAAATAAATAAAAATATAAACTAGTATTTTTGTGAGGTATAAGTAGAATAAAATTCATTTTCTAGAAAAGAATCATTCCACAAGTGACATATATTGATTGACATGTTATTTTCATAATAACAATAACTTCTTCAGTGTAATATATTAACTGAATTTAGAATTAAAAACAGAAATCATGGGCAATGTAAAATCTAAGTACGGCATTCATTTAAATATATATATAATTTCATTCACATTTATTATATACATGATTTCATTCACATTTATAGCAAAGCAGTTTCTGATCCTCATTTTTGACATTAAGGAGCAACATCAATCCTTTAATTAATATACCTAAATCTTGCATCAACTGCTTAACTTTGTCTGCAATTCCAACAACTAGGTATAAAATTAGAAACGACAAATTCTTGAGTAAAGAATGCATTTTTAAAGTAAGAAAATCGCCCTATAAAATTATCAGAACTGTCCTAAGAACAAGAAAAAACTCTGTTGAATACGTCCAATCACATTTTATTCACACATTCACAGAAATTATATGGGCAATGTAAAAACTAAATACGGCATTTATTTACACTTAAAATGTTATTTTATCTAAATAATTATGTATATGATTTCATTCACATTCATATCAAAACAGTTTGTGATCCACATTCTGCATTTCGGACATTTAGGAGGAATACATGAATCCTCTTAGGTAAAATACCTAAATCTTGCATCAACTGCTTAACTTTGCCTTCAATTTCAATAACTACATATAAAGTAAGAAACGACAAATTCTTATAACGAAAGCTATTTTGGAATTATTTTAAACTCAAGACCCTTCAGCGCTACATGGATTACTGAATGTTCGATTTTTATAATAAGCAACAGAAAATATATTAAATCTATCCCAAAGAGTAAAAATATTATATTGAATATTTTTGTTAAAAACCAATAGGAATAATATACAGATAATAAATCAAAATAAATTTATAATTCTAAATTAACTAAAACGATTATTATGAGCAAAAGCATATGCGTTTAAGCATTTTTGTCACATTAAATTAATAAATATATAAAATATTAACACTACTAAAAATTTCTAGTTTTATTTGTATATAATTCATTTACACTCTTAAGATAATCGAATGGATTTCACTCAAAAGGAGTGAAATTTCACTCTTTCATTTTCACAAAACTCAACAAATCTTTAAGATAGAAATTCACTCTTTTCAAAGATGTTGGTAAACCACTCCTTTTAAGAGGAGTAACAACATATCATTTAAAGGGGTAAATTAGAACGAAAAAAGAGAGTGAATATCAATCTTTTGTAGAAGTATTGCTCATTTTTTACATTGACAATTTAGTGCAGAAATTAGGTTTGGAATTCTTTATCTTAAGGATTTATGGTTTTTTTTTGACAATTACAATATAAAGAAATGATTTATTTAGTCAATAATATATTACAGTTGAATATGACATTTTAATTCATTTGGATAATTATAGTGGTTTTTAAATTGAATACACTATTAAGCAATTTGTTCAACTATATATTTCATTACTTATATACATTTAGTTTTACGTGTGAGTGTAACACTCTCAAGAAAAAATAGTCACACTACTTATTTTTCAATTTAGTTTACTATGGGCCCATAAGTACAAAATTAACTTTTACAAACATTATTAATACAACAAATTATACACAATTTAAAAAAAACATAAATATTTTATATAAGTAAATATAATATAAGATCTTTTGAAAAAAATCATTTTTTAAAAGTATAGCTAAAAAATTATTTTTGAATATTGATAATATGCTTTTTTGAAGTTACAGGAGGATAAAGACAAATATTTACAGATTATTCTGTTTAACAAAACTGACTTATGTTTTTGCAAATAAATCTTGTTTTATGATATATTTTCCAAGTTTAGTTTAAACGGAAAATAACTTCAATGAAATTAAGAATGGAATTAAAAATAAAATGCAAGATTATGTAAAAAAACATTTATTAAATTTTTAATACAGAAAAAATTAAAGAAAAATATACATACAGAAATTCTGATGTTTATGAAGTCAAATTAATATTAAAGCTTAATGTTTTTGAACTGACAGTTTAATTTAACAAAAAAGTATAGTATTAAAATAAGAATAAAAATAATAAAAATAAGCATTTTTATGCATGTATTTTGCTAAATTTTGATCTTGATCGATTATAGTAAGAATATATTAATTCAATTAAAGCCCCAACTGGACAATTTTTTAATTTATAAATACAGTAAGTTTACTATCGTACTTAACATTAAACACAGAATAACATTTATATAAAGTATTGAATGCTTTTTATTGTTGCATATTCGACATCAATAAATTCCTATTCTTCAGATAAGAATTTTCATGTTCAGATTTTGCTTTTGACCACAGCCAAGCAAGTATAGTTGAGTATTTTTGAGCGCTGTTCTTCTTTTAAAGATCTCTTCACCTAAAATGAAAAAAAAGCATAATAATTAAATTTTCTATAGTATTTGCAATTTCATTAGAATCTATATAAACTTTAACACTGCAATTATATAAGACTAATACTTCAAAAAAATAAATAAATAAAAAATAAATATGGACTTATTTTTCTGCAAGGGATCTGATATCTATTTAATTATATTCAGCTTAGAAAATATACCATCCTCAATTCTCACATATTTATTCCATGTTATATTACAGGTTTTTGAACATATGATAATATCCTAGGAGCATAATATGCAGGATATTTGCTAAGAAAACAGTCAGTTTCTAAATATTAAATATCAAATTCCAAATCTATCTATAATAAATGGAATAATTATTTACATTAAATTAATAGATTTTTTTTTTGCAATTTAAAGCAAGAGTAATTTGTTAAAAAAATTGCACTCTCAGTAATTAATTTATTAAAATTTAGTAACTGAAGTTATTAAATTAATGATTATCTAGCAGTTTTTGAAAATTTTTATGAGAATGTGGCAAAAATGATAAATTATTGATATACAATAAAACAAATACAAAATAATTTAGGATTTTTTCTTCGTTATGAAATAGATATGTCCCCTATCATAATTTACAAATAGGATTATTAAACATTAAATAGAAATATATACATGCATACTTAAATTTCTTTCTAAAGTTAAAACATTTTTGAATTAATCAACTTTAACTGAAAAACAGA
This sequence comes from Latrodectus elegans, assembly GCA_030067965.1. Taxonomy (NCBI): domain Eukaryota; kingdom Metazoa; phylum Arthropoda; class Arachnida; order Araneae; family Theridiidae; genus Latrodectus; species Latrodectus elegans. The sequence goes on along the minus strand of CM057817.1, from coordinate 98,132,194 downwards.
TAATTTTTTTTAATTAATGAATATTTTTTTTTACAAATTACAACAAAAAATTTAAACTATATGTCTTTGTACCACATACACTAATGTTCAAATACATAACAAATAAAATGATTTTTTAAAATACTAGATTAAAAAAGTACAATATAATAAAAGACATAAGCAATAGTGCATATTTTGTAAAGTTTGTATATAGCTTTTAATTACTTTCTTTTTGATCATGGAATCATTATACAAATATCAAAATAACAATAAGATCTTTCTTCCATTTTTATTTTAAAAAAAAAACTCTTTCTCTATAAAATTCCAACTATAAATTTTTTGACATTAAATTAATTTAAAGCATATTATTCACATGCAAACATTAACTTGGAAATCCATGCACAGCATTTTCATATTCTACAATTAAAAATACAGATATACAAATTATGTAAGGAATTGTAAATTTTGGTGTGCTTAAGTCATTGTGGCATTTTTAGAAAATAATTTTGATAAAAAAATTTAGAACTTTCATGAATATTTTAAAATTCATCCTCAAATATGCAAAAAATACAGATTTTATATTAACAATGTTTCGTGGAAAGCAGCTAATTTTGGATACTTAGAGAAATAAATACTGTAATAGAATAGAACAATAGGTGGTCTATTTTTCATCACAAAATGTTATTTAATTTTAGACATTTTCTCCATAAGTTCAAATATTTTGACTCAATGAATTTCACTAAGCATTTTAAATTGTAATCATTTAATATGAAAGGAAAAATACATACATATACACATATGTGTTTGCTCAATAATATCATACATGTAAAAACTGTTTATGGTCAAGTGAATAAATACTGTATATTTATTTTTTAAACAATTAAATTAAAATTAAAATTTTAGAAAATATTAAATGAATTATAAATTTACTATAAAGTTAATAAAGATTTAGTTTTAGCAGTAAAAAAAAATTACGTCAAAATTGATTTAAAAACATTATTAAAATTTCTTAAGTTTATTACCAAAGAATATTAATTTAATGTATAACCTTTCATTAGTTTAAAATCAACTTTAAAACCAACAAATTTTAATAAAAGATTTTAAATGAAAATATTGATTGGAATTTTCATATCATTTACTCAATAACATCCATACATGTAAAAACTATGGTCAAGTGAATTATAAATACTGGACATTTATTTTTTAAACCATTAAATTCAAATTAAAAAATTAGAAAATTTTACTTTAAAACAGATTTAAAAACATTATTAAGAGTCCTCGTTCTTACATAAACATATAATATTATTTCAAACATTAGCATAAATTTAAAAGCACAATGAAATTAATTGTTTTAGTAATAACAATAGTTAAAATTTTCTCAGTCTTCATAAAACTTATTTTGATTACACATTATACAGAATATACCTGATCAGCCATTTCTTCCTTATATTGCATTTCATCATCTTCAAAATAAATCCAGGTTTCAGATTTGCTTTTGCTAATTTTTTTTTCTTCGATGATTACAATGACAACCATAAAATACGAATATAAATTATATTTCCATCGACAAAATGCTTAGCTGTAAATTCTAAAATAAATAAATTAATAGATTTTGATAAATCCAATTTCTTTTCGTTTTATCTACGAATGCTTGTCTACGAATCAAATCAAAAATTGTCCGTGAAATTTTAATGAATAAAATACATACTGTTAAATAATATTCTGCAGATTAATATTTGCTTTATATTTTATTAACACTTAAATCAAAAAGCTTCTAATTTTATTTATAAAAAAATTTATTCTTATTCATTGGTAAAATGTTGTATTTGATATTAATCGCACTTTCAATTCAGTACAATACACTGTATTAAATAATATTTCTATAATATACATTGTGGATATTTAAATCAACGAGAAAATTAATAGTCATATTTACGCTGTTTCGAAAAGAAAAGAATTTAAAATGATTTCATTATAATTTACTATTAATTTATAAAGAATTAAATTTTGGCAGAAAATAGTATTTGAAATGACAAATAAAATTTCTAGCACATTGTTGTATTATTAAATATTATCAATTAATCAGAAATTTCAAATATTACATGAATATCAATTCAATAGAATTCATTCATTTACACTTTCGAATACCAAAGTTTATATGATGGTGAAAAATCACAAATATGAAGATTTGATTTAGTCATTCAGTCAATTATAAGAAATAAAGACTTAGCGTAATGTTTCTGCACTCCTTTTTGTGAAATTATATATTTTAAATATTCTAAAATAGATAGCTTTTACAACATGGAGTACTAAATTCCTCCACATTTTGGGAAACTGAACCGAAAGCATAGAGCCACGTGATGATTTAAACCACTCAGAGCACATCACATATACTTTGTGCCATAAACATTTAAAAAAGGGAGTGAAAATTGCTTTGAATCGAGAATGGAGTGTTAGAAAGAGAACTTCTCTACTTAATTAAGTAGAAAAGGATTCATTTTTTATCTTTATGGAGTACAAAATATCAATCGCTTGTCGAGTGGTGAAAAACCATTCGATTTTTTTAAGAGTGTATGCCTTGGTGAGGTCCGATGTAATGGAAATCCATGTGACATTTTCTTAAGCTGTATTGACATTTACCTGCTTTTGTAGAAGCACTTTGGGACTTCCTGTTTATTTTTGAATTATTGACGGATAAGAGTGCTTGGCGTTTCACATCGATTATTATTTACAAAGCCGAATCTGGTTACAAGTAGCATCATTATCTTGAAAGACTGCAAGCCACATATTTAAGAGTACATTTTACATTGATTTTAGAAATAAACTATATCTTCAGCTCCACCGAAAAAAATTGCTCAATTCTTTTTAAGTTGCTTAGGCTTATAAACCATATTCAAATTATTAAGAAGAATGTTGAATATGAAATGCATCTTTCACATCATATATTTTTAATGCTCAATATTTGCCCCATGCATATGAAAAGCTACAGTTTAAAATTTGATTCTGAATAATTATATTTATATATAGATGCATAACAACTTTTATTATATCAGATGTTATTTATATTTTCTCATCATAGAGGCAGCACACACATATAATTAATATAATCCTTTTTGTTTCGAAATATTGTATTTGGTTGAAATGCATGATTTTAAAATGTTGCGTCATTGGATTTCTTTTTTATTGGTTCCTTATTTAATATTTTGCATTTCGTACATAATTTAAAATGCATCAATGGATACATGCAAAAAAAGTTCCTGAGTCTTAAATATAGAAGAATCTTTTTAATAGGTAAATTTGTTTTTCTGATCAACTCATCATAGTTTCGGATTACAGACCTCCTAACAGTCTTTAAGAAATTGATGTTTTTGAATCCTCCAATGGGGATAAAATTATGTTGTCCAGATAGCTACTGGTACCTCTTGGGGAATTTTAAGACATGGGCACTTCCTCATTGTCTTAGTTTTTGCTGTTCCTCATGTACGGATTTCCATTACTTTTGGTTATTCTTTTCGAACCAGAATAAAAATCCCTTATCATTAAATTAAAACACAAAAATCATAGTGATGCCTATTACAGTGTTCCAACTGAAACAGAAATTTTTAGAATGTTTGACTAACACGCACATTAAACTCCTTTTGAGACTGTGAAAAGATAGCAGTGAAAAGATAGCATGTGAAATACCTGGTCTTATAATAACACTGAAGGAAGGATAAAGCTTACAACAATTAGTAGAATTTTTAAAAGTTTTGTCTTCTAAGAAATGCAACAATTTTTTAGAATTCATTTTACTGTTCCTAAGATACACATATTTTCCTCTTTAAGCTTTTTAAAAAATTGGGTTAGAAACAAAATGTTATAGTTTTAATCCAATGTAAAATATATTTTATAGCTGGGTTACATAACAGATTTCAAATCAAGTCTTTTATGTTGTTGTTGTGGCTTATCCACCAAATGTCTGACTTCGTCAAACAAGGTTCATCAGAGCGTTGACCCTAAGGAAATCGAGGACCAGAAGGGGAGATGAGTATATATCCTCTCTGGAAAGGCCCAAACAATCCAGGATGTGGTTAGGAGAAGCCTACTCATTCTTACATTTAGATCAGACCTCAAAGATTTTTCTGAATTCGAAATATGTGAGATCCCTCGTGTGGTCGCTGGTTAGTCTGGAAATGATGATATGAAACAATACTGATGAATGACAAATGATAGAAAATTTTCTACTTAAATGAAATTAAAACATTAAAATACTTTTAAAAAAAGATGAAAACTAAATATGTAAATTTTTATAGATCATAATACAAACAAATGAGTAGTAAAATTTTTGGTAAAATGATTCATGATATTTTTTGCTTAAAATGTTTATTGATTTTTATTATTTTATTAACTATACCATTCTTCACCATGAATAATTTGTTGGTGATAATGCTGCCATCTAACGTACAACATAAATACACTAAAATGATTCATTATTACATTGCTTATATTTGCTTAAATAATGAATTCTGGAAATAATGAATTAATTAACAAAATGAAATAGAATTTTCATTTCACTCGATAAATATAATACATCCTTCTTTTCCACTGCATTATTTTAACTTTATAATTAATAGTATCAAAAAATTAGTTTTAAATTATCAAATTTGACCACGTATTTGAATTTTTATTTGACAATTTTCTTTAATTTTTTAAAATTTTATAATAACAAATAATTAATTTTTATTTCTCATCAAAAATATTAAAACATAAATTTCTTTAATATGTAATTTATTCACTATATTGGTAATGATAAGTGTATAAAAGTGCGGTTAATCAGTAAAATTTGATTATCGTTAATTAGCAAATATTAATATTAACAAAAATATAAAATTATTATAAATACATAAACATGTAATTTACACTTAAATGAAATTTTTGTTAAAATTTATAAATTTATTCAAAACATTTTATTTTGACATCACGCAATAGATAACTGAACAAATTAAGATTATTAGATATTCTTCCAATAGGCCTTCTACCTCATTTAACTGCGTTATATACCTCATTTAACTTTACAAATCAATAAATGGCGCCACCAGAATTCAATATTGAAAAATTAATATTCATGAATATATTTTTGGGATGCATGTAATTTTATTACATACTTAATATTTGTAGGCAAAAAAATGTGAAGTTATGCATTTTATTAAACAATTTCAATTTTTGTAAATTAATTAATAACAGGCAGTAAATATGTTAATAAATAATAGTTAAAAAACAAAATTAATTAAATAATTTTAATTTATTTTTAAAGGTAAATAAATATTCGATTAAAAATAAATTATTGACATATTTGTTATGTTAAAAATAAACTTGTAATTAAAATTTAAAATACTGAAAATTTTCTAGTATATGTATAGTTAATATGAAACGAATTCATAGACTTTCTTATTAAACACACTGTATCACTCAAGTAAAAATTGTGAATAGACATGAATGTTCTTACATGAAGCACTACCGAGATGTGTACGATGGAGAACTTAATGAATCATGAGTTTAAATTTTTGTTTTAAGCCAAAAAATTTGAGCAAAAACTGGAAAAAAGAAATTATTTCGCGTGTAAAATTTCTTTTTTCAACTTGTTCACTAATGCAAATTTAACAAATAGGCTATGATTAGGATTTGAAATGTTTTCTATAAAACGAATAAATTATCATTTACTGACAATCTTGATTTATGAAATGGAGAACGAGCATTCTAAATTTAGTTAGAAGTTTCATTATATTTTGATATGTTTAAAGGAATTGTGTGATTATTTAATGTTTACTTTTTATTAAATTCACTATTTTTAATTTAAATTATATATATATATATATATATATATATATATTCTGTTTATTTATTTACAATATACTTTATTTATAATTTTTTATAATTATATAAATTATTTGAAATATATATTTTAAATAAATAAAAATATTATTAAATAATTTTTATAAAAAATATTATCATTTCAGTTTTTTCATTATGGGCTTTAATCGACAGTTAAGTTTAATATATATATATATATATATATATATATATATATATATATATATATATATATATATATATATATATATATATATATATATATATATATATATATATATATATATATATATATATATATATATATATATATATATATATATATATATATATAGTTTTAAACCTTAAATCACACTTTGACTGAGACAACAAAAATCTTCGTCAAAGTGCCCAGTGAACAACTTAACAACTGAAGACCATTGAAAGGCATTTTAACATCCACCACGTAAAGTGCAGCCCGGGAAGACTTTTTCATAGACAATGGGTTGTATTCAAGTGCTGAGAGAGGAAAAACCCGGAAATCTGGAAAGCACCCATCTGGGCACATATGTCTGCATACATACATAGTGGTGCACGCGAGCCCCAGATTGTATCTTTCGGTTAACATATTTGGAATACTTTTCCATCAACAAGTGACTCGTAATTTTGAACCAAGGTCACTGATGAAGACATCTCTGAGCTGGCATTTTCCTCTCCACACCAGCGGAAAGACTTCGGACGTCACATATTAGCATGCCCAATTTAACGGAGCTCAAGCAACCCAGTGAAGTAGGTTGGATGGTTTGGTTTTATGGTGCAAGGTCCAAAAATGGACATGTTGCGTCAAAAGTAATATTTTAAAAATAAAAAACTTTTTTTGTAATTTTATAATAATTTTTTTTATAAACTCAAACAAAATTAAAACTTTAAAACATAAAAAAATTCAATATATATATAATTATAATATATCCTATAATAAAATATAAAACTGATAAAAACCAAAAATGTATATAATTTTAAAATTTATAATAAAAATTAAATATAATGTAAGAGAAACCTATTGTCCTTAAAAAAAGAATAGATTGCAACTCAGTGAGGGAGTGAGAGTCGTCACCCTCACCACTACCTGCGCGATGCCTCACATTGCTGATCTTAACGGGTAGCGGTGCTGAGACACTAGAGCTTCACATATGCAGGGGAATATTCAACTTTCTTTGTTCACCAGTGGCTGGTATAAAACCCAGGACCTTATGCTCTGAAGGTTACTGTCCAACCGATAGGCCATAATAAGCCAATGATGATGCATTTACAACTGTTCTAGCCTTATCTAGTTAATGTATTTCTGTGTCATTAAACTAGTAAATTCAAAATTTGACCTAATTGAAAATAGTCATTCTAGGAGAGTAATGTAAGCAAAACTTTCATGGATTCTAATATATTTTTGCTGATGCTCTTCAAGGAAGGTACCAGCTTAGTTTTCAATCTCATCACAAAATCATGGCTTAGAGATGAATGGACATATTTTAGTTTTGGTACGCAGAAATAGTTAATTGTGAAGGAATCGTAGTAAAATGTAACTTCTCACGAACATCTCACCAGACTGGTAATTAATTGGTTATTTTCGCGGTCTTCTTTTAAATAGTTCTTGGGTTCAACACCTGCCTCAAAGTTGTTTTTTGTGGTGGTTTGCAGTTCATTTTAAAACGCAGGAAATTCATTTTAAGACGCAAAAATGAAAAACAGGAAAACTTGAACCGTTCTTTCTAAAATAAAAATATTTAAAAGAAAAGGTCTCCAGAACTATTTTCTATTTAATTGGTTAACAGTGTTAGTGGTGAATCTGTACTTTGAAAATTTACTATGGAAAGATTAAAAAAAATAAAATTATAAATATATATATATGTTTATGAAGCCTTGGTGGGAGTGCTCCCAAGGCACAAGGGCATACATTCTGCCTGGGCAAGGTCAACTCAGCTTTTCATCCTGTAGTGTTCAGACATCTTCGCCAGAGGGCGTGTCGCTCACTCACCTCAAGGGTAAAAATAAAATAAAAGAGGGGGAGAAACATTTCTCCAACTTGCGCGCGAGGTCGGTTGTAATTTTTCTGTATATCCATTTCTTATAAATATATTCAATTTTATGTTCAATAAATTGTGTCGTCCAAACAAGTGGACTGTTTGTTCATAAGAATTTACACACGAACCAAAGTTTCACGAAAAGGGAACGATACTGGCGTAGACGACAGCATCTTATGGATGAATAGAAAGCAAACAGCACTACGAAGTAGGCAACCATTTTTTCTGCTTTTTCAATTGTTTGGACATATTTTGTGAATATCACTGAGTAGTTAAAACTGTTATGTTATAATTTTAAAGTGGTAAATGTAAGAATTTAAAAATGTTTAGAGGAGCTAAAAAAGAAAATCTTAAATTAATTGCAGAAGAGACAGGGGAGTCAGTGACTCCTGAGATGAAAGGGATTGATTTAAGAAATTTAATCATTAACAGTGCGCATTATAAAAACGATAAAGATTTTGTAGAACAGTTCGCTGATTCCGTAATAACAGATAGGAAGCTGAGGGAAGAACAGCTAGCGAAAATTGAATTAGAAAGAGCTAAGTCAAACAGCTCTAGATTAAATGCGGAAGCACAAATCGAAGTAGAGAAAATAAATCTAGAAAAAGCCAAAATAAATGCTGAATTAGAAAAAATAAATTTAGAGAAATCTAGATTAGAGAATGCTGCGCGAGAATGTAATAATGATAGGGAAATAGAATCAATTGAGAGTTACATTCAAAGTATTCGAACATTAACCATACCAATTCCAAAACGACCAGAAGGTTGGAATTTATTCTTTTCATCTTTGGAGAGGTCTTTTAGAAGCAAAAGTGTACCCGATGAGTTTCAAGGGGAAATTTTATTAAACATTCTGGGAGAAAAGGCCATCAATATCCTAATTTCCTCATCTTTCATAATGTCAAAGATGAGGAAATAAATAATTATAATAAACTGAAAAACGCAATTTTAAAAGAATATGAACCGACACCTTTAATTTTCTCGCAAAATTTCGGGAAAGCTCATTGTATGTCAGGCGAGACACAAGTGCAATTCGCATCTCGTTTATCCCCTAATTGGGAGCAATATTGTAGATTAAGAAATGTATAAATGATTTAAATGCTTTAAAAGAATTAATAGTGAGCAGTAAGTTGTACCAGACGTTAGACAATGAAACCGCGATGCACGTAAACATTAAACAAGAGCAAAACTGGTTTAAACGAATACAAACTGGGAAAAAATGTGATATGTATTTCGCATCGAACAGAAAATCATTTACTGATATATATCCAAATTATAGAAAAGCTGAATCTGATACCCAAGATAATCGCAATAAGCGAATAAATTCTAAATATATAGCACCTCACTTTCGGAGCGAAGAGGCAAAACCTAAGTCGAAGGAAGCTAAAATAAATAAAAAAGAAGAATATTACATATGCGGAGAAAACTATTTGGCGAGAGATTGTGGGGAAAATATTCAAAGAAGAAAGTTAAAGGAAACTCAGCGGTAGCTGAAATATCTCCGAAAAGTTTTATCCCTCAGTTGACCTTTGCCTTCTGAAATATGTGTCCGTGAACGTGGGAGAGAAGGAGTTGAACTGCATAGTAGATTCTGGGACGCAAATTTTTGTTTGCAATTGGAAACTCTTTCCTGACACTAATAATGAGGAGTATGGAAGGATTACCTTAAGTTCTGTTTTTGGGAAGAATGTTGAAGCGAAAATGATAAGAATCACAGTGTCACTAAATAGGGTTACCGAGTTAAATCATCCCGTAAAATGCGTAGTTGCCCTGACTAATAAGCTAAATGTGGGTTGGTTGATACCATTGTTTCTTTATGAGTCTCTTATTTTGCGCACCAGGAGACTTCTTTTAAGGAGGGAAATAAAGAAAATCATGGGGTGTTAGAAAAAGAGTCTGCAGGTGTTTTCTTGCAACAAATAAATGAAAAAATATTTTGTTGGAAGGGGAAGACTGTAGTTCCGAGGAAATAGAGAAAGAATCTGATACTCTAGATTCTAAATTATTTTCGGATTATTATAGACTAAAGGAAGAACAAATTAATTGTAGCTCGTAAGAAAAAGTTCGCGTGGAATTAAACAAAATAAAGGGGATTTTATTTTAATGGATGAATTAATTTACCATAAAGACAAAATTCTTAGTGAGCCAGTTTTACAATTAGTCTTACCAGAATGTAGATTAAGTAAAGTATTAAAATTAGCACATAAATCCGTTTTCGGGGGACATATGGGAGTTAAGAAAACTAAAGGGCGAATCAAATATAGTTTTTACTGGCCAAATATGAATAAAAATATTCCAGAATTTGTCCGAACTTTTGAAGGGTACCAACTTCGTAAAATTGCTAAAATTGGCGAGAGAGCGCCCATCACTCCAGTATCTCGCCCTGAGCTCCCTTTTGAAGTGGTGAATGTTGAAATAATAGGGTCTATAGACCCACCATCTTGTAGAGGACACAAGTACATTCTTTGTCTTGTAGATCAAAATACTCGCTGGCCCAAAGCTGTGCCGTTGAAATCATTATCTCCCAAACTCACTTGCGAGGCGTTAGTCAACATTTTCACTAGAACGGGTATACCCAATGTTATAGCCAGTGATCAAGGGACTAATTTCACATCCGTTCTAACGCAAGAATTCCAGAGGCGTATTGGTTCGAGTCCTAGATTCTCATGTCCAGGTTAGGCTTCCTCGAATGGTTTAGTGGAAAGATGGAACCGTGTGCTAAAAGATATGTTGCACCACATCATACGGGAGGATCCAAGAGGTTGGGATCTTCAGGTACCATTTGTGCTCTTCTCCTACCGAGAAGTTCCAAACACCATGACTGGTGTCTCCCCCTTTAAACTTCTTTATGGTAGAGAGGATCGACTTCCAATGGATGTCCTTAAATCGTCGTGGGCAGATGAACTCAGAGTACCTACCACCCTGTCCCAGTCAGCTGTTGACTTTTTAGAAGACTTAAAAGTAAAACTGGAAAAAGCCGCTGAAAGTGCATCTTTGATGGCTGCGAACAAACAGAAAGCTTATGGAGACCATTTTATTAAAATATCATCAGTAAGAAACTACAAGTGTCGGTGAACATGTAGTGCTTTTGATACCTGACTCTACCAATAAGATCTATGCAAGATGTACTGGTCCTGGTGAAATTGTTAAGCATGTGTCACCACACTCGTATAAAGTGAAATTACCAGACGGGAATGTGAGACATATTCATGTGAACAAGATTCGGAAATATTATCCTCGTTCACTGGACGTTGGTGTTATTTTTTAGGAAGACCATGAATTTAGGGAAATTTATTCCACTCCAAATTCGCATTCTACCTGTATAAATTGGAATGAGATTGATTTTGACCATCTACAACCAGTTGAAAAGAAACAATTACTTGAACTTTTTCTTAAACACCAAGACCTCTTTAGTGGTAAAGTAAGAATTGCTAACGTTGGTCCTCATTGAATTCAGCTTAAGTCAGGTATAGGGAGAAAATGACCATTGGTATATCGTATTCCAGAATCTCTTAAAAGTAAAGTTGATGAACAAATAAAAGAGCTATTAAGTCTTGGTTTGATTGAAGAAAGTGACTCGGAAATAGCATATCCATCCGATAGTTTGCGATAATAAAAAGGATGGAGGAATTTGTTTGTGTGTGGATTTCCGATTCCTGAACTCGGTTACAGTTTCGGATGATTTTCCAATGGAAGAGACCACTGAATTGATCTAGTCTATTGGAAGAGCCAACATAATAACTACTTTAGATCTCCTAAAAGGATACTGGGCCATTCCAATGGAAGAAGGTAGTAAGCTTTTTACATCATTCAAGACTCGAAATCAATATCGGTTTAAAGTGATGTGTTTTGGTTTAAAGAATGTTTCATTCACATTTCAACGTGAAATGAACAAAGCTTTGTATCAATATGAGATTTCTCAAGAGCGTATATTAACGACATAGCGATATTTTTCGGCGATTGGAAAGAACATTTACTTCATTTAAATACTGTTTCGGTAAGACTTTCAGAGTTAAACTTCACCGTCAACCTTGAAAAGTGTTCCTTTGCGAAGCCCAAAATAAAATATTTGGGACATCTGATTGGTTCTGGTACTCATCAACCTGATCCTGAGAAGACCAGAGCAATTGAAAATTTACCGAGACCAGAGACCAACAACAAAGAAAGAACTTCGCAGTGTGCTAGGCCTTTGCAACTATTACAGAGAGCACATTCCCAACTATTCCAAACTTGTGTTTCCACTTACGAAACTTACTAAAAAGATAGTACCTGATCATCTTCCATGGACTGATACTCATGATGAAATGTTCGATCTGTTGAAAAGGGCGTTGGTCCAGGCTCCTCAACTTCATTCACCGATACCAGGAAGACCCTACCTGATACACTCTGATGCATCTCATATTGTGGTGTGGTGGCATGTCTATCACAAAGATGTTATGATAATATGCAAGCTGTTGCATATGTTAGTCAAAAATTTAACACTGCTCAACAAAAATGGTCGACAATCGAAAATGAAGCTTTCGCCATTGTGTGGAGTCTAAAGAAGTTCGAATCCTATGTGTTTGGAACATGAATAGTTTTTTTTATTGAAGTATACAAAAAGTCGTTTTGATTATTAAATGAAAATTAATTCTCAGATTATTTTCCCCAGAACTCATTTTTCTGTGTTAATTATTGACAAGCAAGTTTATTTCTTATGTCAAACAGTTAGACTGCAAAATTACTTCGTAAATGCTTATTAAATATGAGGTAACTAAAACATTTAGTTTTCAAAACACGAAAATTATCCACTGAGCTAGAACATAAACTAGTTCATACAAACTTGAACATGGAATTGTATGGTTCTGCGCCCTTTTGTGGCATACAAGCGAGAAGGTCAGCTCAAAAGTATTCACTCAGTTGTGGTTTAAAATGACAGGAGGATATGATGGCATTGAGTTTCTGTTCGCAGAGGAGTAGTTTATGGGGGGGGGGGGGCTTGAGGACACTCTAAAAACGGAATATTTTATGAAGAAAAAGACCTATTTTGAAAGTTTTATAGCTGTTTCTTCATAAAAATTTGCAAAAATAGAGCATTTTTGATTTTTAAAATTTAAACAAAGTGGGTTTTTCACTTAAAAGTGATGTCTTTTTCACTAAATCATACAGTGTTTTTAATGTTTTTAAGCTGTATTTGATGAAAACTAGAGCTTTTTTTCACTTTCAAAATTTCAACAAAAAAATTTGGCCTTCCATTGAAAAAATGATCATTAAAAATGCATTATTTTTATTTTTCAAGCTGTTTTTTTGATAAAAATTGAGTTTTTTAAGCAGATTCATTATAAAAATTTGTGTTTTTTGGATATTTAAACGTATGTTTTTTTTATAAGAAATGCAAGGTTTTTGTAAGTTTTTGAAAAGATAAGATAAAAGCCATTGTATGTTTTTTTTTTTTAAAAAAATAAAGATTTAAACTTCTTTCAACTCGTATTCTTAATATTTATCATTTATCGTACCTTTGTAATTGAATACATAGATATTTTTATTTATTTTTTTAATTTCTCTTTCAGATAGATCAGCATGGCAAGAACTTAAGTAAAATTCCTTTTCATTATCGCTTACTTCTATTTTTGCAATCAATGAAGATCCAAATTTTGTTTTGATTTTTTTCAAAGATATCAAATTGTATTTTCCAAGTTCTAAGTCTCTCAATTTAAAAGTTTCAGGATATATATTGTTTTTAATGTTGTTGAATATTTCCATTTATGATATTTCATTTTATTAAATGATTTTACGTTTTTAAAAATATTTTCTGAAGATATTTATTTACAATGTAATAAGATGTTTCATCTACTAGATCAAGTTCCTTTTCTCTTATATCTTTATTTTCAACTTTTAAAATTAATTCTCTTATTTGGTCAATATATTTCATTATTAAATCACCATCTCCATATCTGTCATGTATTTTATTGATTTCAATTAGCTCGTTAATTAGTTTTGAATTCTCTATTATTTCTTCATTGATATCTAAGAATTTTATTTCTTCCATTTATTACAAATTATTTTTTAAATAGATTTCTTATACTGACAACATTTATATAGAGATCACGTAGGATCTAATATTCTAGGACATTTAGGTACATCAATATCAACAGCTGGTATATTTAATTCTTCAAATATTTCTTTTTCAATTGTTCCTCCTTTATAAGCAAATCTACCCCCATATTCATGAGATAAATATTGAATATTATTTTTAACATTTTCATTACTAATCCATAAACTATTATCGTCTGAATATCTTTTAAATATGAAACCGTGAATTTCATGACTGCATTTTCAAACAATTTTCATTTCTTGTTTTGTTAATTCATAATTGGGTGTAAATACTTGAAATTTTTCAGCAATTGGTTCTGTTAAATGTGTCCAACTAATTTCTCTGATGATTTATTTTATCTGGAAGGATAAATCCTTGAATATTGAATATCAATGATGTACAGTCATTTTATTTTAAATGTATTTTTATAAAGCTTTTTTAATAATTTTAAAAATTGAAAATAAAAATCTTAAAGAAATAAAATACTGAAGAACTAAAATATTAAAAATATAAAATACTGAAGATATTAATATTCAAATGGAGCTGTGTTATAATCTTCCAAGATTCTACGTTTATCAAATCCAAACATATAACTTATTTGATTTAGTACTTGAAATATCTCTATTTTTTTTGTATTTAAAATTGATTAATTTCAACAGCTTTACAATCAGTTTCACCTGTAATTATTTTCATTTGGATATCAAAATATAACATTGTTTCACTCTGATAAGACAATTTAAATCCTTTTACTTTTCCATGTGCAGATCCATCATTTAGTATATATCCATAATCTTTACTAACTCCAGATATCCAATCTTTCATATATTTATCATTTCCAAGTTCATCTGTCCAATCTCCTAACATACATCCTGTTTTAATATCTTTGGTTCCATCATCTATATAAACAATTCTACCTGTATCATAATATATAACTTTTTCTTTTAAATTATTTAACATTTTATATAATCGTATTCTAGCAGAACTGGTTGTAAATGCTGCAATATAAATATTTGTGTTAAAGTTATTTTTCTCATATAGTTCTTTCATTTTGTAACTCATTTCTACGCAATCCTCATTCATAAATATCATGTTTAAATATTTTATTGTATGATCTAGTTTAATTCCATAGAAATCTTTAATCTCCTTTACGTATTCAGTTTGTTTCATATTTTTTTCGCTGTCCAAACTTTCCCCATAAAGAGTTCAAACACATTTTAGCTTTAAGTCTCAAACCTGGATTTTCTTCTATGTTTTTCAATTTTATACCTAATTTCTCTTTAACTACCTTCTCATATTCCTTTTCATTTTTAAAATTATTTTTCCATTTATCACATGTTTCGAGTTTAATTTTTAAAAACAGTTTTACGCACTCTTTGAATAATTCATTTGATTTATTTTCAAAGCTCCAAACTTCATAAATATTCATTTTTATATCCTTTTTTAATAGCTAATTTCATTTCATCTGCAGTCCAAGTACCAATAAAGCATTTTTCGTTATCGCTGTGTTTACATTCTGAATTTCTGATAACGTAACAATCTTTACATTTCTTTTTATGAAGAGACGATTTAAAGTGTTTACAATGAAGGGTTTCAAATTATGATCTACATAGTGAAAACAACAGTTTTTTCCTTTATAAGGTAGTGCAGGGTTATATAATTTCCGAGTAGTCCTTTACATTTTATTAAACCATACCAATTTTTTTTATATTTTTCAGGGTTAAATATTTCATCAGGATGACCAACTGGATAATATAATCAAAGTAATTAACTGTTGGGGGTATAAAGAAGTTACATCTAGGTATCTTCCTTTTTTATTCGTTTTAAATTCATACTTTAATTTAGTAGTTTCACATCTACCACCATATAAAGCATCTCAAGGATTTAAAGGTTCGATGAAATCTCTTTTCCATTCTTTTTTCATGTATTTTTTCATATTTTTATTACTGTCAAAAGCACATTCCCATATAGTTATTAATTCATATCCTTCTTTCATTATTTTCTTATTAATCTTTTTAGTTCTTTCATATAAATCTTTCATCAGCATTTGATTTTTAAGATTTATTTGTGTACTAGAAAAACAATTTTTACATCCATGCCAATAACAGCCATGGAATTGTAAAACAGTATTTTCATGAAATCCATCAACTTTATGAGTTTTATTTCCTAATTTCAATTTTTCTCTCCTCCATTCAAAGCATGTTGAATATTAATATTTTCCTTTTTTGAAATATAATCTAACCAAGCAATTGATTTTTTACTATATTGATCTTTATGAATTGTATCATTGTCAATAGGTTTAGAGTTTTTTTTCAAGAATTTATCTCTGTAAATACCGACGCACACACCTGTTAACGTTACATATTTTAAGGGAACTACATTAACAGTTTCTAAAAATAGTCTTTTCAATTCCAAGCACCCTTTTCTTAACGTATCTACATGTGATCTAAAATATTTTATAAATTCTTTTTGAAAATCAAATGTTTCATATTTAACAGAGTTATACGATTCATTAAAATTATTTCTTTCATTAGTAACCATTGTATCATATCCATATTAATATTTATCAGGATATTTACCAACATAATTCTTATTATTTTTGGTATTAAAAAGATGTGGAAAGTAACCTTTAGCTAATTCAGTTAATCCAACGTATTTGTAAATTTTTTAAGTGGTTTCATTGTGAAGTTTATGGAATCAATAAATCTTATATTGTAAGCAGAAGAATGCATATAAGTTAATTTATTACCTTGGTATTTAGTAAATACTTTGATCTTATTTTTGAAACCATATTTAGCTAAAAATTGAAAATCAAATATTTTTCCATAATGAGGTAAACAGGTATATTCTTAATTATTATCTTTAAATAACCAACTACAAAATTCATTTGCATCATTAAATATTTTCTTTTTACCTTCATAATCATGACATATTAATAGATTAACTTCAGGAATTCCAGTTTCTTGAATTGTTTCAAGATCAAAGAATGTATATTTTTAAGTGTAATCAAATTTACATCTTTCACACCAATCTTTTTGATCTCGTATGAAAGTAGGACACTTCTGTTTACACATACCTCCTTTTGATCTCTTTTGTTTCATAAAGCATTTATGATCATTCATTACCCATCTCCAACAATTTTTACATCTCAGTTCACCACATTTATGATCCTTACGTTTTCTTTCTAAACTACTTATATTTCTTTTACATTTAAATCTTATCCATAATATTTTTCAAACACTATAACTTTATCATCTTTCGTTTTGTGATTTTCAAAACATTCTTTACCTATAAATTTTCTATTATTTTGAACAAAATATCTATTACATTTCAAAGAACATTTATGACGATTAGTTTTCTTATATCCTATTTTACAGTAATTACAATAATGATCTTTACCTAAAAATCCTGTATAATAGTAGTAATGACATTAAAATTATTTTTAATCTTGTATATGTAAATACATGTAGATTTATATTCTCCAGAATATAAACTTTGATTACAGTTTTCTGTACAGTAAATATTAATTTGAATATCTAAGAATTGTTCAAATATTTTAACCTCTTCTAAGCTACATATTTCTAAAGGAATATTACATAAATTATGTAGTTTTACAGCTAAGATTTTTTTGTAATAAAGGACCTTTTCTAATATATGCTATATCATTTTCTGTTAGTTTTTGATGATTTAATATATCACATAATAATTTTGGATTTTGAACAGCTAGAGCAGTGACAATAGATCTAGCTAAACATATATTATCATTATTTTTTATTTGACAAATACTTCTCTTCTTTGAAGGATCTGTTTCTGAATACATTCTTAATGATTTATGTCTACCTCCTTCTGGTAGTTTAATTACTTGAAAATGAAAAAAAATCATTCAGTTATATCAAGTTCTTTATATTCAATCTTATTATTCAATGTTTCTAAATATACTTCGTAAGCATCTTTAGTAGACATCATTTTAGGATGAAAAGGAGCACTTACTTTTCGATTATGCACAATTATATCCACTTTGCCATTTATATTTCTTATAGCTTTTCTAAAAAAAATTTGATAAAATATTAAAATAATGTACAGGTTTAATTTTATTAATCTCTACAATCTTATAAGATTTTCTATGAGTCATATATTTCTTTATATATTTACCTTTAATTTCTACAATTTCATAATCAGGTTTAAATAACTCATTCAGTTTCACTTCTCATTTAATTTTTTTATTTATCACAGGTTCAAAATCTTTAGTATCTTTATTAAAATTTAAATTATATGAATCAAATATTTTAATATTTTCTCTTCTCTTTGGATATTTAATAAATATTTTCTTTTTACGATGTAAATAATCGGAAGTATCTAAATCTAATATATCTATCTGTTAATACTTGTTTATAATTTCCAGTTTTTCTAATAAAAGATATTATAGATTTAATAATATCATTCTTATAGATTTACTTTTGCTTTTTATTTTTAAATCTTTTATAAAATTATTCAACTTTTGAATATTCAAAGTGTTCAAAGCATTTTCAATATGAACAAAAGCCATAATGCAATAGAAATAAAAATGGAAGAGTTTTTATTTCTATTTATTAGAAAGTAATTTTTGTAAAGAAATTTTAAAAATAGAGTTTTAAAAAATTGACAACTAGAACTATCAATTTATTTAGTAAGTATTTTTATAAAGGCTTTTGAAAAAGATAAAATAATTTTAAAGACATTAAAATTTAATATTTAAAACTTCATTAGTATTTATAACAGCTGCTAATAATCTTTTATTTTTATTTGATTTTCGATGTCTAGCTTTATGCCATTTAGTACAATAGACTCCACATTCACACAAGACACGTTGTGAATATTCTGCTTTAGTACATGAAATACAACGAGCCATTCTTTTCTTTTTGTGCATATAAATATTCTTCTTCATTCTTTTTTATTTTACAATCTCTACAAATCATATCCATTTATTAGGGTTTATTTTTTAAATAGAAATTGAAGTTCTGATAATAACATTAATTTTAATGATATTAAAATTATTAATTTTAAAATTATTATTAAAATTATTAATTTCAATGACGCTGTATTTCACGGCGTCCATAATATTATTGTTATTTCATTTCTTAAGTGATTTTTAAGTAGAAATGCTTTATATTAATTATGTTTTGAATAATTTTTAAGTAGCTCCAGTTTGAGGCTATCTATAAAATAAGAAATTTCTAATTATTTAAACATGCTAAAAACTCTTTCCATTTATTTTTATTTTCTATAACTTTTAAACTATTTTCTATTCCAAAATATTCAAAAATCTTTTTCATGATATACAAATATTTTATAGTTTTTTGTAATAATTAAAATCTAAATATTTGTAAAACATTTCATCAGCTTGCAATGTAAAATTTAAATTATATTTTCTTTTTAATTGTTTGAAAAAATTTATCCTACTTACATATCTCTGTTTCAAAAATGATTGAATATTTATATTATAATAATTTTCATCTTCTGAACTGTCATAAGTAATAGCTTCCTTTTGAATATTTTTAAAAGCTTTTAAATATACATTTGGTACGCATATATTATTTTCTTCATCACTAGAATAATATATTTTTTCAGCTTGAACAAAATCATCCATTTATATATTTTGTAATTTTAAAATATAGATGGAAGCACTATTCATTGAAAGACTGTTATCAGTTGTGAGAACAAAGTTTATTAGAAAAAGTTATTAGATAAACCCAAAAAAAAAAAGTAAATCGCGCATGTCCATATTAGTATAGTGGTTTAAGTAACAAAAGAGCATGAATTACTCCTGAATTCGAGTCCTGATTGCTCTTCAAGGAAAAGAAAATTAGAATGAGTTGATGCAAATATGATAGGGCTCGTAACCTAGAACTAGGAAATAAAAAAAACTAGACCGAGATGTAAAAATAAATGTTATAATTTCATGTTAAAGTCCACCACAGTAAATGGGCCGTTTTGCTATTTATTAATTGAATATTAATTTTTAAACATATTAATATTTATTTATTTATTTTTATTAATATATTTAATAATTGATATTTATTTATTTAATATATTTATCAAGTAACTAATTTTAAATTATTAATATGTTCATTAAATAATTTTTGAAGTAATTAAAATATAAATATATATAAATCCTTTTCTTTTCTTACAATTTTTTTAATTCGTAAAGTTTCTCTTAATGTATAAATCCAAACATCTTATAAATCACAAATATCTTAAATTATATCTTGAAATATTAATCGCTTGAATTAATGTAATTTTAATATTCTTTTTAGATGAAATTCCACTATCCTCATATGATACCATAACTATCTAATTTAAAATCTGGTCTTCCAAAAAATAAAACTATGTGATGATTTCAATGTCTTAAATTATGATATTCTAATTCTATTCTAAATGTAAATAGATTGATATTCAATAGTAATACTTTTGTAATATTTTTTCAATCATATTTATTTAAATATAAAATAGTGTCCTCTTAAAAAATTAATAATAAAAATTCAAAATAATAAATTTTAAAGAGAGGGTATAAAACGTCCCCCCTCTTTTTATGAATAAATTAAAGATAATTATTGGTATGAATTGTTTGGAGATTTTAAACTGATAATAGATAAAAATACGGGATTTTTAATGCTACAAAGCTAAGTAAATCTGAAAGTAAAAGATTTAAAAAGTGGTTTGAAAATAAACAAGCTAAAGAATTAATACATTATTATAGTAAAAAAAGTGGTAGACGGAATTCCGTCCATCACATTTTAGATGCTAAAAAAGGAAGTAAAGATGAAAGATACAATAAAAGTATCATTTTAAAGGGGTGGGTGATTCACTCACCTCTTAATTTTGAATTAAATCTTTTATATCTATCCTACTTATATATTCTAGTGGATAATTTAACCCATTTACAAATAACTTGTTTCCTTTCTTTTTTATTATTTTTTCAATTTTATATACATAATATTTTTTATCATATTTAACTAATTCATTCTCATAATAATTGCCTTTGATTTCTTCATTGTTTAAATCCTCTTATTCTATAAGTAATTGGATCTGTTTTTAACACTTCAGTTATTATAAAAATTTCCTCTGTAAATGGAGGATGATAACCTCTTGTAAGCGTTTCTTTATATTTTGAAATTCTTACTTTATCACCTTCTTTAAATTTTGGTTTTTTGATTATCTTTTTAACATGCAAATTATTATATACAATATCTTCATTTTCTTTTTTACTTGTTTCTGTTGGTGTCATTTTAATATATCTATGATAAGAGTTATTATAATTGTAAATTAATTTATCTAATACATCTATATATCTTAGTAGTATATAGGGGGGTATATGGAACACTCAAAAAATGCAATATTTTTTGCAAAATAAGACCTATTTTGTAAGTTTTATAGTTGTTTTTTGATAAAAGTTTGCAAAAATAGAGCATTTTTAAATTTTTTAAATTAAAAAAAAGAGTATTTTTCATTAAAAATTGATGATTTTTTACTATAAAATTCAGTCTTTTTATCGTTTTTTAAGTGTTTTATGATAAAAAAGTTGATAAAAGTAAAGTTTTTTATATCTAAAATTTAAACGAAATTATGTTTTTTAATAAGAAATGTGTTATTTTTGTAAGTTTTTTTAAAAAAGAAGATATAAGCCGTTGTATGTGTTTTTTTAAAGATAATCTATTTTTTCTATATGCAAGAAAGGTTTTAATTTATTTGATTGTCCATCACAACCAATTGATAATTTAACACGATCGTCTCTTTTACCATATGCAAAACATGTAACCGATTCGGTATCAGTTGTTAAAGGTCTAGTAAATATAAATTCTTCTCCAATTTGTAATTGTACTAAAGGACTATGTGTACGATTTTCAGATTTCAAAAAAAATTGTAATTTTCATATGCATATTAGTTACTAGTTTTAAATCAGGTTCTAGTAGTTTAGAGCTCATTAAATTGAACTCTACAGGTCTAAAACCTCCTGTATGATATGTTGCATATTTCTCTTTAATAGTAGCATAGAAATTTTGAGAATCGACATATTCTTTTGTTGCGGCATCTTTATTTATAACAGGATTTGCAATTGAAAGTCATACATTTCCAAAATTATACACACTATTTTTAATTAAAGAAGGTACATATAATCCATCATTATCTCTAATTAATATATTATCACTCTTTTTATTATTGATGAGTGTTTTTCTGTCTACATAATATTTATTACACACATCGTATTTATCAGTAGGAGTTGGAATGTTAATTATTTTTTTGTTATTAGCATCGAAAGCATTTTCTTTCAAAACTAAAGCATTGTTTTCAAAGTAACGTTTATTAACAGCATTTTTGTCATTTACAGGATCTTTTATATTGCTAATTATTTTATCTTTAGCATCAAAACTACCTTGAGCTGAATGTATTTAACTTTTCTGTTCTAATTCTTTTACAATTTTATTCACATAATTCATATTAGCTGTATCATTAAAATCTATTGGATCTGACACATTTGAAATTCTTTTATATTTCGCATTATAGTTTTCATTTTGTAAATGAATAAGAGAAGCATCTGATAAATTTCTAACATCATTTTTAAAATGTTCATGAATTCTATCCACATAAGATTTTGTAGCTGAATCATTCAATAATTTTGGTTCATTTACATTTCTTAAATTCTTTTTTTCTATATCGTAATTTCCATCGTTTGTTAATTTAAATCCTACACCTGGAGGACCTGAAGGTCCTTCTTATATTTCATCATCAAACAAAGGATAATAAGCTGTCATTTATTAAAGTTCACGTTCAATAATATCCATTTATTTCACGTTCAATAATATCCATTTATTTATCAGTTAAATAAGTTTCTACTCCGAGTAGATTATTTT
Source organism: Latrodectus elegans (assembly GCA_030067965.1). Classification (NCBI taxonomy): domain Eukaryota; kingdom Metazoa; phylum Arthropoda; class Arachnida; order Araneae; family Theridiidae; genus Latrodectus; species Latrodectus elegans. Next base: position 98,109,353 of record CM057817.1, on the reverse strand, counting down.
TTACAACGAGTAGATTATTTTTTACAACGAGTAGATTATTTTTTACTCCGAGTAGATATTTTAAAAATAAATAAATGATAAAAATAAAAGATTATACGGAACCTGAAGAATTTACAGATGAAAATCAAAATCCTTCATTACCAAAACATCCTTTTAGACTTTTAATTGTAGGCAGTTCAGGATCTGGAAAAACTAATTTGCTTGTTAATTTAATATATGATTATTTGAAATTTGATGGTTTGTTTGTATGTGCTAAAGATATTTATGAACCAAAATATATTACACTGCAAGAAAATTTTACAATGTTTGATGACATAGAAAGAGAAGATATTGTAAATTGTAAAACATAAAGAGAAAAGAATTATTGTTGGAATTGTTTAATAAATATAAAAGAACAAGTACTATTTTCTTCTGATTCCAAAGAATTCATAAAAGTAGATGATTTAGATCCATGTATGAAAAATCTAGTAATTTTTGATGATTGTATAACTGAAAAAGATCAAAGCGATCTAGCTGAATTGTTTATCAGAGGAAGAAAAGAAAAAATGCATCCATTATTTATCTGAGTCAATCATATTATTCTACTCCTATTAATATAAGAAAGAATTGTAATTATTTTATTTTCTTTAGTTTACAACCAAGAGAAATCCAACAGATAATTAGAGAAATTGATGGAAATCTTACTAATGAAGAATTTAAAAAATTATACAAGAAAGCAATTCAAAAACGTTTTGATTTCTTTATGTTGGATTTAGTAAATATAAATATGAGATATCGAAGAAATTTTGAGCCTTTATAAATGGAAGAATATTTGTGGAGAAGAGAGTTTATATCTATCGAAAGTCTTATCAATTGATGAATAAATTGAGTGTTTCATTATCAGTTAGTAAGTTTTTATTCAGCGCATCTGGTTTATCTGGATTCGTTTTTCTTCGTTTAGATATAAAATTATTTATCAACATACATATAACCATTTAATTGAGTTTTCTTTACATATTTTTCTATAGGAAAATATTGTAAATTTTGAATATATTCATCTTCTCTCATATACACTTCTTGTTCAGTCAAACTATTTGATTTCAATAAATTTAATAACTGCTTATAAAATTTATAAGCTTGTTTGTATTCACTCTTTTCAGCAGAGATATTTAAAGTCTTATCAATTATTTCAATGACGCCTGCTGTTACACTCAATGCTGATAAGGGAAGAAAAACGAATCCAGATAAACCAGATGCGCTGAATAAAAACTTACTAACTGATAATGAAACACTCAATTTATTCATCAATTGATAAGACTTTCGATAGATATAAACTCTCTTTTCCAAATATTCTCCCATTTATAAAGGCTCAAAATTTCTTCGATATCTCATATTTATATTTACTAAATCCAACATAAAGAAATCAAAACGTTTTTGAATTGCTTTCTTGTATAATTTTTAAATTCTTCATTAGTAAGATTTCCATCAATTTCTCTAATTATCTGTTGGATTTCTCTTGGTTGTAAACTAAAGAAACTAAAATAATTACAATTCTTTCTTATATTAATAGGAGTAGAATAATATGATTGACTCAGATAAATAATGGATGCATTTTTCTTTCTTCCTCTGATAAACAATTCAGCTATATCGCTTTGATCTTTTTCAGTTATACAATCATCAAAAATTACTAGATTTTTCATACATGGATCTAAATCATCTACTTTTATGAATTCTTTGGAATCAGAAGAAAATAATACTTGTTCTTTTTATATTTATTAAACAATTCCAACAATAATTCTTTTCTCTTTATGTTTTTACAATTTACAATATCTTCTCTTTCTATGTCATCAAACATTGTAAAATTTTCTTGCAGTGTAATATATTTTGGTTCATAAATATCTTTAGCACATACAAACAAACCATCAAATTTCAAATAATCATATATTAAATTAACAAGCAAATTAGTTTTTCCAGATCCTGAACTGCCTACAATTAAAAGTCTAAAAGGATGTTTTGGTAATGAAGGATTTTGATTTTCATCTGTAAATTCTTCAGGTTCCGTATAATCTTTTATTTTTATCATTTATTTATTTTTAAAATATCTACTCGGAGTAAAAAATAATCTACTCGTTCTAAAAAATAATCTACTCGGAGTAGAAAATTATTTAACTGATAAATAAATGGATATTATTGAACGTGAAAGAAATAAAAAATTAAAACAACAGATTAGAAATGAGTTAGAATTAATAAAATTACAAACTGTAAAAAGAAAAAATAATGAAGTTAAACTTGAATCCGATTTAGGTATTGAAAAATCATTAAGAGAATTTCATAAACCAGTAATTAAAAAATTACAAGACCAAGAAATTTCAAGAAAACAAAATCTTGAAAGTATTCAATATGCTATAAAAGATTTAACAGATAATATGTCTTTTTTACCTCAACATGAATCATCTAAACATTTGGACTATTCTTCAGATGCTGGAAATTTAATGGATAAAGCTGAGGGAATAATAAAATTGAATTTTAATAAAGATTTAGATTTTGATTTACTTAAAAATGAAGGATTATAATTGACTTCTGAGCTATTAAATAAAACAGATGAAGAGTTAGATGAAATAATTAGTATAGCAAAATCCAAACGAGATGATTATAAAAGACTTAAAGGAAATTTAACTAAAAACAGAAATTATGAAACTAATGAGAAGAAAAAACAAAAAATACAAGATAAAATAATAGAAGCCGATTCTAACATGAATGGATTAAAAATGTATATAAAAGCATTGAATACTCTTAAAGCAGGAAATGAATATATAGGCAGTGGTAAAAACAAATTAGATGAATTGACAAATAAAATATGCAAAGGCTCTAAGTATAAAAAATTATATAATCAAATAGTTATTATTCTAGATAAACTTTTAAAAGAAGGAACATTAACAAATGATAATGTAAAAGAATATTATAAAAAATTTTTACTTTAAATAAATGTATGTAACAAAAAAAGTTTATTTGAGTGATAAAAAAAAAAATCAAATTTCGAAATTAAAATCTGGATATAAAAAAGGAGAAGAAGTTTCCTTGCAAATAGATAAAAGTAAAACTCCTAATTATGATTTACATCTTACCAATACACAAATCAATCAAATTGCAAAAGGTAAAAGAATTACAATTAGTAAAACTCAGTTACAAAACTGGAGGATTTTTACCATTCCTGATTCCTATTCTGACATCTTTAGGTCTTGGAGCTGCTAGTGGTGCAGCAGGATGGGGTACTAAAAAAATATTCGACAAAATTTCAGGATCTGGAATTAAAAAAAAACGTTGTGGAAAGGGGATTTATCTTCCCTCGGAATATCCAACAAAATAATAGAAGAAAATATGAAAAATGAAAAAGGATTTAGAGGTACATTTACAATAGATATGCTACCTAAAAATATAAGAAAATTTGAAAACGGAATTATTAATTTAGATGTATCTACAGGTAGTGGAACTCATTGGGTTTGTTATTATAATGATCCAATATATGATTTTGTAGAATACTTTGATCCCTTTGGAGAATATGAATTTGAAAAAATAAAAATAAAAAATGAATTTCTTCCTAAAAATATAGTCAATTATTTAAAATCTTCAGGAAAAGAAATTCGTTATAATTCTAGTTTTTTTACAACAACCTACATCTGTAAAATGTGGTTTATATTGCATGAAATATATAACTGAAAGAAATAAAGGTAAATCCCCTATTGATGTATTATATTCATTTACTCAAGAACCTAGTATTTCCAATGAGAAAATTGTTACTTATAAATAAATGAAGTACCTCATTTTAGATTCTAAAAATGCTAGTAAATCAGAAGATTTTACAATTGAATATTTCAACCCTTTTAATTTTAAGGAAATAGCTCTTCAGTCATTTTCTATGTACATTTCTTGGAATAATATTACTGACAAAAATAATAAATTTTCATATTTTGATGGTAAGAAATGGATAGATTTCACTATTCCAAATGCTAATTACAGTATAAAAGGTTTGAATCGTTACATGGTTAAATACTTTGGAAATGATCCTCCAATATTATTTGGAATTATAGAAGAAAGACAAAGATTTGCAATTAAATTGAAAGATCATTATAAAATTGATTTATCCAAAAGTGAATTGTACAAAATTTTAGGATTTGAAGCAAAAATATATGAAGATGCAGAACAAGAAGGTAAATATATAGCAGATATAGCAAATGGAAATGATAATATTTACATTCATTGTGATATAGTAAATGGTGCTTATATAAATCACTTTCAATCTGATGTGATTTACTCATTTACAACCACAAATCCTCCAGGAAGTTTATATTCTAAAGAATTTGAGAAACCTATATTTTTTCCAGTTAAATCTGATTCGATACACAGAATTAGAATGAAAATTACAAATCATCGTGGTGAACTAATTGATTTAAATAGACAAGAAGTACAGTATAGATTTGAAGCTAAATAAATGAATAAACACAGATTGTACAGAGAGAGTAAGAAAATAGAAGGAAGAGGTTTCTTTTCTGATTTAATAGAAAATGCTAAGCCTATTATAGAAGAAAAATCTAAAGATTTCATAATAGAAAAATTAAATGGGATTTTATCAAAAAAGAAAAAACATGGTACAGGATTGAAAATTTTTTATCCTAAATAAATGAACAAAATTTATGATTTAAGTGATACCAGTTATTATTATAATAACGAAATTGAAAGATTTGAATACAGAGAAATTAAACATGAGAATAGAGATAAAAACAATCCATATGAACATGCTAATATAATTTCTTTATAAATGATACAAATGCTAATATATTATATTCTGAAGGTTGTCTGCAACAAGAAATCAAAATTGCAAAAGGTGATGAATATAAATAATGTAAATATTACTGAAGCAATATAAATAATGTAAATATTACTTTTGTAAATGGTGGTGGTTTGATTAATTCGAGCTGATTAACAATAGGAAATACTGAAATTGAGTCTACTATTAATTATAAAGCAATCATGAATCAAGTTTTAGGATTGATAAATTTCACACCTGATTATTCAACATCGGAAGCTACTAATATGTTTTTCTGTATGGATACTTCTGAATATGCTGACAGAGAAAATTTCAAATATAATGGAACTTTCGTTGATGCAACTAAAATTACTGATTTTTATAATAACTTCAAAATGAATGAAAAATTTAATGATCGATTTGCAAAAAGATGGAAATTCACTAAAAGTAGTCAAACTGTAAGAATATGGATACTATTAAAATATATATTTGATTTTTTCAGAGAATATAGAAAAGTACTTACAGGATTTCAAATTAAAATAGAAATTCAAATGATAGTAAAAATATGTTATATACAGATATTCAAAATCCTGATTTAAAAGCAATTGTTGAAGACCTCTCTCTCTCTGGTTACAATATGTTAGATTTAAAAATTCAGCTGCTGTAAAATTTAATCAACTAAAACTATCTGATACTCCTATAGAAATAAATTGGTATCATTATTTATTATAGTATTATTAAATCAAAATTATTTAATAAAAATGCTAGTGGATCTTATAATATTCCTGCAACATCTGATGAAGTTTTAAGTTTATACTTCATTCCTCAATATGATGAAAGAAATGAAAATATGAACCAAAACAACATGATATTTGATAACTTGGATACGAAAGAATGCTGGTTAATGATTAATAACATAAAAGTTCCAACAGTAAGTTATTTCATGGATTTTAATAAAAGGCATTATAATCGAATATATGCAGCTCTTTTAGAAGCAGGAATGAACAATATAAATGCAGAACAGGTTGCATGATAGAAATATTCAAATTTTTGTAAATATCCTATTAAATGTTTTAATCTTGAAAACCATGAAAATTACACAAACCTGAATAATTTAATGATCGAATTCAATTGGAGGTTAAAAAATAATACTACCAAAAATTACTTTTTCTACTTCATTTTGAAAGAAAGAAACAAATGCTCTATGAATATGAAATCTGAAGAAATAACTATGATTAAAACATTGAAAGCATAATGAATTTATTATATTAATAAATGACAGCTTATTATCCTTTGTTTGATGATAAAATAAAAGGAGGACCTCCAGGTGTAGGATTTAAATTAACAAACGATGGAAGTTACGATATAGAAGAAAAGAATTTAAGAAATGTAAATGAATCAAAATTATTGAATGATTCAGCAACAAAATCTAATGTGGATATAATTCATGAACATTTTAAAAATGATGTTGGAAATTTATCAGATGCTTCTCTTATTCATTCATAAAATGATAACTATATTGCAAAACATAAAAGAATTTCAAATGTATCAGATCCAAAAGATTTACATGATACAGCTAATATGAATTATGTGAATAAAATTGTAAAATAATTAGAACAGAAAAGTTTAATGCATTCAGCTAAAGGTAGTTTTGACGCTAAAGATAAAATAATTAGCATAATTAAAGATCCTGTAAATGAAAAAAATGCTGTTAATAAACGGTACTTTAAAACAATTCTTTAGTTTTGAGAGAAAATGCTTTTGATGCTTATTACAAAAAAATACATAATATTCCAACTCCTACAGATAAATACGATGTGTGCAATAAATATTATGTAGACAAAAAAACACTCATAAATAATAAAAAGTGTGATAATATATTAATAAGAGATAATGATGAATTATATGTACCTTCTTTAATTAAAAATGGTGTGTATAATTTGGAAAATGTAAGACTTTCAAACGTTGCAAATCCTGTTATAAATAAAGATGCCGCAACAAAAGAATATGTCGATTCTCAAAATTTCTATGCTACTATTAAAGAGAAATATGCAACATATCATACAGGAGGTTTTAGACCTGTAGAATTCAATTTAATGAGCTCTAAACTACTAGAACCCGATTTAAAACTAGAAACTAATATGCATATGAAAGTTACAATTTTTTTTGAAATCTGAAAATCGTACACATAGTCCTTTAGTACAATTACAAATTGGAGAAGAATTTGTATTTTCTAGACCTTTAACAACTGATACCGAATCTGTCACATGCTTTGCATATGGTAAAAGAAATGATCGTGTTAAATTATCAATTGGTAGTGATGGACAATCAAATAAATTAAAACCTTTCTTGCATATAGAAAAAATAGATTTTCTTTAAAAAAAAAAAAAAAAACACATATAATGGCTTTTATCTTATCTTTTCAAAAAACTTACAAAAATCTTTACTATTTTAATATATTTTGTTTTCATTTTTAAAAATCGTGTATTTAAATAACTACATTTTTGTTGTCGTTATTTGACTTAAAAATAGCCCTTTTTTGAATTGAAAAGTAAAAAAAAGTTGAATTTGAAAAATATGTGAAAATTGAAAGTTGAAAAACTAATGCTAATTTTTGATTAAAAAGTTTAAATTTTGAGGTGTACACATGCAAAAATGCTTAAAAATTGCTTCTTTGGGGCAGAAAATTGTGTGTCCTGAAGACCGGACATATACTACTCAGAAGTGTATCCAAAAGTATATAACTTGACCCGAGCCTCGTCGGAAAAGAGGTTCTTCCCATAGCCGGAGGGGTTGGGGGTTTAAAAGCTAACGATGCTGAAGACCATCGTATTGAAAATTTAATGCTCGTGAAAGGTTATCTGGAGTCCACCATTGTTGTAGTGCACACAGTGTATAATTACACTTGCCCGGAGAGTTTTTTTCATTTTTACCATTGTCCTAATTATGCTATTGACAACTGAGACCCAAGTGCCTTAAGACAGGAAATCAATTATTGTGTGTCACCCTCGAACCCCATATAGGCCAGTGAATTTAGTTCTCTATAGTTGGATATCTTATTACTAAAATTAGGTCCAAAAATCGGGGCAAAATTTAAAGATTTTCTTATATCATTTGCACTTGTATTATGTATATGAACAAGATAATTAAAGCTTTAAAAAAGCTTAATATCATTTACTGTTCAGTGGTTTGTGTAAGAACGAACAATTTTCTTATTCAGAAAATTAAAGTGCGGTAGTTGCCTGAATAAATTGTTCATAATTTTGAATCAGTGTCAAGTGAAAACATCGAAACATCATCTAATATTTTAATTTTAAAATGAACTCCTTACTACAGTAGACTGGAAGATATAAAAATTGAAGCCTGTCTTTCAGGACGACGGTTTGCTGCGGAATTTGGCTCTCGAGGCATTTATCACAAGTTTAAAAGTATAACAGTTGATTTGATTTAAGTAATTTGTAGAGTTTATGTGTAATTTAAAAAAAATAGGTTTTTCCTTTGATGAACAGATATTGTTATCATTAACTTGTTTTAACTGATTAAGAATAGTAAAAATAAACTTATTTCATATAAGCAACTAGATTTACAAATAAACGAGTGGAGTTACGAAAAGTAAGAATATGTGCATTGATATTTTACATATAATATAAGTTAAACTGTCATGGGATCAAAAATTTTACTGAGACTTATGACGATGTACACTTAGCCGTGCCTTTTTAAAGAAAGTTTTTTTTTTTTTTTTTTTTTTTTGTCACCCAAAAATTATTTTTTGCATACGAGAGTTAATTAGACTTGAATCTGAAGTTTAAAACGGATTTAAAATCGCTGCAAATATTTAATTCCTAAGTGAGATTCATATCCTCGAACTGTCAAGCTGCATGCAACCCTCTATGTTTCTAATTTTCAAATATTTGCAAAGCAAAACTATGATTAGGCATGATTTCTTTATATTCCTCTAATAATTTCATTCAAACTAGATTATTTTTAAATCAATCAATTATTTAAAAATAATTATCAAGAAAAAATGTTTAAGAGTACTCAATCATTAGTTTCTTGTACATTTTGAACTTGAGGCAATTACTTTTCGACCTTCACAACTGTATCACATTTCGATTCCAGAGTGATAATTATTTAAACTGGACATTGCGATACGATTATGAGAAGAAATCCCCCACCCCTTTCATAGGAGGTCAATCTGATACTAGATATAAATATTTTGAACAAAAGGCACAGTTAATGAGAAACATTTAACGAAGAATTTTCTTACGAGGAACACTTGGTTAAGGAGCTACAACAAAGCTTGAGATAATATACTCTCTTTACTCACACACACACACAGATGGTCAGTAATTCCACAGAGAAAGAACTCACCTAATCTTTCTATCATGTCTCTTGACACTAAAAAGGAATCTGATTTTTCTAAATATGACATTTAATGGAGTCTTATAAACACATGTTTCCAAATATAATAATAAATAGGAATAACAAAGCTTTCAGGAACATATGTTTATTTATATAATTAAAGTTCCACATCAAAACATATAAAATTAACGACACATTACATACAAGGAGTCTTATAAACACATGATTTCAAATATTATAATAAATAGGAATAGCTTTCAGGAACATATGTTTATTTGTATAATTAAAGTTCCACATCACAACATATAACAATAATGACACATTACATACAATTTCACAACACAGCTACAGAAAAACAACTTAAGAACCATTTCATAATCTTAAGTGAAGTGTCTTATTTGGGAAATTCACTAGTTGTGCCTAGCGCCAGGGAAGGTAGCTGTAATTATAACACTTAAACAGGGAAGGTAGCTGTAATTATAACCGCTACAGTCTTAGGAGATTCTGAAATAGAAGTGGATATTTTGTAAGTAATTTGAGGTTAGTTATAACATGTTTCTTTCCTACTAATTACCAAACAAAAAAGAAGGTTCCCTTTTTGTTTGGTAAGGAAGGAATTCGATCATCAAGTGAAAAAAATTAAAATTCAATATTATTTGAATTTTGTGGCAACATATATTATTTTTTTTAAATGAAGATTTTCAAAGTTTCAATTTATTACTATCCAGATTTAAATTTGCTGAGGCATCGAATGTAATTTTTGCTTAACTTTTTACGTTATATGAAATGTTTTCTTGGATTGTATAATGCAATTTCCTACCTATTAGAATAATAAGCATTCCTCTTGGAAATATTGCTTATTTAACTGTACTTTTTATATTGGGTTTAAAAAAATTCCAGGAAAATAAAATTATTGGATAAATTTTGTTTTTATAATAATAGTAATTATATAAAAGCAATTAAGAACTGTTATATGAAATACCACAATCTTTCCCTGATTTCATTCGAAACAAAATTTTTTGATTGCTGCCTTGTTAGATAAAAATTTATTTTATAAGAAAACGCTTTTCTAATTGGTGGTTTCACTATCTATAGCTCTATGGAATAAATTATATTAAGTAATGGAATATTAATTGTAATTGTATAATAATATTATATATATATATATATATTTCAAAGCATTTTTTTCTTAAAATGCTCATTTTATGGTTAAACATTTTGAAGAGATGTGACAGAATCTCTTCCAATGATGTTGTGAACACCATCAGAAGATACTTGGTTGGGTCTCCTTAAAATCAGGTTGTTTTGCTTTACGTAAAGGAGGGTTAAGGAAGAATTTATTGAATATATGTCGCAACTGATCTGAAAGTTGAAAAGATAGATCGTTTTCATTTTACAGTGTTGCCGCACTCTTAACTGAAGAGTCAGTATTTTTTTGATTTGATAGTTTTTGCGCTCCTGTACTCTAGTCATGAATGCTTATAAAGGTTAGAAATAGGCCTTAAAGAACAAAAAGTGACAAGAGAGTGACACACAAAATCAAAGTCGTTCAGTGTTCTTATAAAGTTAAAATTTTGAGCTGTATTGTTCATTTCTAACTGTTTTTTTATTTTTTTTATTGAATACTTGAACTTTGAAATGTATTTCATGGAAACAATTAATAGAAAATCAGATTTAGGAAATTTAAAGGAGAATTTTTTTACCGAAAAGATGTTATTTGTTAAATTTGTGATGTTATAAGTTAAATTTGTCTACTAAACAAGTGGAGCACCAAATTTTGCTGGTCCCCAGCAACGAGCTTTTGTTTATCACTTCCATAAGAAGAGAACGTGAAAAATTCCCAAGCAAGCACCGGAAAGAAAAGCACACCATTCCTATTTTGTTGTTCAATATTGAATGGTATCGAATCTTAGAACTCCAAAGAACCCTTCACATACCATGATGAACACTCTCGGAAATACTTTAACTCCATTTTTTTTTTTTTTTCCAAATCTGGACTTTTGATGTCCGTATTTGAAAGATTTTAGGCACCCCAAGATTACCGTTCCTTCAAGTCAAATTGGCTATTTCTAACTGAAGATTGATGATTCATTGATGAATTAATAACTAAGTTCTACTTTCAAGGAAGAGAATTGAATTTTCTCCTTAAGAAGCCACTAACATTTCCAGGAAGCGTGTCGAAAAGTGCTTGAAAATTGTGACCCCGAAGTTGACTAGTCCACCTAATAGTTATTTCAAAGCCTTATCGACCATTCTATTTTACTGTATCGATTGAAAAAAAAAGAAAATTATAGACAAGTAGTTTTTTTTCAAGTGGTTAAAAATTTGAAACCAGCTGTTTTACAAAAAAGAACTATTGTAAATATACTCAAATCAGATTAACAATATCTTTCAATTTCGAGGATGCTTAATTTTTGTGAAGACATTCCCCCTTTGGAAATTCATTAGAAATCAAAGCTTAAAACTATTCTTGCCTGTTGTGGAACTCTAAAAATGTTTGCAATGTGCACTCACTTCCATGGAAATCTTTGATTCTACAATGCCTATCCTCAACTTCGATCCCAAAAGTCTTAGGATTTATTCAAGACATTGTGCGTGGAATTTCCGGCTGCTTGTTTCAGTCGTCATGTACTATTAAGTGACGAGGTTGACATTTGATCTGGCACACATCTCTTGAAACTTCGGGGAAAGTGCATGTTTACATAAATATTTAATAAATTAATGAATGCTATAAAATTTTATGCAGGTGTGGGGTACTATTCGGTTTTAAAAATTTGATGTCTTAAAAATTCTATTCGTTCGTATCTTTTTTGTTTATTTGTTTTAAATTTCATGGTCACAACATTATTGCTTATCATTATTTTATCTTTTAAATTTTATAAAAAAGAACAATTGATTTTAGAATTAATGTTAAAATATTTGTGCTGATAGCACTAGACGATACTGGAGCAACATTGCTAGTAAATGTTAATTTATTTTGAACACATTCGTGCGCAAAAAGTAACGTCATTAAAAAAAGAGCTTGCGATAAAATACTTTTCGGCTGTAGTGGTGAGAAAAAAACTAGTTTCGGAGTGGGGGCCTTTTTTGTGGGAAACGGAAATTTATTGCATTGATGTAATGATACACATAATTAAGAACATAAATTTATCTTTAACTCTTCTTATTTAACAAGAAATGCTTGGAAAAGTGGACTCCTAAAGCTATGCTACTTTTTACACATTTCTTTTATTCTTGGGTGGAATGTGAATAAAAATTACTGCATTCTTATTCCAAAGAAATAACTTCTTTTGTTTTTCTCCTCTTATTTTATTCAACATCCCAATTCGCATAAAATGGCAAATAGGGGGAGTTAATATTTTTATCAATTCATGTTTACTTATATTTATAGAAACTCAAATAATAATTTTTTTATTTAAATTAATGATTTATGTCAGTTTATTAAAACTTGTTTGATGCACACATGCTGTTCAAAAAAAAAATCATTTTTCGCATAATTTTCAATTATTAAGTTAGAAATTTTCACATTTTGAACTCATTTTGATAGCATATAATGTATTTAAGATTTATACTCTTTACTTTTTTTACACAGCTGAGTAATCCTTAAAAGAGAATATTTTTCATTTCAACATGCAGTCCTTAACAAGTGAGTTTTTTTGTTTGTTAAGGACTGCATATTAATTGATTTAAACGCGGTCTTTTTAGAGAGACTTAATTTAATTGTAAATAGAGTTTTTTCATAAATATATTAAGTTGATTCTATTTTTTGAGATACTTCATTTTTTCTATGCTGCTTGTTGACTGAAATCTTAATACATAAACAATTGTATCTCATTTATAAAACCTAGCTTCTACCTTCCACAGAGTATGAATAGATGCTTTGAATATTTCATGTATGCACCCTTCGATGACCAAAGTCACAGATTCCTCTTGATGAGATTTTTTTTCCCTTGGGCAGAACAAGACCTGGAAAACTTTCGAAGAGCTTTATAGACGATCCTAATTCTAATAATAAAGTCGATGCCGTAATTCCTACACGAATAGCCCTCTCGATAATGTACCATAAATTTATGCTGTTATTTATATCGGATGATTTCAATGACTAAATCATTTAATGAAGCTGTCTAGAGGGTTCATCAAGTAATAATAGTTTGCGTTTCATTGACTTGGCGTTTTGTCTACCGTAAAATATCTGTGCTATTTAGATACATGAAGTTTTTAATGATTGAAAATCGTCTCCCAGTAGCTGAACATAGATATTTCAATTTAATGATTCGTCCAATCTGACCAAAATACCCAGTTCATTCCATGTAAAAACAGGCTACAGCATTATGGAGCCACCATCATTTTGTACAGTACTTGTTGACAACTGGGCTCTATTACTATATGGGTGTACACACTATATCCCAATTTTCACATCAATGCATAAGAACTAAAAATATAATTCACCTGACCATGTTCCTGTTTTTCAATTGTCTGCGCTCCAACCGATATGATCATGAGGACAGAGGAAGCCTCAGCCAATGTTACATATTCAGTGGCAGTATTCAAGTCTGACGGATAGCCTAAATACTGAAAGCATACTTTAACAATACTAGCGTGTCTTATTTCCAAATTTTTTCTTCTAAACTGTGGATTCTATTCACGCCTCGTCAGTTAGGAAACTAAGAAAATATTTCTTTGACCCATTATGCATGCTCCTTTTTTCAACAGTGCCGATTCTCGAATGGTAAGTAACTTGATGAGCTCCAGAATTCTGTTCATTCCTTCGACAACATCCATAGAGTAGATGCCCGAATTCAATTTATTTATTCGATAATTTCAGAAATATTCTAAGTGACCTTTTCTGTGAACACTTATCTTAAAATATACTCGCTATTTAGAAAAGTAAAACTTTTGATTCTGTTATAAATAGTATTTAGGAATTTTTCCCAATAACTAAACTTCTTGAAATGCAATTTCTAGGCATTTAAATATTTTTTAGCATGTTTTTGGAATACAATAATGTGAACTAACTTTTCCTTTTTGAAGCACACACAAACACAATCAATGTTTTAATCTAACCATTTTTTAAGATATCCAATACATAATTAACGCAAATTTTCAGAAAAATGCTCATAATATTAATTTCTATTCTGTCAGAATTTGGCTCATTTTATATTATTATGATTCTTCCATGTTAATTTTCAATTCTTCAACAGTAATAAAACTCAGTTTCTATAATTCATAATATATTTTGTATAATATGTATACCTTTTTCTAATCTCTCTTTAAGATTTAGCTTATGTCACGGAGATAAATTCCGAGAAAATGTACTTTCATCATTCTAGCAAAAATTTCTATTTAATTCTATTCTTTATATAATAATATACTGTGTTTCCATATAGATTATATTCTATGTTCTGTGTATAAAGAAAAATGTATATAAAGAAATGTATGTATAGAAATATAAATATGAAATGTTTGACAAATTGATTTTGTTTGATATAAAGCATTAAAAATTTTGAGCAATGGTGTGCAAAAATAATGTTCCACAGATAGGATATATATGTAGTGAAAAACTCAATAAATAAGGTTTTAAGTTATTTTTTATATAAAATTAATATAATTTTATAAAGATTTTTTTATGAGAAGAAATTTAGAATTAAGACTTGGTTCCTTTTCTAAAGCTTCCAACAAAACTTGATTTAAAAAATCGTTTAAAAAATACAATTTTAAATGATTGGCCTTTTTCTGAAAGTAACAAAAGGAAATTGTATTTGACGCAACCTTGTGTATAGTCTAATAGCTGAAACTACCTGATTGTCCATTTTAGGGAGGACATTTCGTCGAGAGAACTAAAGCATGTGAAAATCAGCTTTTTTCTTCGATTAGTCGAGGCTAGATGGCTGGCATTCGATTTCAACCTTGCGTGTGGATGCTTGTCATAACAAATCACCTTCGATCACCAGCACCAATCATAGGATCTGGAATTTAATTTCCACAAATATTAAGCCAAGGTTTCATTTGTTAAGACAAACAACTTAATAGGCACAACTTAATTTAGTGTTATATAGGAGATATATGGGCAGTTGCACGGGTGCTCCCGTCACAAATGACAAATCCTCGTCCATGGTCATAACAAAGAGGCCTTAGCTCACGTGCTGCAAGGTAGAGTTCATTTCTATCCACCATGCCTGTGGTTTAAAGGGGCTCGTGCGACCGCAGTTCATCGGGACAAAATTGAACTATAAAACAAATTTCAATAGCATTCAAAAATTATTTTCACAGAGAAATAAAAGTTTATTAATAAAAAATAGATTATAACGAAAAGAAAATATATATACTGTAATAAGCGACAATAATTAAAAAAAACACAGTTTAAAATCAGCTAATAAAAGTAAGAAAATGACATTTTCGTGCATAAGCCAAAAAGATTATAAAAAGCAAACTCTTGGAACATTCCTCATCAATATAAAAAATGAAAACAAAGAATATTTTGTGAACTTTTTTATTTGTAATTTTTACTAAAAATTATAATTATATTTTCTAAATATAAATAATAATTTTGATGTTGTGAGTTCCAACAAGTCAATTACACTCATGTTCATAAAATTAAGAATAATTCAGAATCACCCAAAAATTGAACTCTAAAATGAAAATTTCACATGTAGAATTATCACACACATCTTGAAAAATAATATGAGCATTACAAGAAACCACCAGGTGGCGCCAATAGTACGTCACAATAAAGAGAATGTGAGATATGGGTATATAAGGAATGGTTGCAAAGAAGTAAAATTGTTCACAGGTGCTTTAAAAGCCTTTCAGTGCAATAATCGCATAGTTATGGCCCAAAAGAAGCATTTGAATGGTGTTTTACTTGCTGAAATTATCGGCCGTCTGGAATGTGGACGTAGCCTGCTGGAAGTATCCGAGGAACTTGGAATCATCCAGAGTGTCATCTCCAGGCTTTGGCAACGGTTCCAAGATGATGGTAATGTGAGTAGACGTTACAGCGCAGGTCTCCCCCGAGTTACAACGACGAATGAGGACTGGTATTTGGCAGTTACTGCCAAAAGTAACAGACAGATCACAGCATCAGACCTGTCTTGTCCGCTCTCTTCAGCTACCGGTACGACCGTTTCAATGTAGACTGTGTGCAGACGCTTAGGGCACATTGGTCTATATGCTGGTAGGCCTCTCGGATGTGTTTCACTTAGCGCAATTCACTGTCACATGCAAACAACAGTGTTCTTATGTGATGCTTTCATAGAGGTCCATAATTAGCTTTTAGTCTGATTCTCGCCTGACTTTCATTTGGGGAGGGTAAGGTTCCCTTTACCACCAAGAGAACGCTATTGAACGACACCGTTACGGTGGTGCAGGATTTCTCGTTTGGGGAGAAATTATTATGGGTTCAGGAGCTAACCTGCGTGTTCAGGATGGAACCATGACTGTCCACATCTAATCATTCTGATACAACATGTACGTTTGTTTCGGGGTGCTATGGGTGCAGAATTTCTGTTCATAGAAAACAACACCCGTCCTCACCGTGCAAGCATTGCAGATGAATGACTTCAATCTGAGGATATCGCCCGTATGGACTGGCCAGCATATTCACTGGATTTGAATCAAATAGAGCATGTGTGGGACATGCTTCACCAGCGAATTCCAGCCTGTCAACTCCCTCCCACATGTCTACCGGAACTTCGGAGAGCATTGTTTGATGAGGGGTGTAATATTCCCCAAGATCAAATCAATAATTTGATACTAAGCATGCCTATGTGTTGTACGGTCTGTATTGTATCGTCTCGGGGGCATACTATGTATTAACCATCATATCAATCATGTTATATTGCCTTTTGTAAATAGGTTCTTTTTTTTTTAATTTGCTATAGGTAGTAAAAATCGCATTTTTATAAATAATGTCAAATAAATAGCATATTTTTTTCCCTTTACCTTTTATTTAATAAATAGACTTTACAAATAAGTCACATTTGTGTTGCTTCTGTTTCTTTCTTTGCCTGAACTTGCATCATCCTTAATTTATGGAAGTGGTGAAAACACAACAGAAATGTGTATAGTATAAGATGAGTCTGACTATTTATAGTAAATGATTGTGGAGCTCCTCGTGGTTTGGAAGATCTGTGGAGCTCTGGAACTTCGCACCGATAATTTACTTACACTCTGCGTGTGCATTTTTCCTCTCTTGTCTCTATGAAAAGTCCTCCTGTAAGGCGTCCAATGTGTCGGGCTGTTCAAAACTGGGTGACTAAAGCAGTGACATAAGTAGTATTTTATTAGTAAAATCAAATATTTATTGGTTTGAAAAGTTAGCTTTTAGTTTTGAAACATTGATTCTTTTGTGAAATGCTAAATTTAGAATATATTCCTTTTCTCTATTCATTTATGAGTAATTTTCTTTGGCATGATTTTACATTCATATATTAAAATTATTTTTCCTCTTTATTTTGCTTTGCTGCATTTTTTCTTGTATTGTGTGCATTGTTATGTGTTTCAGTTAACCATTTATCCTATTTATCTATTATTTTATCCTGGTGAATAACAATACATTTTTTTAATCTTATTAATGATTCAAAATATTACAATGAGCAGCTATGTAATAAACAAAATAAAAATCTGAAATTTTCTCTCCTTGGACATCACTTTGCTGGGAGGAACTTTTTTTTTTCTTCTTAGTTTACTCTATAATGTTTTCAATCACACATTACAAAAGAATATAGGTTTATTTAATTGAACATACTCCATCTAGTGATGGAAAATGTAGGAAAAAAAATTTACAATGTTAAAAATTATTTCAAGCTTTTCAGGTCCCTCTAAAAATTCATAAATATGATTTTATTATATTTATAGTCATAGTAAAATTAAGAACTTATATATAATTGAAAGTTCCTAAGTTGGAATCTAACTTCGTCGAAGATGAAGAAACAGCCCAATTTTATAATAATCCTTAATATTTCAATTAATTTACATTTATTGATCAAACATTGTATTAAAGCCTTTTTTAAAATCTTGAAATAATTTTTATTCAAAAAATCAGATTGTTAAGGAATACTAATTCATTTTATGAGTTATTTCTTAAAATGAAGACTCGTTGAAATTAAATAATATATTATATTACTTGTAAAAATTACTATTCCCATTACCATCCAGACAAGCTCTTATAAAGAGTACTCTCTGTACTCCTCTTTTAATATAATTATCTTGCATTTTCATAATCATCTATTTCTGATTCACCATTCAAGATCCCTTCAGTTCTCCGGTTTTGTGAGCAGTTACGCAGTCAATAGTTTAACTAAAGACTTTCTGAAAGGACTCAATTCAAAATCTATCTTAATTGTTTATTGATGGCCATTAAACACAATCCTGCTTTCAGTTGTTAAGAAATTTGGTACGTTGGCCATCAATAAGGAATTCACTTTAAATTGTAGGCCTCAGTCGAACATAATTTCGTGTGAAAATAATGACCGAAAAGATGCATAAAACCTTGCAGGAGTTCCTCTCTTGGAGCCAAGTCTACCCTGGAAGAATTCCTGCACGAAGAACCATTCTGGCATTAAAATACCTGCTTCTTTTAGAATCAAGGAGAGAATGGGCGATGGCTTAGGAAAACTTCAAAGATCATGTTTTTAGCTTTTTTTTAGTTAATATGTTTGAATTCTTATCACAATTTTATTTCTGCCCAGAAACATGCATGCATTTAAAAATGAAATCCTAATGGATTCTTGGTTCGATCTTGGAAGAAAAAGTGGACGCAGAGCAATGTGAAATAGTACGGAATGGGAAAAAAAATCACTACCATTCACTTTTGCATTTTAGAAGACAAATTTTAGTTAATTTTAACAAATAAGCTTAAAATTATTTAAATTTTTACAAATAAGTTTATTATTATATTTTAAGAAATAAGTTTATTATTATTTTGTAACATAAAGAAATTTGATTTCCTAAGTCATCTTTTTCAGACACATACAGGGGTTGGACAAAAATATGGAAACACCTTAAAAAAACACGTTTCCTTGCCTAATATGGTGTAAGAAACCCGTTGAAATTCAAAACAGCTTGCAGTCTTCTCGGAATGGCTAAATATAGTTCATGTATGTTTGTCAAGGGAATATTGTATCATTCTTTCTGGAGAACGGTGGCAAGCTCAGAAAACGATGTTGGCGGTGGATAACGAGAACGCACTTTCCGCTGCAATGTAGACCACAAAGGTTCGATAATATTCATATCAGGTCTGGTAGCTGTAGTGGCCAGGAGAGATGCGACAAATCGTATTAGTGTTCATAAAACCAATCCTGGACAATGTGAGCTGTGTGAACAGGGGCTTTGTAGTATTGGAAGACACAATCACCATTGAGGAACAAAGTTTGTACCATGGGATGGACTTGATCGGCCAAAATGTTCACATAAGTCCTGGCAGTAATCTGCTCTGACAGAGTTACCATGGGGCCCGCAGAGAACCACGATATGGCTGCCCAAACCATCACAGAATCCCTGCCATGTTTAACTCGTGGCAACAAGCAGTCTATATTATAGGCTTAAGATGGCGTTCTCTAGACGTAAACTCATCCAAAAGTGGGAAATAATGTAAAAGAAGACTTATCAGACAATATTACTCTTCCACTGCTGTATAGTCCAGGCTTTATGAATTAAACACTATTTTTTTCTGTTATGGGCATGATTATCTCTGATGAATGGTTTTCAGTTGCAGAAAGGCCAGCAATTTCCTGTTTATGAAGCTGTCTTCGTATTGTTTTGGTACTCACAGGGTTTGGTAACATGACATTCATTTCAGCAGTAATTTTTGCAGCTGTGGTCTTATTTTTCGAGATAATCCTCCTCCTTAATGATTGCCTCTTTCGATCGCTCAGCACATACTTTCGTCTGCGCTGTGATTTAGCTGATGATGCTTTTCCGCATTTCAAATATGCCGAATAAATCTTCGATACAGTACCTCTTGAAACACTAAACACCTCGGATACCTTGCTTACGAAAGTACCTATTATATGCGCTCCAAAAATTTCCCCACTTTCGTAGTCTGTTAACTCTAACATAATGTAATGACAACCTCATGTAACAGTGCTCCGACAACGACTGAATTGTGCAGCGCATTTACGAAGTTTTATAGATGGCGTCAGTAGGTGAAAACGCCAGGGCCACCTACATATTTCATTAAAATAAATCTTTCTTTCTAAACATGCATTTCACAAGGTGTTTCCATATTTTTGTCCAACCCCTGTATTTTATATAGATATTTATGCTTATTTATTAGTATCAGAAATGTTTTTCATATTAGACTTGTATTTAAAATATTTAATGTAACCATTTTTTTACATCACTATTAATTTGTTAGTACGTGTTTGGTCGTGAAAGGTGAAAAGTGTTTGTAAAACAATATATCAAATCGAAGCAATCATTTGGAAAGGAAAATATACATTTATGTTTTTAATTCCTAGTGTACAGTTATGTAGATTTTAGCAAGAGTTTAGTGATTATATAATACTTATTCATATATATTGTTAGTTAAATAATGAGATTTGAATTTTTATGTTGTTAAATTTTCTTCACTAAGTTCAGTTCAAAGAGCCTTATCAAAAGTGTATACTATAAAGATGAATTGCGTTTTGAATAACATAAAGCGGTAGTGAGGAGTTTAAGTTGAAATTGTTTTGTTATGTGAAGTATCATTTTCTGGTTTGGTTCACTGATTGAAATTATATTGTCTAACTATGAGCTCATATCAATCGCTTCCAATTTGGAAATCGAGAACTAGATAATAGTAGCTTACACAGAGTTCATCTAATAGGAGTAAAACAGGAAACCAGGCATGCAAGACTACTGACAAATCTCAAAATGTCAAATTTCTCTTCAAAATTTTTGTAGTCAGAATTAACCCGTTGAGAAAATAGTGATTGTAAAATATATCGTTTCTTATAAGTATATTTCAGTCTTAATAGTTCAGTCTGCAGAATGGAAACACATCGCTCCTATGCTCAAAATATGTCGTTCGTATGAGTGGAAGATAATTTAACAATGGCTTAGTGATAATCAAATGTATAAGGTCATATGTGTCCTATAGTAAGACTAGATAAATAAATTTCTCATACCTTGAGACCGTGATAAAAAGACACTAATTTGATATCCAAACTTCCTGGTAAATAAGATGATCATTAACAATTTATTACAAAAACAGTTGCAGGCGTTAGAAATTGAAAATGGTTTCAATTGTTATTTAGCTGCAGTTTGGAAGTCAAAGTGCAAACCTTAGATTTTCCAGTTCTAAATGTCACCGAGGGAAAATAACAATAATTAAAGCAATATTGAAATAAAAACTGTTCTTATAAAACTACTTATTCCACGGGTAGTTAGAAATACTAAATTGAGAAGCAAGCTATCAGTATCCTGGATTGCATGAATTTTCTTCTGCTTTTTAGATTGGTGTGTAATAACAGTTTTTTTTAGACAACACTTCAAAGTTCTTCTACTTTAATGTGATAAGTTATGCCTTTTTATTTTTTGGCCATTGAAAACATCTTTATAACAAAATGTAGATGAGGTTAATCGACCATCATACATATAATTAGAATAATGGTATAAACCCTGAAGAAATAATTTTTTTTTTACAAAAAATTACAAACAGTTTTACAGAAAATTCAATTTTTTATTCAATTGTTTTTGTTTGAAGAAAATTTATAAATTGATTTCTCATACTCCCGTGCGTTTGTACAGGCTACAAGCAGATTATTGGAAAACAAAAGCAAACAATTTTTAGTTGGTGAAATTCTGTTATATAATGGTTTCTTTTGTTGTTTTGACATCGCTTCTTTGAAAGTCGTATGAGGAAAATGAAACATCAGAAGCCCTTCCAAGTCTTAAATATCGTGTGATATTGGAATTATGAAATCCAGATTTTTGCCAAAACTGAAAAATTACTGGTGTTGTGACAGTCGGAACAAAAGCAATCCAAACAACAGTTATGAATATTATATCGAATTGGAAACTGTTTTCGTATGTCTCATAAACAACGTGCTTAAACAAACGTACTAAATTCAGCGGTAAGAGACAAATGCCATAAGCAGTCACGGAATTCGCCAGAAAGGTTTGGAGTTTCTTCTCAACATTCCAATCCTTATTATCATCACTGAATTCAGTATGCATTGACCTTCCACGTGATGTTGAAGCATTGCTGGGATTTGGAGCAACTTTCGGAACTGTTAAAGCCATGACGGCGGTACCTTGACTTTCAGCTTGTGCATTCTCAGGTGTATCATTAGAGTTTAAAGAAGAAACAGAATCATTTTCCCGTTCTTGTGATACGCTAACATCATGATAGGACACTGTAAAAGTTGTTTGGTGAGCTTTAATTTCTTCCGACGCTTTGACATGTAGGAAAGCCATCAAACCAAGAGGTAAAACATACATGATAATAAAGAGACAACGTATGTATTCTTCGATATTGTCATCTAAATTAATAGCACAAATACCCGTACCCTTAAACTGGTTTCCAAAATAAGACTCCAGGTCCAAATATCGAGTGTATACTGCGTATGGTAAAACGGCGAAAACAGTTGTTATCCAAACAGCTAGCATAGAAAAGAAATATGAAAATGGCTGTTTCAAAGGATATAAAGTTCGGCGATAACGATCAAATGTTATTAAAAGCAAAGTAAGCATGGTGGCATGAAATGGGATGTCTTGAATCATAGGAAATAAATAGCAAAAAAAACTACCATAAAACCAATTTTGAAACAGAGTTGTTGATAACGCAAGAGGTAGAATAACTACACATTTGACAATGTCATTGAAGGCATTGAATGCCAAGTACTTGTACATTGCTATATTGAACTCCCGTCGGACGTTTCGAATCAAAATCACGTTGGCAACAAAGCCTGTCAAAATGAGACAGCTGTAAATAATCCCAATGAATAGGTACGAATTCTGGAAGGATTTTCGAAGGTGTGGACGGCTAAATTCTGAGGTGTCGTTATGAAAGCTCATCAGAAAATGAATCATCGTTCCCAAATAGCGATCTGGAATCTCTCGCAGTGGCATCCTGGGGCACAATTGACAAGATTCGAAGAAGCTTTTGTTTGCACAAACATCAAGTCATTTTGAACCTCTGAAAAGAAAAGGGGAAAAAATTAGAACAATATTGCTATGTTTCTGCTTATTAAATAAAAATATATTTCGAAATATCATCATTTCATATTGGTGATACACAGAAATATTTTCTAAGCAAATAAAGTTCATAACTGCCCTTGACAGTGCATACACTTTCAGTCGTCAACTAGTAAACAGAGCACAGGAGAGGTTTCAGATTCCACCTAAAATTTACCAACTGTCTTTGTAATAAAAAATAAATTATTTTTCATTTGGTCCTCTTTTTGAATATACCGAGAATCTTAAAGTTTATAAAATCAAAAAATTTCCAGCATCCAATCGTAAAATATTAAAAATGTAATTCCAATCTTACTCTGTGTAATCAAGATATAATTTATATTATTTTTACAGCATAAATATATTTTGCATATTGGATATTTTCATTCACTTTTGTGTTTTAATAAAATTAAAAATTAGAATTGACTTTTTATTTCATTCAATTTTATGAAGAATATAATAGGAAGTATTCCAACTCACCGCTTAAAATATAATATGTTTAAGAATAGAGCATGCCAATAGAAATGCTGCCAAAACACATAAAATCAAATATTTAATCAAGTCATCGAATTTAAAAAGGTGAAATATAATCAATCTTAATACAGGAAATATATTTCTTATTTTATATAAATATTCTGTTACACATTGGTTCCAAATATAAACACAAATAGTATAAATTTATTTTTTACACTATGTAACACCAAATAATCTTTATTGGTAAAACAAATATAATATTTATTCATTATATTTACACTACATAATGTTCATTCGTAAGAAAATTTTTAAGCATGAAAGATTTTCTTAAAAATTATTTATCTATCATTTTCAATATTCATGCAATCCAGCTTATGAAGAAATATTTTTTTAACGGATTCTGTGTTAGCCACGTCATTTTAAATTTTAAATTATTTTCCAATTTAATTTTTGTATATTTCCTACATATTTAAAATAAAACGGCTTTTTATAATAACTTATTCTATTTAGTAACAAATTAATCAATATCTATAAAACTCTGGATTTGAATTCTTTATTTATATTTTCATTCCGTTCAGGAAATAATTCAATACACAGAGTATCTTACTTTTAAATATATATTGGTAAGAAGAAATGTCCTTAATGAATGTAGCAGCTATTACATTTTATACATTTCATCAAATTTTGCTTTTGAGGTTTAATCAAATTTTGGTTCTATTTTTTCACTTAAAAGAGGGCATCATCTTAAAAACATGGAGTGTATCAGACTTTCATGCTAGAAAAAATGAATTTTGCTCTTCAAATTAGTTTGTGAAAATAATACTTAATTGAGAAAAGATGAAAACATCAGAAAAGCGGAAAATGTATTTACCAAAATAAGTTTCGAATGACAAGTTTTCAATGACAGAAGCGCCATATGATGAAGTTTCTGTCATTGAAAACTTTTATTTGATTGTATTCAGAATTAACGAGAAAAAGAAATATTTTTCAAATAGAAAGGAAATTGTTTAGCCTAATCTTCAAATATTTGTATGACATCATAGTAAAAATATTTAAACTAAAGCCGACGGGATTGCTTTATTAAAACAGATAATCATGAGACCTCGAAATGAGACCTGTCAGAATGGAAATGGAAAACGTTTCTACACATGCACTTTCTCCTTATGGAAGGCTAAAGAGACAAATAGGAAATTCCACAGTTCAATATTTTTATTAAAAAAAAATATTATGGTAATTTTAATGCATTCGAAGAACTTGTTACTTGACAATCATGAATTGGGGAATCAAGAGTATTAGGCATATTTAAAACAATAAAAACCATAAACGAAAAATCTAAGATTCAGTTTAACAAACTTATTAGTGTGTTTGTGTACTAATGGAAGACCATGAGAGATATTTAAAAACAATGGCACTATAATTTTGCTTGAAGATGTTTTAAATTGTCCTCCACCAGAGGTCATCATGCCCTAGTGGTTAATTAGAGTAGATTTGACCAGAATATCTCGGGACTGTGTCATCTGCACGTCAAGGCTTGTTTCTCAGATTTCCTCCTTTCCGACTAATGAACATGGTCCACCAACAACGAAAAAATTATGATGAGGAAATCAAAATGCCTTACAATAAGTCTTTGGCACAAAATATCATTATCATTGTGTTATACATTAAAAGCAACGGTGTGCCAAAACTTAAATCATGTCCCATATTATATTACAGGTTGTGAAATGCGAGAATCAAATAAAAAGAGGCATTGAAATAAAGGGAATTTAGAGAATATCTTAAATCGTTAAATTTGGAATATATATATATATATATGTATAAGATAATATTTAACCTCCATCGTGGAGTAATCTGGAAGGACATTTTGAGTGGATTTTGAAAATTGCTGCGGTTTTAAATATTTTTTATCAAAATAAACAATCAGATTAAAGAATCTTATTATTTGACAATAGCTGTTAATCTGAGTGAGCTCTTTTAAGCTGAAATTACTATCCATCTCCGAAATCTAAATTTAAAACTAGGGCTAGAAGAAATTACTTCTTAGTATATAAGTTCTTTTGCAATGAAATTAAAACCATTAATCTGTTTCTCCATTAGAAAATGAAATTTTGAATCAATTTTTATGATTGAAGGAATTAAGTGAATGTGCAAAGAATAAAAGAGCAATTTAATAAAATAAAATAGAATTAAATAATCAAGTCATTGTCAGGGACATTTGAAAAATCAATTTAATGATTTTATTACGGAAGAAAACTACACTCTCCCATTTTAGACGCATTTTCACTTAGTAAATGGTATGTGCCTAGTAACATACTAATAGATCAGATTCATTTTAAATCAGATGTTAAAAATGAAATTAGCCGGATCACCAAATTCTGGAAGCGTGATTAATCTGAACAATTTCGCAGAGCTGAGAAATTCTTTCCAACTACTTAGAGATGTAAACCAATGTCTTCCCTTGAGCTGATTGCGGTAAGACAGCAGCCCTCTTTCGAACGATGCATCTCGGGTTCGATGGAGCCGTTGTTGGTTGGATGTTGTGTTTCTGCATACATGTTATACGGGGTGGGTGCAACAAGTGTTACAAAGTAAACGCAAATATGCTTACTTTGTCACCCCTAGCAAAATATCTTAAGATCATTGTTTGATAATGATATTTTTACATCGTCATTATCAAAAATGCTTAAAGTTACATACATACTTTATGCAGTAAATAATTAACATATTCCTGAAAACTTTTGAATTTTAACTTTAATTACGCTTTTTGTTGCAAAATGGTAAATTTTCTTTCAATTATTAATCCTTAATTTTCTGGGAATGAAAAATAAAGTTATAAGTTTTACTCATTTCTTAATTATTTGTTTTTACTCTTTTTAACTAGAATACTCATTCATTACATGAATAATGTTCATGAAGGGAACTCCATGGATTATTATAATACTTATTGCTTATATTAATGAAATAGCCCCCATAACTATGGACTTCTTCTGAAAGAGGAATAATTTCATTATTTACAATGTACTCTAAAGATTTGTACCCACGTAGATCTTAATAGTCATTACGCAACCAGAGCGTCTACAAGGTGGGAGTTGCGGAAAACTCATTCTCAAGAACCTTGGGGAAATACTCACTAGAGGTTGCTTCTAGGTTTAAATGAATAATTAAAGTAAACTAGCTAATAAATTAAAGCTTAATGAATTGAAATTTTCTAGATGTTGAGTTTATACTTTATTTATGATACTAATAAATTCCTTTAAGGTGAAATTTGAAATAAATTGACAGTATATTTTATTAGCAACGAAATCTTAGTATTAAGTCTTAATTATAATCCGAGCTTTTCATAGATATTTTGGAAAGTAATCGTCTATGAAGAATTAGGTAAACTCATAAGGAAAGATTTAAATAAGTATAGTAATCATATTATAAAGACAGATATTTGAGTAGGCATAATTTGGATAAAAAAATAGCTCTTGACTCGTTTTGTAAACAATTTCTGAACTGTTCACTTTCTCAAAAGTCAAATTAAATTATATAAACTTAATCATTAATTATGTTGAAGTCAGTTAAAATATAAATTCCTAATCTATTGAAATGTGTAATGAAAAATGCCATTTTTCAACAAGTAAGATTGTTTCTTAAAAATAAAAATTTTCCTTTCTTCAATGTTCACTAATTAGCCCTCTTGTAAAAAACGTGACAGTTAATTGTCAATAAAACAATCATGAATTTAATGTGATTTTGTACATTTAAGGAATATATTTTCATTCTCTTTCAATTAACTTAAAATTTCTATCAGTTGTTTGAATCTAAGGCTGCATTATAACTGACTGAACTGACGACAAATTTTATGCACTTAACTTTTTAGAACTAGAAAGGTTAACAATGAACACACATTCCATACAAATACTTTTATTAAAAGTTATTAAGGTTGTAGTAAGATTTAGAATATAAACTTATGAATGAGAAGAAAGTAGGAAAATAATCTTCTGATTGCTGATATTTGAAACAGAGATTCAAAAAGAAAATGCTCTTAATATTTTCAGAGCCTTTTACTTTTGAATCTCTGATCAGGCTGAACCAACCGAATTTCTCAAGTTTAAAAAATCATGAATGAAGTCAAAATTTATAAGCAAACTTTTTGTCAGAGTTTTCAAAAAATATATATGTCAGTTATCAAAAAAAGTAATTCAGGAACAATGGTAAAATTCACAAGTCAATACAACAAGAAAAAAAAGTATGAAGGAAAAAAAATGCAAAAGTCTCACACAGAATAATGAAAAATCATAGATGAATTGAAAATTACCATACCACGCAAAAATTTCTAACCTTGTTAATTTCATCAATTCCAGATTTTGTGTCACATGTGGTATCTCGATAATGTAATATTTTGGTCAACAGGAAAAGCACAGTAGATGTCGGTGACAAATCAAGATTATCTTTTTTGATGACAAGATGTCATACTTATTGTTGTATATCAAATGCAAAATATTTTAATAAAGGATAGGAATTCTTTACATGTAAGTGGCAAAATGTTCCCAACGTATTTTGCGATGCCACTTATTACTATTTAATAAGAATTGTAATCGTCTGGAGAGATACCCTTTGACAACATTAAGAGAATACTGGAAAATCTCCGATCGAATCAACATTTTTGCGTTTCCTCAGGACTCCTCGATATCAATATCAACCTTGAACAAACTGAAACAGTAGGAAGAGATTGACAGATAGATAGTTTTTGCATAATTATAAAATTTTTCACCTTTTGTTCAATTATAGAGGTTGCTCACACGAAATTCCGAAAAAATGTCTCGAAAGTGGAATAGCTTAAAAAGAACACTAAAATAAGAGAAATAATAAATAGTTATGTCTAATGAACAGGGGGTTTATTTGTGATTTAACGAGTCTATTTTGGCGTCCATAAATATTTTAAAATTAAATCCCAGAAATGTTGAAAGGAATCGCTAAATGTTTTGCCTTTTTATAAGAGAACGTAAATCAACCAAGGTTAAAAAAAATAGAGAAAAAAAAACAGTTATAAGAAAGCTTCTTATTAAAAAAGGAACATTCTTTTCTGAAATATTTCATTGGAAAAGAATTAAATGATAACCTTCTTGGGTTAACATATATAATACCAGTGGAAAATGGAGAATAAAGGATACATTGGTTTTTAATTCACTTGAGTAAATAGACAGCTGAGTTACTAAAAGCAAATTTCTTTCATTGGATCACCAAAGACGCAATTTTAAAATGACATTTAAATATGTGCTATTTAAAAAGGAATAAGATTGTTTTGTTTATCAACTACCAAACGAGAATTGTTATATCATTGTCTTTTAAAAAATTAAAAACTATTTATAATATATGCAGCTAAATTGCTTTACATGAAGCTAAAGAAATTTTAAATTGCACTCTAAATTACATGATTTTAAAGATTTTAGTTTAACATTCATAAAATAGCACATTATATTTACATAATAATACTATTTATATGAATATAAATAAATTTTTTTCAAAATATATATATTCAACATATATATTTAATTTTTAACAGCAGTTACACTTTTAATTAAATTTACTTTACATGTTCTGTATAAATTTTTGTCGTATTTTTGGAAGTTGACTTTTTGTTGTCCTAGCTCCTTGGCCTCTAATTGAACCGTTTGAATTCAGCTTGAATCGTGGTAAGTTTTTAAGAAGTCCCTTTCAACTTTCGGATTCAAATGAATGAGCTTAAAAACTCCTTTAAAGGACAATTTAAATCCAAATTTCGTATTTTTTTCTCATTTTTTAAGCACTTTTAAAAATCTACTTTAATTTTCATTACTTTAAATATCAAGGTGAAAGATATTTGATTTTTCATTTAAATGAGATTTTCAAGCAAGAAAAAAAATTGAAACGTTAATATAAGTAAAAAAAAATTGAAGATTTGGATCCAAGCTTTTTATTATTTAGGTTTGTTTTATCTCCATTTTCTCTGTCTAAAAAATTTAGTATTTGTTGTATACCCAATGCTAAAAAAATTAAATGCACAGATTTCAATTTTTTTTCCCGTTAATACGTTCCTGTGAAGAGAAAGTCTACCGTACACATTTCTAGATCACCATTTCTATTTCAATTACTTGTTTTGTATTCAACATTTGTTACACGTTGCTAAATATTTTTACAAAAAGTTTATAGCAATTGATTTTGAATTAAATAATTGTTACATTAAGTGTTGAACTTTTTCTAAGTTTAACTATCTTCCGTATTTTGATTAATAAATCTAGAAAAATTAACTTTTAGAAAATCATAAAATAAAAATTTTTATTATACTTTGCAGTAATTCAAATATTTCTCATGGAAATATGGTCAGTAAGAAATGTTTAAAACAGAACATCCAGTTATTACCAATGTACTCTTTGTATTTAAGTAGCAAGCCTATTAGATATACGAGTAATTATGATATTTATCTTAGAACAACCATTAAAAAGGAATGACTTTTACTGACGGAATTCAGGGATGACAGGTGAGTTTCCCTTCATCCTTTGTCCACTTAAAAATCCTTCTAAAACAATCACTGCTTAATGCAAGAGGACGAATTTTAAGACTTGGAGAACCTTTTAGAATTCGAATTTGAATTGCCTAACCTAAGAGGTTATTTTGCGCTGTCCAACACTCTTATCCTAGAATATAATCACTTCAAGAAGCATTACGTGAGTTAGAAATAACTGCACATTATATGCAGTTCTCATCTTTTCTAAAGAGTTGATGACATTGAATTTTTAAGCAGATTAAAATGGTAGGAGGGGCTATCCAAAGTTAGATAAACTGTTAGTATTATTAATTCAAGAATCAAATAATGGATTTGTCATTATTTGATTAATAAAAAATTTAAATCAAAAACGGATTTGTCACTCTATTGCCTCAATTTTGTACACCACGGCTAATTCAGTCTATATGATTTAATAGGAATTCCGAACCATTAAAAACATACACATCAAAAGTAGGAGACAAAACCAATAGCTAAAAAAAAAAAAAAAAAATACAAGTCAACGAAAACAAAAATTATTCAGATCCAAGTTCGAAATTCATTGCTTTTTAGCACCTACCAAGAAGGAGTCTTAAATAAGTGGTTACCTAAAAGTGAGTATTTCAATTTATTAAAAAATAAAGTAAGCAATGCTCAAAATATGATGATTTATCAAAAAATCTAGATAATTAAAGTAATATAATAGAAAAAAAAGAAAATATTCGATTCAAGTCCCCCCGAGTCAGCATAGTTAAAAATAAGTTCACTTTTTGATTACAAATAAAATGATTGGATGAGAGATTGAGCAAAGAAAATTTTAATGAATCACACAAATAGTACGCAATGAGAACAGAGTGAGGCTTATTAACACACACATAAATAATGTGTTTCTGTATAAAATTTTCTGATCTAGGACTACATCTATAACATAGTACTAGGTTAAATTAAATTATTTGCGTTTTGAAATTAATATTCCAGTTAATTAAGGATAATGTAATAAGTTTAGCAATGGTTATTTTAACAACGCAGTTATAAAAAATTGATCTGAATATGTTTTTCAATTATATTCTTCAGAAAAAAAGAAAGAATATGAATTAGTTTACTTATTACGCGCGCGCGCAGCTTAAAATTAGATACATAGAAATGATTGAAAAGTATTTTTAAAAATTCTTAATAAGTAAATAAGCCAGAGATAAGAACACTAAGCAAAAGTCAAATTGTCATCTGATTCCTTTGTTTCAAATAAAAATATTTACACTTGTGAATTAAATTCATTTCTTAAAAGAATTAGTTTCAGAAGTTTCTTCTTTGGCAGCAGTAAGTTTTACAATAGCGTGTTGGAAAAAGAAACCATTCTTACTATGTGGAATTTTAAAGATGTGAATGTCAGCTCAGATGTCGATCTCGTTACTCGATCAAAGGTTGATGTTTCGAGATAGTTAACTGTGTTTAGCGGCATGGATCAACAGAAATAGGCTGCTGGAAATGTATTTCAATAATCTCTCTATGGTGTAATATTCTTAAAATATAAGGTTGAAAACTTCAAAATCAGGTCATAACATAATACAGTGAAAGAAATGCAATATGTGTAGAATAAAATGCATCTCTCTTAACTACTGAAGAATGGCAATGCTTTCGGAAAGAATACGACGAAAACATTAAAACCATGAATGAAAGCAAAAAAGTTAGACTTACATAAAATTTAAGGCAAAGTTTTGGAACGTTTTGATAACACAAACATATTTCTCACCAAATTTATTTTTCTCATAAACATAAGTTTGTCTAACTTTATAATCCAAATACTTTTAAATGGTCTTATATTAAAAGAAGGACATATAAAAGTGCATTGTGAAGTTAACAGGAAAGAAAGAGCTCAGTTTTAAGTGAAGAATTTTTTACTAGAAAACGAAATAACTTTCTGGGCTAAGAGTGTGTGTTTTTATAGAAAAAGTTCGGTGGTTCCAAATTCTTATGAAAGCTTTGCATCCTTTTTTAGCATTTATTTAAAATGTTATCTAGAAGAACAAAGAAAGGAATTTTCATTCAAGATGAAATTAAATTTTTTTTGTGATTTAGTTGACTAATAAAAAATTATTAAATATTTATACCAAACATTTGATCATGATATAAATAAATAAAATTTTGTAGTTTCAAACCAATTATGGATATAAAACATGAGATTTAATAAAAAAAACGAAAAAAAATTGCAAAAATTTCTAATTATTTTAAAAATAATGATAAATGCTCTTAATATTAAACAATATTTCATAAATTTTGATTAATATTTTAACAATCGTAAATTCTGCGCATTAAAGAGTAAATTTTTAAGATTTACTTAATACATAATCGAGCTACATGATATTTTATTGACCCAATCTTTATGTTTCCAATCTTTTGTGATTTCTCCAACAGGCACCTACATTTATTTTCTTCGATATTGTCACACATTGCATTTCCTACTGCATCAATTACTGCATTTCATATGAATCGTTTTTATTCTTTTAGTGTTTCTCAAGCCGAACTATCATTTGTTGCTCTTTTTTCGATTATCTGTTCCTTTTATGACAATCAGGAGACAATTTATTGAAGACCTGCCATTGAAGACGATGATTGCATCTCTTCAATTAATTCTTTTGATGGTATCTTGCTTGTGATTAATTATTATTGATTGTCTTTAGTTACACATAAATATATAATATTTTAATTTATTCGTGGATATAAAAATGTATTCGCTCTTGGATTTGTCGCAGAGAAATGATTAATTAGAATCTAGTTATCGATTAATTTTTTGAAGTGTGAGCTGACGAATGCGTTCTTAACAGGAAAGTTCCGGTCAAAACAAATTGACTGTCATTTCAAATAGATATCTCGGTAATAATCTTCAAATATTCTATAGATCTGAGGGAGATTAGTGTATTTAGACACTTTGATAGAATCTTGGATGAATATTTGGATGCTTTCTGCTCAGCATAAATTTGTAAGCTAAGTTAAACTAAACCTATTCAAATTTTCTTCAATCCAAAGAAAAGATATGTGGTCAAAACTAGTTATTTGACATAAACCTTATCGGTACAGTTGTTGCTATTGTCGTGTGCCAGCTAGGCTGGCAATATGGGGTGCGATACTCCACTTTTCCAAGTGAACCATATTTAGGTGTGGAGTCCAACTTCCTCAGTACACACATGGCATAGGTACCCGTTTATAGGGTAGGCA
This sequence comes from Latrodectus elegans, assembly GCA_030067965.1. Lineage (NCBI taxonomy): Eukaryota > Metazoa > Arthropoda > Arachnida > Araneae > Theridiidae > Latrodectus > Latrodectus elegans. Next base: position 98,075,856 of record CM057817.1, on the reverse strand, counting down.
ACCATTCACAACACATTCATCCAAGAAAAGAACAAAGACGGGATAAATAGAGCGAGAATGTACATCCATGCCCGAACCAGGATTCGAACCATATTCGCATTTAGACACGCAGACTACTAGACAAATTGGACGGCAAAATGTATTTGCAAATATTGAACTTACTTTGTTCTAGTTATAGCGAGATTTTGCAGTCCAAGAGGTCAGTTTGAAGAGTCATTCCAAGTCGATTAAGTAGATTTAATGAAACACAATTCCAAAAATATAAATTTATGTTTATTAATTAAAATATATGATTCTTATTATGTTCGAATATAGAAAATAGCTCTTAAATATTTACAATATTACAATAAATTTTATAAATGTCATTCAAAACCTCTTCATTCCATTAATTATTATATAAATACAGTAAAGCGTTATAGGTAATCAACTGGAGTAAATTATCTAAATAATACAAGTAATTATTTATTTATATTTACTGGAATTGACTATTTTTTGGCATGCTTGGGAAACTTACATTACATTTCTACTGAACTGCAGTAGAAAAGATCTTTTCCTCAAGCATAAAAATCACGTGTCCAGAACTTTGTGCTATTGAATCGGCATAGATATTATAAAACATACGAATAAGCAACACTTTTATTTTCACCGAACTGCATGATTTTAACTTGCAACTTCACATATATTGATAATACCGTTTTAACAGTTCTGAGATATTATGAAATATCTGGGATGGGATATCTTTCTAAATCTACATGGTAGGGTTTAATATACATCTTTAACAATCCATTGTAAACTTAAGAATTTATTGTTACAGGTGTCGCTGTTAATAATGGAAGTTCAATTTTGACAATCTTTCATGTTGATAAGGTTAATGGCCTTAAACATTCTTTGGTTGGAGAAGAAATTTGAATAAGAAGATGCGAGATTTAGGGATCAATTTCACTACTGAACCGTTATACTGAGTGCGTATCCAAATAATTAACAATAACTCTAGCGCCACATTAATACACCGTGATATACGGATTTGCCTTTGAATGCAAAATTTAATAATTGTGCAACACATAGAGCAATTTATTTATGACTGGAGAAATATTTGTCTACAATTAAGAGGTTAGACATCATAATGTTTGGTTAATCAGTAATGGAAGATGGTTATTTCTATTCAAAATTAACTAATTAATTTTTTTCATTAGACCAAAGAAGGGATTGAATTGTCCTAAGATACCAAACCTTCACAAATATTTTGACTTATGATTTCTATTTGTAATTTAAATTATGAATGAAGTCTCTAAAAAAAAGGAATACAAGGTGATAATTACCTATGTGGTGTTATGTAATATTACTGATCAGTTCAATAGGGCTATAAGGAAAGGAAAAGCAATTTTCCCAATTTTGAAATAAGGGAATACATTTTGAAAAATAAAATAAAAAAAACAAATTTAGAAGAATAATATCTTATTAGAAATAATTGTGAAACAATTTTAATTGGCCAATCGGGAGATATTTCCCTTTCCGTTTTAGATTCAAATTCACTGAATAATGATTACTTTTTAATAACAAATGCATTATGCAGTATTTTGGTTAAAATTTTGAAATTTTTAATGACTTTTACTGTAAAAAATTATAAAACAGTGATTTAAGTACTAATGCATTTGGATTTACTAATATCGCTTACATTATTAGTAGTGCAGTCACAAGGTGGCGCTGCTATTAGTATTAGTGTTTTTCAAATTGCCTTGAGCTCTTTAATGAATTTGCTCTCTAAGGAGAGAAAACTAGAATTAAAAACAACGTGAAGAGAAAATGCATCGCTTCTCAATATTAAATACATAATATCTATTACTCAAGACAGCAAAAATTTTTAATTTTTAAAAATGCGCGAAAGAGAAATAGGATTTTAATTAATCTCATTAGTGATTTTTTCTTCCAATTAATAGCATAATACGAATAGTGCCCCGAAATGTTTCATTCTTATTATTCTTTGTTTTTATCATTAAGTACCGTTTTTAATAAATATATTGAACATTCGTATTGTGGTTTGATATAAATTTTATATCTTTACCCGATAACACGAAATATAACTGAACAAGTTTAAATATATTTTAATATCCATTCAATATATGTTAAATTAATATAAATATGAAGATTTTAAAGGGTTACAATAACGCTACAAAACACCTTAATTTTGTATGAAAGACTAACGTTCAATTAGTTTCTTGTTTTACAGTCACATTTTACATGTAATGATTTATTCGACTGAAACTTACAGTTTGCAGCGGGTTTCGAACCCGAGATGCAAATCGAACTCACAAACTGTTGAACAAAAGTTGAGAACGCTAACTATTTAACAACCAGCTTGGTCTTTAAATTTCAGAGCAATGATAAGCATTTTTATAGAATCAAATTAATTTAATTTTAATAGCATCAATGATAAGGACCTTAAAATTAATACGTACATGAATTGGATTATCATGATATTACATTTATTAGTTATCGTAAAAGTTAGAGAAAAGATTACCAGGTACCAAACGGTGAGATGTTTTACATATTATCCTAGAAGACTTACAAACTGAGATTCAATTTTAAGCAATGAAGATTCAATTGATGACTATACTGCATCCTTCATAACACTTTTCTTTTGTTTATGAGCTTAGATTACTCTGAAAAGAAAATTGTAAGATAAATACTCATTTATCATTATATTACAGAAAAGTTTACGTTCCAAGATGGTCAAGACTGGAAAAAGTATTTCAAAAGTTATGCAAAAATATTGAGCTTCTGTTTGCCGAGAGATTATAAATCGATAAAAATTTTGATTCCTAAATATCATTGTATATTCGTTTTTGAACTATAAAAATTAGCTATCATTTTCGTTGTAAATGGAGTCTAAAATTCAACATTTGCACACTTAAGTGTACTTAATAAACGTAGTCAAGTGACATTCCTTAGAATTTACGTTGGAATTAAAAAATTTTAATAGAAAATTCCAAGCTTTTAATTTAAGGAGAGGAATTCTGAATAAATTCTTAACATTCAATACGGAGGGGGGGGGAATATTTTACTTATAAGAGTAGCAAAATTTTAAAATATTAAAAACTTCTGATTGGTATTTGCATTTGAACAAAATTTAAACATATTCAGTGTTTAAATATTATATTTAATTTTGCATAAGGATGATTATATTTTATAATCAAACAACTGATTTAACAACTTTAATTTTAAAGTAAAAATTTAATATCTTATTTATATTTTTATAATATAGTAAATGACAGTTGATAAAATGATGGTTTTAAAGTAAAAAATATATTTTAGTTAAAATTTTTTAAGATTAAGTGTTTCATTTACAAGAATCCATAGTTGAGTTCTTACAAATGATATGTATCTAATGAAAAAAAAAATCGTAATACCTTTAGAAAAGATTACATTTAATATTTTTTATTAGAATATTGCACAGAAATCATTTTACTTCCATATAGTATGCACGTATGGTTTACCGGAAACCATTCAAACCGTGTCAAAGGTTTTAAAGCAAGAGAAAAATGTCACACTCATGCACGCACAGCTGTGGATTTGATATCCAAGTACCTAATACAGTTTTACTGAGGAAATCTATTAACGATGAACTTCTTTTATGATAAATTATCAGTGTGTGAAGAGGAGTGGTCAAACATCGATGTCATTCGTTGACGAGATACTTGATGGGGTTTCACAGAAATAGGTAATTAAAAACGCCAACACAGTAAAACAAAACTGAGACTCACCCCATCAAGGCTTCATTTAGTGATTTTGGACAGCAAAAATAAATAAGAAAAAATCAATGTGTTGGCGCTGCGAGCACAGTGCCCTCCTTGAGTCATAATAAAAGAAACCGGCAGTAGCGATGTGAGAGTCGGAGAAATAATTTGTGTGTTTTATGCAGTCCTTGAGTGAGTATTAATTGAGTTAAAAACTGAGCTATTTTACATTTGTCCGTCGAGCCTAAAACTAGCAATCTATGGCTCTATATAATGGTTATGAGTGATAATTTACGCCTCTGCTGAGTATCGTAAACGTAATTGAGGTATGTGACTGAATAATTTACATATTCTGAGAATAGATCTTTATATTTACATTGAAGTATTAATAACCATTCAAAATGTTTAAAGGCGTAAAAAAAGAGATTTGATATTAATTGCTATTGAGTTAGGAGAAGGTGTCGATGAGAAAAGGACTATTTCATAATTAAACAGTATTATAAAACAAAACCAGAATTACGTGAAAGAGAAGGATTCCGTTGTAGAATTAGCAAATACGATAATTGAAGAGCGAAAGTCCGATAAGTTGCGGCAACTAGAGTTAGAGAAAATTAAGCTCGAACAGAGAAAATCTGAAGAGCTTCAACAATTACATTTAGAAAAAATTAAACTTGAAAGAAAGAAAATGGAATTAGAAATTGCTCACGTGAAAGCGGAATTTAAGTAAAATTCGGAAGGTGAAAATGTTGAAAATAATCAGCCTGAAACTTTAGATTCTCTCATAAAAAGTGTCCGTACTTTAACTATCAAAACTCCTAGTATACCTGTGGGGTTGGAGTTATTTTTTTGCACCATTAGAAAGGGCCTTTATTTCAAAAAACGTCCCTGATAAATACAAAGCGGAGATTTTGTTAAATTTGCTAGAGGAAATGGCGACTAATGTGATAACTTACATAAAGGATGACGAGTTAAATGAGTATTCTAAAGTAAAAACATTAGTACTTCGAGAATTTGAGCCTACCCCTCAATCATATTTAAAACTTTTTAGGAAAGCCCACCACCAACCAAATGAAACATACGTACAATTTGCATCGGGATTAACGACGAGCTGGGAATATTATTTACAATTGAGGAAGGTAACAGATTTCGAAACTCTCAAAGATTTAATTGTTTCGGATAAAATATGCCAGACCTTAGATAGAGAAACTACGTTTCATATTAATACGTGACAGGCTGACACACATGGTTTAAACCCTCTGAATTAGAGAAAGATATTGACTTATATTTTACTTCCCGAGGTAAGCCTTTGTCGAGAGTTTTCCTTTCGGAAGTTAAAAAGTGTGTTTTATCATATAATGAGAATCACCCAATATATAAATGCCTAGTTATAAAAATATTTCAGTAAATGAGCGTATTGAGTTTGTAAAAGCAAATGATTTCTGTTTTAATTGCTCGGGGAATAATCATAGAGTAACGACTTGTAAATCGAAGCATTCGTGCAATATCAGTAAGTGGCGTCATCATGCCACACTTAACTTGCAGTCAGAGCAAAAACAAGAACGTTTATCGGCTAACGTGAATGTAAATAATCTCAATGCGAAAGTGAGTTTCTTCCCCATCCCCACAGCTGCAGAATTCGTTCCTACTAGTAATAAACAAGAGCCATGAAGTCGGGATCAGAATTACTTGGCCGCGACTATTTATACTTCGTCAACAAATTCGAAGTCTGTACTACTTGGCTCTTTTATTTGTTTTTTCTCCGATGAATTGGGAAATGTTTTACGAATTCGTGGTTTATTAGACGTTGGAGCCAGAGATAATTTTTTGAGTAAAAGTTGCGTTGACAAGATTAATTTAAGAATGAAAAAAATAAATATTGGAATGTCTCTGACAATTAAATCTAAATTTAATGCTACGATTGTAAATGATATAAGAAATTTTGAATTAGATTTAGAATTTTTGAGTGTTCCAAGTGATACAAATTTGAACCCTTTAAGGCAAATTGATATTTGCGTTACGTTGTTAAAAACATTAAGTTAGAGGATTAGGGATTTAATGTTCCAGGTCCAATTGATTTAATTCTGGCAGCAGAATTTTTATTGTGACTATTGAAGCCTTATACAATTTACCCTACTAATACTAAATTAATATTAGTAAACACAGTATTCGGATTTGTAGTGATTGGTAGTGTACCAAAAATAACTGAGACTAATGTACACTGTGGTCTTATAAACGAGGTGCCGAATTAAACAAAATTATGCGGAATTTTTGAGAAATAGAACAAATTGAAGAAACACAGAAATTTGAAACTACTAAGAGAATTGAAGCAAATTGTCATTTTATAAAAATTCTTAAAAGGGATAAATCAGGAATATTTGTGGTACAGATACTATTTAAAAAAGATCCGAAATTACTGGAAGTGTCTAGAGAGTTTGCAGTCAAAAGATAAAATTCCTTGTGGAATAAGTTAGAGAAGAATACAGAACTTCTGGTATTATATCGTCAATTTATGAGTGAATATGAGTGCTTGAATCATATGCAAGTGGTTTCTATGACGCAAGAACCTAAAGTGGTCTACTATTTACCTCAGCATGCAGTTAATAGACCACAGAAAACGAGTAAGAAATGTAGAGTTGTCTTGAACGCTTCACAAATTACTTCAAATAGTGAGACATTAAATTCCATACAGCTAAATGGTGGTGTAATTCGAGAGGATATATTTGTTATAATATTGAGGTTTTGAAAATATCTTTTTGCTTTTACTACCGACTTTCAAAAAATGTATAGAATGATTTGGATTGATCCTGCACAAAGAGGCTTTCAAAGAATTGGAAGGAAAGATAAAAAGGAAGCGAATATTAAAACGCATCAATTATGCCCAGTGACGTATGGAACCACTAGTGCACCATATTTGGCTCAGAGATGTCTTCAGCAGTTAGGTACTGATGGAAAACGGAAATTTCCATTGACTTCTCAAGTAGTACAGAAGGATATGTACATGGATGACATATTGAGTGGAGGGTCCAATTTAGAAAGTGTAAAGTGTCTAAAGCAAGAATTAACTCAAATATTTATAACTTATGGAATAGAACTACACAAATGGCAAAGTAAGTGCCCAGAGTTAAGAGAATTTTCTGAAGATTCAAATGACTATAGCTTTAATCAAACAAAAACTTTAATCAATCAAACAATGTGCCCAAAAAAGATGCTTCTATAGTTACGAAGAGAGAAATTTTGTCCATAATTGCCCGAACATTTGACCCACAAAAGACCTCTGCTTATAAAGGCTAAGGTTTTTATGCAACGTCTGTGGAATTTATCAATAGACTGGGATGAAAGACTGTCATCTCGAGAATTTGAGCCTACCCCTCAATCATGCTTAGAGCATTTTAGGAAAGCCCACCGATAACCAAATGAAACATACGTACAATTTACATCGCGATTAACGACGAGCTGGGAATATTATTTACAATTGAGGAAGGTAACAGATTTCGAAACTCTCGAAGATTTAATTGTGTCGGATAAAACATCCCAGACCTTAGATAGAGAAACTACGAGTCTTATTAATGAGACAGGCTGACACACATGTTTTAAACCCTCTGAATTAGGGAAAGAAATTGATCTATATTTTACTTCCTGAGATAAGACTTTGGTGGAAAACTCAAAATTTAATAAATTGTCCGAGTCAAAATACACGTCGATAGTTTTCCTTTCGGAAGTTAAAAATAATAAGTGTTTTATCATGTAATGTGAATCACCCCATAAATAAATGCCCTAATTATAAAAATATGTCAGTAAATGAGCGTATTGAGTTTGTAAAAGCAAATGATTTCTGTTTTAATTGCTTGGCGAATAATCATAGGGTGACGACTTGTAAATCAAAACATTCATGCAATATCTTGAAAGATTTACTTTTTTCTACTAACAACTAAAAATCAAAACTAAGCATTGAGAACAACTTCAATATCTAAAGGTGCAAAAGCTCGAATAATTTTGTATATATTTTAATAAATACTTATACAATATTTACATAAAAAGAATAGGCTAAGAGCCTCTTAAAATCTAAATTCAATAGAAGAAAACATCTTAGGATGTTAATCCCTTCAAAAAAACCTATACGCACATATTACAATCGAACAAATTCTAAAAAGTAAAAAATTATTTTTTCAACAAAAAAACATCACAAAATGAATATAAAATCTAACATGACAATGAAGCCATCTATTGACAATAAAAGTTAACAAACATATTTCGCCACTCGCTCCCCAGCTGAATTCTGACAGGAGTTCATCTAATCAAATAAATTCATAAAAAAAAAAAAAAAAAAAAAAAAAAAAAAAAAAATTCACACTTTAAGAAGCAAAATTTCTGTCAATCAGATTTTTCAAAAATGCAGTACAAAAAAAATAGTAATGTAAATACTTAAATTAAATTACATCAATATCAACAATACTTTTCAATATCTAGAGTATACAAGAAACATAAATATTTTATCTAAAAATCAAATAGGAAGGCATTTAACAAATTAAAAATTAAAAAGAATTATTATCAAAATAAATACAAATATTAAGAAAGTGTGTTATTAAACAAATTCAAATTATTCAATTCAATATTTAAATAAAATTAAAAAAAGAGATATGAAATGTTAGAGTTCAATATAGTTCAAGAGGATATAAATGTTGTGTAGTTCGTTTCAAAGTCCCATTTCCGGTTTTTAATTCGTAGGATCGGACTTTGCCGTCACGTCCAGAAACGGCTTTAATAATTCTGCCTAGTTTCCATAACAGTTTGTTTTTGTTATCTCCTTGAATCAGCACATCACCTAATTTTAGTTCGGGTTTAAAATCAGGATTTTTTAAAGAATGGGCAGTTTTATATATATATATATATATATATATATATATATATATATATATATATATATATATATATATAAGATCTAACAAATATTGCTGTTTACATTTACTCCACAATTGTTTTAACAGCGTTTCCTGATAGCGCTTTCCTTTTAAGATAGTCTTTCTTGTTGTTTCGCTGTTGATAATTTCAGCGAAAGTTAGAGAGTCTTTAGGATCATTTTGTCCAAAGTTCAGGAAATGCATTGGAGTCAAGGGTTGTGGCTCATCATTCTCATTATAAAAGTAGCTCAAAGGTCATGAATTAAGAACAGTTTCTACCTCGACGAGTCGAGTAGACATTTCCTCCAATTATAACAACGCTTTTCCCATAACTTTCCTCAAACAAATTAATAAATTAAACAAATTGCGAAATTGAAATTAAATGCACTTTTAGTTATGATTTATCATTTGGCAAATGTTAATTTGTTTCCCTTTCATTTAAAAATCATTTAAGAAAATATAAAATCTAAGAATACTTGGATAATAGGTAACAAATTAATAATTGATTCTATATCTACTAATAAATAATAATAATTAATACTCGATAGATAAACTTTTTGATGTACTAATGTGGCTCTTTAATTAACACCTACTTGTCAGAAAGCGCTAAGTATCACTTAATGATTTATGAGAACTTAAAGATGAGAGCATGGATGTATCTTTTCTTATAATGAAAGGTGTTACCATATCCAACAACATTGCATACAATTTTTCATTCATTCTCATGTAATTAAAGAAATCTTTATAATCCGACTGTATTTCTGTGATCAAATTTAGACGTGAAAGAGTTTCACGCTAGTGCAACCAATTTTTTTCCCATTTCTTCTTTTTTTATTGTTTGTTTTCTTTTCACCATCATCACAGTCCAAAGCAACAGCCAATAATACTTATGTGCCTAATTTACTCATGTTACTTAACTTACTATGATAAAATTTAATGGCATACGTTACAAGCAGACAAATGAGTACTAGAATAAAAACTAAAAAGACACATAAATACGTGAAGTCATAAAAGTGACTGAAAAACTCTTTTAAATGATTGAAATTGTTGGCGATTTTCGATTTCCATTTACAAGGAACACATTTTAAGCCAAAAGCAATAAATGTTGAAAAATGGCACCCTTAAAAATAACCCACTCCAGATGTACCTCCTCTACTGTGGTCAGCAGAATTTGAGGGAAGCCTGTGCTTAATTACCCCCTCCAACAATGTTATCGTATGGCGGGCTTAAGGCTCTTCCAGACCTACATGAGAACTTCTGTTGTCTTGTCGCCCCACCTGGTGTAAGTTCTCAAAGCTTGTAGAGGGGAGTATCCCAAACATTATTATTGGTTGAAATTGCTTGTCAATCAATCCTTCGAAGTTAGGGAGTCTGCCAGAATTGGCGCGTTATATCGTGAAAAATTAAAGTACTAACGCCATAAAAACAGCCAAAAAGAGAGATTTAAATTTGCTCCTAACAGATGTTTACCTCAAATTACCCTCAGGGTTCTTAGAATAGGGGTTGGGGAAAGTGGGTCAGTGCAAATGCTCAACAAACTGACACCGGAATTACCTGTTGCTGTCTTATGGAAAATGAGCTGCCAGTGATTCTAAAGAAAATATTATTTATTTATATTTTAGAGTTCGGTTTTTATTATTCGCAATAAAATATATGAAGACAAATTGCAAATGTTGAGTGATTTTACAGTTACTAATTAAATGGTCAAAAATGATTATCAGAATTCAAATCAAACCTAAAATACTATATGAATGATTAAAAATATATTTTTTTAAGTGCCTTGGTTCAATTTCATTTTATGAGACTTGATCCATTGACTTAAGATGCTTTTGAATATGAATGAAACAAATAATTAAAAACTATTATTTTCAAAACTAACTCAATATAAAAATATTTAATTTTTTTCAAGTTTTTTTTTAAACTAACACACACACACACACATATACATATATATTCTAATTATATAAAAATAGATGAAATGATTATATAAATAATTACAGTTACAATATATATTTTTATGAAAATAACGTTACGATTTTCTATCTATCTATCTATATAATCGTATCGTAATTTTCATAAAAATATTAATAAAAATACTGTAATTATTTATATAATAATTATTACATCTATTTTATATAATTGGAATTACTTAGAGCTTGAAAGAGAGATTCATCTCTTATCTTTCATCTCACAAGTCCCTAACTTTATTCCTCTATATAAATAAAATTAACTAAGTTATAATAAGAAGTACACGTTTTTTAAAAACTTGATATTCTGGTGTAAAATGTGTTGTGAAATTTACTTTAATTCTGAAGATTTTATAACTCTTCAGTTATTTTATTAGATATTTTCCCCTGGCTTGATAAAAACAAAATTAGATTAGCACTAAATATGCCTTATAAAAACACACACGTAAATTAGATTAAAATAAGTTTAGAGTAAAATTGTGAGAAATATAAATTAGGTTTGTATTTGTCAACGAATAATCAAATGCAAATGAAACTTATAGCATACGAGAAAAATATAATTTCACAGTAATACGAGTAAAATATAATACAATTTCATAAATTAGGTTTATTTGTCAACAAATAATCAAATGCAAATACAACTTATAACATACGAGAAAAATATAATTTCCTTGTAATACGAGTAAAATATAATACAATTTCATGAGCATATGGGAAATTTAGTTAATACTTTGAAATATATATGAGGTAAAATAGTAATTAAAATATAAATCTGTTAATAATGTAAAGAAATGCGCTTGAGCAATTCACATTTCATGAAGGAAAAACAGAAACTATATATATATATATATATATATATATATACACACACACACACACACAAACACTCTATATACAAACATAAACATACAAATTCGTATAGTTAAACTTTTTTTTTTTTGGATTTTAATTTTTCAGCTTTTTTTTGTCTTTTTTTTGTTTGCTCCTCAATTATGTAAGTTGGATTTCTTATGTCCATTGATCTAGGATAACGTGGATCGATTAGTTCTGGCAAAAGACAGTCAAAATAAAAATCATTTAATTTAGTTTTCATTTGTGTCTCCCAAAATACATCATCTCTAAAAATAATTTCAGTTTTAATTCCTTTTGGGGACCAAATGGCAAACCAACAAAAGTTTCTTTCACTAATATGTAATTGTCCTTGGATTTGATAGTAAAATATATGATTTTTATTTATGCCAATAATTTCTTTTGTTTTTCCATCTTTTTGCCAGAAATTGAATTTTGATTTCTTTATAAATTCATTGGGATGTATATCGCGACATGTATATGGGCATTTAATTTCAACAATACCCTCTTTGCCAATTATTCCATCTGGCGGGGCAGCTAAATGAGGCAAATTTTTATCTATGAATATCCTACATGGTTCTATTTTAAGTCCTATTTTTTTTTCTAGTTCGAGAATGGCAGTTTTTTCATGAATAATCCCGTATAAAATTGCTTCATTTTTTACGTTAGAGTATAGTATTGTTTTTACTAAATTTTGACATCCTGTAGAGGGTAACTTCCGACATACAGCACCAAAATTTGACGCTTCATACGATTTTTCATCGATTTCCTTGTAGTGGAAAGATGAAGTTTTCTTTTCGTACTGTAATCATTTTTTTTTCATGTTTAAAATAGACTAATTTTACAGAGTTTAATTACTGAGAAAAATATCCAAATACATTTAAAATGGTAAAAGTGTTGAAATGAATTTACGAAAATTTTGAATTTTCGGAAAACAGCATTCAACATCAATTGAGAAATGCGTCAAAGTGAACAATATGTTCAACAGAATCTTGCGGTTGAATAGTTTGGAATGGCTGCATTAGAAAGCTGTTTGGAGACGGTATTGTACTGCGTATCCCATCTTAGTGACAACAACGTGATTGATGATTTAATTATTGTTGTAGCCATACAGAGAAAGAGAAAGTCGTTCAATCACACTATTTCTAGACTAGTCACTTTTAGCATATCTAATTGATTCTCTATCTCCTTCCTGATATTCTCTCTCAAGCATTTCTACTCGAACATCAATACTATAACTTCAGTTACATATTTTATATCGCCTTAAGTGCTACAGGATATTTATTCATTCTTTTGATATTTTATTACTTTTATTCCTTTTTTGTCAAAAATAATGTCATTTGCATTACGCAGGACAATATTCTTCTTAAATAAATTTCGTGAGCATAAAATGATTCCCCTAAGAGCATTGATGTCATCTGTATTGTAGTGTGTTGTAATGTATTGTTATCGTTCGTTTGGTTATTGAAATGCTTTTATGTTTTTCCGCTGAAGTTATACTACAAACCCAATTTTTTTTTTCAAAGATATATATAATTTTTCAAATTTAAAGTGTTTAATTTCTTATCAGACGCAATATGCTGGTATCGTATGCTTATTAATTATACCTTATAATGTATTTTTTTTTCATGAAATAAGTTGAAAATGAAATTAAATGTCCAAATGTTTGTAAAGGTAAAAGCTCAATAATTTTGAAAAATGATTAAAAATCAAATTAAAATATTTGTCTCACTATTATTCTAATAAACTTATCGTTCTTATTATTAGATATTTTATTTTATAAGAAATATATATGTATATATATATATATATGTATATATATATATATATATATATCTATATATATATATATATATATGTATATATATATATATGTATATATATGTGTATATATATATCTATGTATATATATGTATGTATATATATATATATATGTATATATATGTATATACATATATATATACACATATATATATGTATGTGTGTGTGTCTATTGTAAAATGCATTCTTTTACATCTTCACACATAAAGTAGTTTAAATTTTTAATACAGAGTTAGTCTTATTTCAAAATCGTAGTATATAATATAATTGAACAAGGTAACACAAAACAGTTTATAATATTTCATTTTGAAAATTTACTTAAATGAAAATAATCAAAGTTGATTTAAAAGTACATATCATAGCTACTTTTCCAACGCTAATAAACAGAAATCTAACATGTATTATTTACAGATGCCTTTTCTATTTCATGAGTGAGAAAAGCTAATTCGTCTTGCTGGATTTGGAATTGTTTACCAACCACAGGGTAAAACAGCGGGAATCATATGAGGAGAAGTTTTTCTCAGAAATGTCTCCTTCTTTAGGTTACCGTAGTGAAGTAGAAAACTCAGCCAAGTTTGGCTTTAAAAACTTTCCAGTTTCATAGGTGGCGTTGTGTACAGAGGTTGTTTTTCAGAAATAAGAATGAGTTTGATTTGTAATCAAAATTCGTATCAAAATATTAATGCAATCAAAAATATTTTTAGCTTAAAAAAACAAAAATGTTCATTTTGTAACTGTACGGAGAAAAAAATGAAATATCTTTAAACCAAATTTTGTACAGCCTCAATGAAATTAGAAGTTGGTTAAAATTTACTTGGATAGAGATAATTTGACATTTTAAAAATATTTTAAAGAATTTTAAACGCTAAAAATGGAAGTCAAAGTGACAGTAGCTCTGTTTTTTGTAATTTGCAAAAGACCGGAAGTTTCTATCATGAAAATAGCACTTGTGATACATTAAAATATTATCCATAGGATTAACATAGAATTCGATTTTCCCCAATGGAGGTCTAGCAGGGCCTTAAGTCAATGGAACCTTATCGAAGTCTAAAAATACAAATGCATGAAGGTCCATTTCATCCCGACACAATAACTCTTCTATCAGGCAAACCAACGAATAATTTTAGATTTCTTTTCAACGAAATGATAAAAATAATTAGAAATCTTATTAAAAGTGTATTATGTTCCATGCGACCTATTTTTGACAACCAGCTGATAATTTTGAGCCTTGGACAAGTAACGAGACCGTCATCTTAACTGGAACTATCTTCTTATAGCTTCTACCTCAAACTAAGATAGCAACACTGATGCTACGCCCTTTCAACTCAGAATTAGATTATTTTCCAGTGCCCGACTGCAAATATTTCTTCTTATTCCCCTTTGAGTAGTCAAAGGGGGAAATTTTAAGGATCTTTATAGGGTGAGGCATCCAGTGGAGTTGTTATTATGACATCGAAGGTAGATGGGAATTTGTTGTTAAGAAGCAGGGACCAAAACGAAGACCCCAGACATGGCCTGCCACCTCCCGAAGTATCATGAATTAGGGAGAACATAGCGACCACCATATATTTTACGAGTTCTAACCACCATTAATGATCACTACGGATCTTCCATAGAGGAGGGATTCGAACTCACTACATTCTGATAACGGTGCTCTAAACAGCCACGGTCTCCTGAATCAGACATAAACCTGGCTAATGAAAACACAGCATTTCCTTACAAGTGCACTGTGGGCTGCAGTGACCTGGTTGGTTAGGACGTCGTTCTCATTATCAGAAAGTACACGAGTTTGAATCCTGGCTTAACCGAATATCCGTAGTGCTCGCGAAAAGTGTCTGCGGCACGTTAAATAGGTCGTATTCGCTATGTCATCCAAGTGAAATAATACTTCTAGAGGTGTCAGGGCAAGTACTGGGGATTTCCTGCCTGATCCCGGCTTCAAAATCAGGAAGACTCCACTCGGTTGCTTCTGTCTAACTGGTGCAGCCCAACTCATCATACTGGTGCAACGACAACAAGTATACTATGACCAAAAATAAATAGGTAGATTTATTATTACATAAGTAATATAAGATGATATTTTTAGTAGCTACCATGATAAAATTCATTCAAACCCCATTCCATTTTAAAAAATTTTTAATTAAAAGAGAAAACAATCTTACTTGATTCTGTACCAAAAAGGTATGGTACCATGAAATGAGTATCAAAATCGTGTGGAACTTCAGAATTTAACATTTTTGTACCACATGACAAGAATGATGTGGCAGAATATAAAGTTAAATTTATTTTTTTATTCTTCTCAATTTTTCACGGTAATATGTGGATCATTTAAAAAAAAATGACTGCATTTTTTTAATTTTTGTATAGAATGATAAAAAGTGTAATTAGCTAAATGTAGTTTAATGAATAGTTATTAAAGTAAACTATTAAGAAACAGTTTGCTTTATGTAACTTTCAACCATTTGCGATTTCAGCAATTAAAATAACCTTAATGTGGTATCAAAGAAATTTAATTTTTACAAATGTTAATCATTTTTATCCGAATCAAAATCCTTAGCTGTAATGAAACTTAAAATTAATATTTTCTTTCTGCAAAGCAGAGTGCAGTTCTGTGAGCATCATCGATATATAAGAAATGACGTTATGCAACACATGAGAAGCGTGTTCATATATTATGAAATATACTCACACAAAATAAAAGAATCTCCTAAAGAAACTATAATGAATTTGATAAATATTTTAAGTTCTAGAACATTTTTCAGTAATAATAATCAATTTTAAACACCTTCTCAAACTTTCAAAATACGATACTCAATGAGTATGAATTTCATTTCATTTTAAACTGTTTCGTATAGTTATCAGTTTCTTAGAAATATATTAAAAAGGTTTCGGTTGTGCAATCAGAATGCCTTTGAATTCATTCAAGGGACGAGTTTTAATAATAAATATCCAAACATAACATTTTTTAAATGAATTCAGAGATTTTTTATTCCTTCAAACATGAAACCCATTCCTTCAACTTTTTCGATAATTCTCCAAAATGTGGAGCAAGAAAGTATGCTTCAACATTTAGCATTTAATTGTTTATAATTAAGCTTTATGTTGGAGAATGACTAGACTCTTTTTCAAAATTGTAAGGAGGCATTTCTTCTTTTGAAATGATTTTTTCATAATTCTAACCACATCTTCTCACGAAAATTATAGCTGGCTGATGTCTTTTAATTAACATCAAATTAATGAAGCGCCTGGACTGTTTGGATGAAAAATTTCTCTCTGACTGAAGAAAAGATCCCTCTACATATCTTTTGAATCAAAATTTCGATATCCTGTGTTTCCTTATCTAATGAACACGGATAAATTGCATGTCTAACTTATTATGAGGGAAGTAAAACTTTATTTACCTTTCATACTAATTATAGTTTTCGCAATTACTTATTCTAATCGATTACTTAGTTTAGTCAGTAGGAATGAGTCCTCGTATACAAGAACTGTTAATCGGGCTGCAAATACAACTAACTTCAATATTTATCACTTATTAAAATTAAAATTGAATTTTAAAACTAGTGTAAAATCTCTCTTTTGTTTCTATACGGCAGTACAGTCTGGGAAATTTATGCACCCAACATAGGCGAGAACATCTCATAGATTTTTAATCTGATTCATTTCGAATGAATACGTGATCCACTCCAAACACACAATTCTCTCACTCTCCAGATAGTGGTCAAATTTGATCACTTTTAGCGACGTGCATTATCTTCAATTAAAACGAAATCAGAGCAACCTGCAGAATACAATTTTACAACGAAGTCTTTGACCTAACCCCGCTTCTACATAATCGTGTCTATGGATATGCAGTTCCATGTGAAATTCTCACCAGGCGATAGTGCTTACTCTTCGAAACGCATGATGTTAGTGATGTGGAACACATTTCCTCATGGATTTCGCGAATATAGAAACTTGTAGAACTCGGGTGCATTACATGTAGCTTTCTGTGCACAGTAAATGCAGAAATTGCCTTACCATTGCTTGTTCTATCGATAAATAGCTAATGTGAAGAGATCATTACTCCGCTTAGATTAATAGGAAAATATTAAATCTTGCTTGGGGGTCTAAGTTCTTAAATAAGTGGATACAGATCTTTGTTGGACTGTTATATTATATATATATATATATATATATATATATATATATATATATAATTTAGAATTTTTTCTATAATCGTGAAATGGCAGAATGACAAACGCTGAAAAATCAAGCAACATACGAAATTAACTGTTTTCTTATTTTTGACACTGCGCAATCATTCAAAAATCTTTCATTCATTTTGGATAATTGAATTGGAAAAAATTCGTATACTAAAATTTATATTACTTTTAACAAGACTCCTCTTGTAACCTTGCACAACGATGTTATCTTATGTGATTGGGGTATTTTTACATACACTTATAGACATAAAATTCAGATTAGTTATTACTAATAATTTGCATAATTCTATCTACTTCTGCAGTGAATTAAGGCCCTTAAATTCAAATGTGCTTCTAAAATTAATATTTTTTCTGAGTGCTCAATCATTAAAGAATATGTGTAGCTTAAAAAATTGCATTACTATTTTCCAATGTATTCCTAATAAAAATAGGGAGAACGTGAGAAATATTTTCTTGTACTTGAAAAAACAATAAAATTCTATCTTTGTACTTTAGAAAATTTATACTTTTCTAATTTACTATACGAATACAACTTGAGAGTCCTTTATCTTAAAAAAGTCAATGAATTTACATCATTTTAATTTTTCTCTGAAAGTGTTATTTCGCTCTCGCTCTATTGTGAAATCAAAATATGCTGTCTGAACAAATAATTTCAAAAAATTCAGAAGCGAAATGCCCTTTTTTCTTTCTCTGGCTAACTTATTATCCTTATTGAAGTTTATATATTAGTTTTATTGTATGTAAAATGTTAAAAAAAAGTAACAGTACATAATAATAGAATTATATGTGATGCAAATTGTCAATAAAATGAAGGAACCATTTGTATTTTCTTAATCATTGATAGATAATTTTCAATTGATAAAAAAAATTACGAAGATTCTCCGTAAAAATAATTGTAAGTGAAATATTCCACAAGAAAAAACTTCAAATTTTTATTTCATTTTAAGACTTTTATTAGGACAGTTAATAAAATATTTCCTTCATGTTTATGAGTAATTATAATAAAAAATTTTGTTCACATATTCAAAATATGTCCTATATATGTAAATTCGCACATAGCTTTATATTTTATCCATACCGGTGTGATTAAAGCATTGCCATACATCTTGATAGAAGTGGTTAAGGACCAATAGATTATTTTTAAGCGAATTTGTCAGTAATGACCGTAAGGATCATTCTTTCAAGTTGAACTTCATAAATTGCATGAAAACTTTCTTACGATTTTGTTGAATTACACAATATATTAACGCTTTAATTTGTTTTATATTAAGAAATATGCTTACAGGTATATTAAATTTTAATTTTGTTTTACAGTTGATAAGGATAATTCTATCGAATAAAAATAGTTGTCTAGTGTTAAAATGAAACTTTCTATGTTTAATTACCAAACAAACTTTGTTCTAAGAGTAAAACTTCACCTCTAAGACTTGAACACAAATTGTGTTTGCGTAGAAATATCTAGTGAAATCTTAATATTTTTAAATAGAATTAGGAGTTTTGTGTGTGTGTGCATTTTAAAAATCATCCATTTGTTGGTTTTTATTTGAATCTTGCTTACTCCTTAAAATTTTATAACAGAGAATTTTATTTTATTCTATTTTATGGACTTTTAGCTAATCAATCAAATAGATTTACCGAAAAAAATTTGCGTTGTCAGAGAACTTAATAACTGCAAGTCGCTGGCATTGATCTCATTTAAGCAGAACTTTTAAGAAATGAAGGATAGAAAACACTGGAATTCTCAAAAAAAAAAAAAAAAAAAAGGTAAAGTATTTGGTGGTAGAAACTATAGAAGGATATAATTTTCCTTTTGTATTTGCAACAAAGTTTTCTCAAAATTTCTCAACTTTCTTGAATTTTGTTACATAGTTAATAACTACGAATTTTATGTTCTAGTAGGTACTCAGTTTTCTCCTAAATATGCGGCTTTAATTTTACCATTGTCACTATCACTTGCTGTTCCTGATTAGCGCTTGCTAACATTGTGTAATCACACTGATCTGTTTGTCAATGTGAATGTGCAGTTCGTCCTATCTTTATACTTCATTCTTATACTCTTTCAAATTTGGATATTTGTTAGTAAGTAATATGAGAATGGATCTTCTAGCGAGAACTTGTTACATAACATGCGTAAGATGCCTGCAATATATAAATTTTACCATCATATTGCAAATAGTTTTTTTTTTATGTATGAGTTGAATGGGCGATTTTGATGGCAAAAAATATGAATAGTTGAAATACAAGAAGTTTAACCATTAGATTGAAAAGCATTCCTTAAATACATATTCTAGAAGTGGAATTCTTAATCTTTGAAATTTCCATCCTTCATGTGTGTTCAATTGAACGCTTGCTTGTTCGACCAAAATGTCTTGGCTTATAAAGTTTCATTGCATTCAAGTAGTTCATATTTAGTACACTGGTTCGGTTATGTAAAATTTCTTCCTGAATAATTCACATTAAAAGTTTGATGCTTTAAACTATTTTTTCAGTAAAAAGTGTTTTAAATTTTTTAGAGATTAAATTGTTTTTCTTTATATAATACATTTTAAATTATATAAAATGCAAAATTAAAAAGAAATCTTATTATATGTTATCTAAGAGTTATTAATCAGGACATGTTTTATTAAAGACTAAAATGTGCATGACTCTCTCATCCTGAAGTTGAAGTAAACATGAAGAGGAAATTTCTTATTGGGTTGTTTCCACCAAAATAATCAATTGTGGAAAAATGTTTGGGAGTGTATTACTTGAAAAACAAAACATTTTTGGAAATGTTCAATGAATTAAGTGATTTTTAAACATTAATTTCGTATTAAAATATGTATCGTAAATAATAAATATATAATATTAATAATGTATATATGATTAAAATGAACTTTTAATTTTTCTCTGTAAACTATAAGGGGAACTATACTACCAAATGAACTATAATATAAAATGATTATCAATCTTTTTTTTTAAAAAAAAAAAAAAAAAAAAAAAAAAAAAAAAAAAAAAAACTAATTTTAATAGAAAAATGTCTTACAGTTTTAAAACGAATCTATAATGTATAAGTAGAGGAAATATTTTGAGAAAAACTTTTAAAGTAAAGCGAGAGTCTATTATGATTAAAGTTATACATTTATTGCCCATTTATATTATTTACGCATTAATATATCATAGGTTTGCATTATTTTAAATTAGGAAAACTTTATGGCAGTTTAAAAATAAGATAGAGCTGTAAAAGTTTGGTAGACTTTTTTGAAAACTTATTAGAGATGATTAGTTATAATAATTTGTTCTCTTTACTTGTATTTAAAAAATTCTGTTAACAAAATATATATAACAATCACTTAAGTTTGAAGACTCAAAAATGTGAGTAATCTTGATTTACAAAATAATTTCACTTTTATATAGATAATTTCCCAGGAGCTTGGTAAATTTCACTTAAAAAGTAAAAAAATAAAAATAGTATCAATACGATTAATGAAAGTGCATCTACATAACTTAAACAATACTTGTTTTAATTTCTTACTTATTCTGGAAACTTTCAATTATTTCAGGGTTATTACTTAAAGCACTAATTATATAGGTTAAATATATACCTAAGATATATTTTTTAAAATCATTATTCATGTTTCTTTCTGCTTCTGTAAATCAAAACGAAACATTTTGGAAAGATAATTTAATAAATTTGTTTGAAAGAATTCAATAAATAGTTAACACGGATTCAATTTCTAGTAGTAACTAGTTATTTTTTCATCCCTATTGTTAATTTATTAAATTCTACAGGGGAAAAAAATTCCAAAGTTTTCTTTGACTTCTTTTACTACAAATGTTTAATGAATTATCTAATGTAAAATATAAGTTCATATCAAAATCTTTAGATTTGTTTGCTGATATTTTATATTGAAATTAGAACTAAAGTTTGAAATATTAAGATAAATGCTGTACATTAGTTAAAAATTTCCTGTGCACAGATCTATTAAATGAACTGGGAAAGGAAATAATCGTAGTTTGAAAGGGAATGTAGAATAGTAGAAACACAGATGAGAAAATGACTTGACTGGTTCTAGAATTTTCTGAAAGTAAATATGTAGATGAATTATCATTGGAATTGAAATATACTTAATAATTTCCTTATTTGACATATTTACGTAAAAATGAATGCATCTCCGATTGATATATATTTATTGGTTGATTTGGCAACTGAATGATTAGAGTTCTGATCTTCAGATTTGTGGGTTTGAATCGAGTGTCGATGTTTGTATTAATTCAAACAGTTTCTTTAATTCTGTAAGGTTATTACAAGTCCATGTCAAATTAGCTTTCATTTTCAAATTGTGTCCACAAAGTGACAAACAAGCTAAACACTTATTTTTATAACTGAGATAAAATTTACATCTGCTAAAACAACCGCAATAGATGGTATAATTACGAACTCAGGATTGAAAATGTGAATATTTTCATGTTATACGGTTAAGGCCCTGCTAGACCTCCGTTGGGGAAAATCGAATCCTATGTTAATCCTATGGATAATATTTTAATGTTTCACAAGTGTTATTTTCATGATAGAAACTTCCGGTCTGTTGCAAATTACAAAAAACAGAGCTACTGTCACTTCGACGTCCATTTTTAGCGTTTAAAATTTTTTCAAATATTTTTAAAATGTCAAAATATGTCCATCCAAGTAAATTTTAACCAAATTCTAATTTCATTGAGTTTGTACAAAATTTGGTTTAAAGATATTTCATTTTTTTCTCCGTACAGTTACAAATGAACATTTTTTTTTTTTTGAGCTAAAAATATTTTTGATTGCATTAATATTTTGATCCGAATTTTGATTACAAATCAAACTCATTCTTATTTCTGAAAATCCACCTCTGTACACAACGCCATCTATGAAACTGGAACATTTTTAAAGCCAAACTTGCCTGATTTTTCTACTTCACTACGGTAACCTAAAGAGGGAGAAATTTCTGAGAAAAACTTCTCCTCATATGATTCCCGCTGTTTTACCCTGTGGTTGGTAAACAATTCCAAATCGAGCCAGACGAATTAGCTTTTCTGACTCATGAAATAGAAAAGGCATCTGTAAATAATGCATGTTAGATTTCTGTTTATTAGCGTTGGAAAAGTAGCTATGATATGTGCTTTTAAATCAACTTTGATTATTTTCATTTAAGTAAATTTTCAAAATGAAATATTATAAACTGTTTTGTGGTACCTTGTTCAATTATATTATATACTACGATTTTGAAATAAGACTAACTATGTATTAAAAATTTAAACTCCTTTATGTGTGAAGATGTAAAAAAATGCATTTTACAATAGACACACACACATACATATAAATATGTGTGTATATATGTATACATATATGTATATATATATATACATATATATTTATACATATATATACATACATATACATATATATATATATATATATATATATATATCTATATATATATATATATATATATATATATATATATATATAAATATATATATATATATATATATATATATATATATATATATATATATATATATATATATATATATATATATATTTCTTATCAAATAAAAAATCTAATAATAAGAACGATAAGTTTATTAGAATAATAGTGAGACAAATATTTTAATTTGATTTTTAATCATTTTTCAAAATTATTGAGTTTTTACCTTTAAAAACATTTTGACATTTAATTTTATTTTCAACTTATTTCATGAAAAAAAAATACATTATAAGGTATGATTAATAAGCATACGATACCAGCATATTGCGTCTGATAAGAAATTAAGCACGTTAAATTTGAAAAATTATATATATCTTTGAAAAAAAAATTGGGTTTGTAGTATAACTTCAGCGGAAAAACATAAAAGCATTTCAATAACCAAACGAACGATAACAATACATTACAACACACTACAATACAGATGACATCAATGCTCTTAGGGGAATCATTTTATGCTCACGAAATTTATTTGAGAAGAATATTGTTCTGCGCAACGCAAATAACATTATTTTTGACAAAAAAGGAATAAAAGTAATAAAATATCAAAAGAATGAAAAAATATGCTGTAGCACTTAAAAGCGATGGTATTTTATATAAAATATTAAAAATTTTAGAGTCCTTAGCCCTGCATGCGAAAAGTCTATTGTATAACGCTAATACTAACATTGTAGAACAATTTAATGCCATTGTTGCCAAGTTAACAGGTGGGAAGAGAGTGAACTATTGCCAAAAGAATTCCTACCAAACAAGATGCTATGCTTCAGTTCTTTCCCACAATACTAAAAAAAATATATATTGAAATGCACAAAGCACTTACCGAAAATAGCCCAGGTAAATACTGCAAGCAGTTTGAAAATCAAAGAATAAATAAATTAAATAAAGCAAAAAATAAGTCAAAGCCTAGGAAATTAGCAAATATTTTTCCAGTTCCCGACAAAAATTATGGCCCAGCTGCTGAAAAGCCAGATTTATCATCTAATGAATACGAAGAAAAAAAATCGAAATTATTGACTAATCTAGCTCTTACTTTGAAAGAAAGAGAAGATTTAGAAAGAGCTACTGTACTTCAAAGTGAGAATGCTGTTTGGAGAAAGGAAAGAAGAATTCGATTGACAGCGTCGAATTTTGGTGCTGTATGTCGGAAGTTACCCTCTACAGGATGCCAAAATTTAGTAAATACAATACTATACTCTAACGTAAAAAATGAAGCAATTTTATACGAGATTATTCATGAAAAAACTGCCATTCTCGAACTAGAAAAAGAAATAGGACTCATGTGGGATATTCATAGATAAAAATATATTTGCCTCATTTAGCTGCCACGCCAGATGGAATAATTGGCAAAGAGGGTATTTTTGAAATTAAATGCCCATATGCATGTCGCGATATACATCCCAATGAATTTATAAAGAAATCTAAATTCAATTTCTGGCATAAAGATGGAAAAACAAAAGAAATTAATGGCATAAAAAATTATAAATTTTACTATCAAATCCAAGGACAATTACATATTAGTGAAAGAAACATTTGTTGGTTTGCCATTTGGTCCCCAAAAGGAATTAAAACTGAAATTATTTTTAGAGATGATTTATTTTGGGAGACACAAATGAAAACTAAATTAAATGATTTTTATTTTGACTGTCTTTTGCCAGAACTAATCGATCCACGTTATCCTAGATCAATGGACATAAGAAATCCAACTTACATAATTGAAGAGCAAACAAAAAAAAGACAAAAAAAAGCTGAAAAATTAAAATCCAAAAAAATAAAAGTTCAACTATACGAATTTGTATGTTTATGTTTGTATATAGAGTGTTTGTGTGTGTATATATATATATATATATATATATATATATATATATATATATATATATATATATATATATATATATATATATATATATATATATATATATATATATATATATATATATATATTATATATATATATATATACTTTATTAACAGATTTATTTTAATTACTATTTTACCTCATATATATATATATATATATTAACTAAATTTATATATATATCATATATATTGTATTATATTTTACTCGTATTACAATGAAATTATATTTTTCTCGTATGCTATAAGTTGCATTTGCATTTGATTATTCGTTGACAAATTTAAACCTAATTTATATTTCTCACAATTTTACTCTAAACTTATTTTAATCTAATTTACCTGTGTGTTTTTATATGGCATATTTAGTGCTAATCTAATTTTGTTTTTATCAAGCCAGGGGAAAAAATCTAATAAAATAACTGAAGAGTTTTAAAATCTTCAGAATTAAAGTAAATTTCACAACACATTTTACACCAGAATATCAAGTTTTTAAAAAACGTGTACTTCTAATTATAACTTAGTTTATTTTATTTATATAGAGGAATAAAGTTAGGAACTTGTGAGATGAAAGATAAGAGATGAATCTCTCTTTCAAGCTCTAAGTAATTCTAATTATATAAAATAGATGTAATGATTATTATATAAATAATTACAGTTTCAATATTTTTATGAAAATTACGATAGGATTATATAGATAGATAAATAGAAAATCGTAACGTTATTTTCATAAAAATATATATTGTAACTGTAATTATTTATATAATCATTTCATCTATTTTTATATAATTAGAATATATATATGTGTGTGTGTGTGTGCTAGTTTAAAAAAAAACTTGAAAAAAATTAAATATTTTTATATTGAGTTAGTTTTGAAAATAATAGTTTTTAATTATTTGTTGCATTCATATTCAAAAGTATCTTAAGTCAATGGATAAGTCTCATGAAATCAAATTGAACAAAGGCACTTAAAAAGAAATATTTTTAATCATTCATATAGTATTTTAGGTTTTATTTGAATTCTGATAATCATTTTTGACCATTTAATTATTAACTGTAAAATTACTCAACATTTGCAATTTGTCTTCATATATTTTAGTGCGAATAATAAAAACCGAACTCTAAAATACAAATAAATAATATTTTCTGTAGAATCACTGGCAGCTCATTTTCCATAAGACAGCAACAGGTAATTCCGGTGTCAGTTCGTTGATCATTTGTACTGACCCACTTTCCCCCACCCCTATTTTAAGAACCCTGAGGGTAATTTGAGGTAAACATCTGTTAGGAGCAAATTTAAAACTCTCTTTTTAGCTGTTTTTATGGCGTTAGTACTTTAATTTTACACGATATAACGCGCCAATTCCGGCAGTCTCCCTAAATTCGAAGGATTGATTGACAAGCAATTTCAACCAATAATAATGTTTGGGATACTCCCTTCTACAAGCTTTGAGAACTAACACCAGATGGGGCGACAAGACAACAGAAGTTCTCACGTAGGTCTGGAAGAGCCTTAATGAGAATATTATATGGATTGAGTTACCATTGAAATTAAATTATAATGATCGTAGTTAAAAAAATGTAGAAAAAAATGAAGGTGTGAAAAGGGACTAGCGATAAAAAGGACGGCAATATAAAGATAGCAAAAGAAAAACGCTGTTATTTGTGTTCGACTCAAATACCTAAACCTGTATGTTGTCTGAAAAGAAATTGATGATATAATGCCACTATTATTGCTTGCCAACTCCGAATTTAATTCCAGACTTTCAATGGAATTTCAATTCAATTAACACCCTTTGCAGCAGTAAAAGAGATTGATTTCCTTGTTTGAAACCCAGGAACTTTGCAGTATCAAAGACAGTCAATTAGTTGTGATTGGAGAAGGATGTGGGAACTGCAAACAGGATTCGTGAAGCACCACTACGTTCTTCGTGACAAATATAATTCTTAAAAATAAATTTGAATCGCTTGGTCAGTGGGCCAGATGTATTCGAAGAAATTTCTTATTGCCTCTTGGTTCTTTCTGATTGGAATCTGTGGAGTGACCAGAAATGCGAGTCGAAGAGTGACCTCAGAAGATTGATCTGGAGGTTACTGGAGTTCCAGATGTTACTATATATGTTACAAGATTTTTTAATCTCAACAGTGTCCATTGATGTTTTACGGGAGATGTTATTTTTAGAAAATGGCAGAAGAAAGAGCATGGGAAACTGCCCTGACAGGCGTACAGGCAGATGGCAAAAAGCAACGGAATTCATTTTTTTATTGCCCAGCAAAATCTGTCATCGAACCCGATACCTTTTCATCTACCGAACTGTCCTACCACTATTCCACGGAAATCCTGCTCGTTTGGTATTTACAACTTCCAGATCTCAGCCTCCAGATGACTGAATGGAGATTCCCTGACTCCTAGGCTGTGGGTTTTGCATTCGAATCCCTGTTCGGGCATGAATATGGTCCACCCTATAAACGGGTTTGTGGTGTTATGACGTTGATTACCAGATGCCCACCGGGTAATGATAAATGAGTAGCAGTTACTTGTCTTGTCGTGGTGAAGGGTTAATCACCGTTATTAAGGCTCTTCCAGACCTACGTGAGGACTTCTGTTGTTTTGTCGCCCCATCTGGTGTTAGTTCTCAAAGCTTGTAGAGGGGAGTATCCAAAACAATATTATTGGTTGAAATTGCTTGTCAATCAATCCTTCGAAGTTAGCGAGTCTGCCAGATTTGGCGCCTTATATCGAGAAAAATTAAAGTAGTAACGCCATAAAAGCAGCCAAAAACAGAGTTTATATTTGCTCCTAACAGATGTTTACCTCAAATTACCCTCAGGGTTCTTAGAATAGGGGTGAGGGAAAGTGGGTCAGTACGAATGCTGAACGAACTGACACCGGAATTATCTGTAGCTGTCTTATAGAAAATTAGCTGCCAGTGATTCTAAAGAAAATATTATTTATTTATATTTTAGAGTTCGGTTTTTATTATTCGCACTAAAAAGTATGAAGACAAATTGCAAATGTTGAGTAATTTTACAGTTACTAATTAAATGGTCAAAAATGATTATCAGAATTCAAATCAAACCTAAAAGACTATATGAATAATTAAAAATATTTTTTTAAGTTCCTTGGTGCAATTTGATTTTATGAGACTTGATCCACTGACTTAAGATACTTTTGAATATGAATGCAACAAATAATTAAAAACTATTATTTTCAAAACTAACTCAATATAACAATATTTAATTTTATATTTAGTTATATATTTCATTTAATATATTTTTATTAACTTATATATTTCATTTGATTTTTATCGATTTCCTTTTAGTGGAAAGATGAAGATTTCTTTTTGTACTGTAATCAGTTTTTTCATGTTTAATAAAATAGACTAAATTTACAGAGTTTAATTAATGAGAAAAAAATCCAAATACATTTAAAATCTTAAAAGTGTTGAATTGAATTTACGAGAAATTTGAATTTTCGGAAAACAGCATTCAACATCAATTGAGAAATGCATCAAGGTGAATAATATGTTCAACAGAATTTTGCGGAAGAATACTTTGGAATGTCTGTATTAGAAAGCTGTTTGGAGACGGTATTGTACTGCGTATCCCATCTTAGTGACAATAAGGTAATTATGATTTAATTGTTGTTGTAGCCATACAGAGAAAGAAAGTCGTTCAATCACACTATTTCTAGACGAGTTACTCAAGTGACAATGAAAATATTTAATTGATTCTCAATTTCCTTCCTGATATTCTTCTCTCTCAAGCATTTCTTCTCGAACATCAATACTATAATTTCAGTTACATATTTTATATCGCCTTAACTGCTACAGGATATTTATTCATTCTTTTGATATTTTATTACTGTTATTCCTTTTTTGTCAAAAGTGGTGTCCTTTGCGTTGCGCAGGACAATATTCTTCTCAAATAAATTTCGTGAGCTTAAAATGATTCCCTTAAGAGCATTGATGTCATCTGTATTGTAGTGTGTTGTTATCGTTCGTTTGGTTATTGAAATACTTTTGTTTTTACACTGAAATTTTACTACAAATCCAAATTTTTTTCAAAGATATATATGATTTTTCAAATTTAACGTGTTTAATTTCTTATCAGACACAATATTTTAGTATGCTGGTATCGTATGCTTATTAATCATACCTTAATAGTGTATAGTATTTGTTTTCTTTCATGAAATAAGTTGAAAGTAAAATTAAATGTCCAAATGTTTGTAGAGGTAAAAACTCAATAATTTTGGAAAATGATTAAAAATCAAATGAAAATATTTGTCTCACATTATTCTAATAAACTTATCATTCTTATTATTAGTTACTTTAATTTATATGAAATATATATATATATATATGTATATATATATATATATATATATATCTATATATATATATATATATATATATATATATATATATATATATATATATGTATATATATATATATATATATATATATATACATATTTGTGTGTGTGTGTCTATTGTAAAATGCATTTTTTTACAATAAGTTCTTTAAATTTTTAATACAATAGAACAAGGTAACACAAAAGTTTATAACATTTCATTTT
The DNA here is from genome assembly GCA_030067965.1 of Latrodectus elegans. Lineage (NCBI taxonomy): Eukaryota > Metazoa > Arthropoda > Arachnida > Araneae > Theridiidae > Latrodectus > Latrodectus elegans. Next base: position 98,046,454 of record CM057817.1, on the reverse strand, counting down.
TAAACTTTCATTAAATGAAAATAATCAAAGTTGATTTAAAACTAAATATCATAGCTACTTTTCGAATGCTAATAAACAGAAATCTAACATGCATTATTTACAGATGCCTTTTCTATTTCATGAGTGAGAAAAGCTAATTCGTCTTGCTCGATTTGGAAGTGTTTGCCAATCACATGGTAAAACAGCGGCAATCATATAGGGAGATGTTTTTCTCAGAAATTCCTCCTTCTTTAGGTTACCGTAGAGAAGTAGAAAAATCAGCCAAGTTTGGCGTTCAAAATTTTCCACTTTCATAGGTGGCGTTGTGTACAGAGGTGATTTTCAGAAATAAGAATGAGTTTGATTTGTAATCAAAATTCGTATCGATATATTAATGCAATCAAAAATATTTTTAGCTTAAAAAAAATGTTCATTTTGTAAATGTACGGAGAAAAAAATGAAATATCATTAAACCAAATTTTGTACAATCTCAATGAAATTAGAATTTGTTTAAAATTTACTTGGATGGAGATATTTTGACATTTTAAATATATTTGAAAAAATTTTAAACGCTAAAAATGGACGTCGAAGTGGCAGTAGCTCTGTTTTTTTGTAATTTGCAAAGGACCGGAAATTTCTATCATGAAAATAGCACTTGTGAAACGCTAAAATATTATCCATAGGATTAACATAGGATTCGATTTTCCCCAACGGAGGTCTAGCAGGGCCTTTAAAGCGTTTATAAAAAATATTGAAAGATTTCTGAGACAGTGGAAACTATTTTACCACATAATAATCCTCATTAAATTCTGTTTCAACTAAGGTTATGAATAAAATTGTTGAATCTTATGAACTATAGTAGCATTTAATGAACTATTATTAATAATATTTTTGTAAATGAATGATGATTTAAAAAGTTAAAGTTGTAATATTAAAATAACTAAAATTAATGAAATTTATAAATTTAATACAAATATGACATAATGGTTTAGAATTTATGTGATTTGCTTACACAGAAATATTTAATTATCTGAAGAGTAGAAGCAAAAATAATTGTAGAAGTTCACTATAAATGTAATAATAATCGAATATTCTTGAGTTGGTTAAATTTATACAATTGTTCGATTCTCTCACACTCTCCTGCGCTGTTGATTCCTTTTCTGAAAAGCAATACGAATAAAATATAATAAAATGAAAGTAGCTGAATGAAATATTTAAAATTTATGAATATTAATAAGAAATTTATCAAAAAGTACAAGTGAAATTTATTGGTTAAACTGATTGAAAAATAATTATTTTGTATAAGAATATTTCTCAATTCTGCAATATTGTAATAAATCCAAGAAATCTATGAATAGTTCAATATTTTGTTCCAAGAAGTTTTGAGAAAATTTGAATACATAACAATTAGTTTCATATGGAAAAAAATGCCCAAGGCTTTTGTGATACAAGATTACATTAAATATTTCATAATACACTAGACATAAGCTTAAGATTTAAATATTTATTTCAAATTAATCTTTAATATCATTATTACAATTAAAAACTATGTGAATAATATTTTAAGCAATCTGTTTTATTAAGGTTGTTTCAAATTATTCTCTTGAAAATTTGTTTAAGGAATTTTTAACTGAAGGCTTGAAATCTTCTAATTAAATGTCAATACTTCTAAGGTATGCCAACTTCTCATTTGTTAGCGGGAAAATAAACACAATTATTGCGCTCCCTTGTTTATTTCTTAAATTGTTCTACTTTTAATTTTAATCCTACTAAGTTAATATTAACTATTAGAATTCATATAACTTATTCTAAATTTATTCTCTATTGTTTCTTTCTTTTACTATATTAAAACTGACCTAAATTTTGCGTAGTAACTAAAATAAAAGCATATTATTATATTCCTACATTTTAGCTCTTATTATTACCTTAAACATTAAAGAATTGAATATTTTTAATTAAGTGTATCTTATTATTACAAAAGTTATGTATCTCTAAAGTTTTGCGTAAAATAATTATATACACTATTAGCTACTAAATTTATTACCATTAGCAATATAGGGAACAACTTAAAGATATTTATTGATAACATGTATTTTAGTGAGAATAGCAATTAATTATAAATATTCAAGAAATTTGGAATCATCAATACTGAGAAATCAGTATCCGGAGTACCCTAAGCCAGAGATTTCAACTCTATGGAATTTTCACTAGTACATTGGAGTACAGCAATTCATGCCACTTCAATATTTATATAGCTACAATTCATAAACTATGATGATTGATATGTACTTCTGTTCGGCAGTCATTGACCACACATTAGAAAATCTATGCCAAGGATAGAACAGGCAGCTTACTGTCATGGCAGAGACCAGAAGTGGAAGTACTGTTATAAGAACATGCGATGATCAATATATATATATATATACATGCAAACCATCATATTCCAGTTGGTGGGCCAACGTAACAAATCCGAATGCAAGTGTACTATCTATATTGCTCCCATATTATCTACCACACATGCTTCTTTTGCGGTGTTTCAGGGGCTAATAGTATATATAATTAAAGACAAAGATATGATTTACAAAGAAAGATGTAGTGAAAATTGAAAACTGCATACAATATCTTGGAATGAAGAATATTTATGGAAGAGCAATTCAGTGAACCATTTCTTTGAAGCAATTTTCCCTGTCCTAAGTGTTTCTGAGGAATAATAAAATTTACTTTGACTTAAATATTTATACTTGAAATATTGCTTAGAAAAGAAACTAAGCAAACACGACACAAAATAAAGGTAGGAAACTAATTAGCTGATAATAACTAATAAGAAAGCTCTAATTAATTTATAATGCAAAAATATATTGTATATGGATAACATTACATTATCATTTTAAGCATGTTACACTAATTAGGATTTTCTAACTTACCTTTAGGGTACATTATTTGGAAGAATACCTGTATAGTTATTTCTTAAAGTTTGTTCCAACATAACAAAAACCTTTGTCATTAGAGAACTTCCAGCGAATTTCGCTCCATCAGTCATTTTTTTTATTTTACGAACAGTACAGGAACTAATATTGATGAATTTCACTACTTTTTTGTTTTAAATATGGCAAGGGAAATTCACTGTTTTTTTTTTCCTCCACGCGCGTATGGGCTAAATATAATTAAATACTTAAAAGAAAATGATTTTTAATATTGTTATAAGCCTTTTCCACTTAATTAATTACAAGTAATGTTACATAATGACATATAAGATTATCATCAATTTTTCCTGATACTTAACTTCGTAATTAAAAGCTCTCACTCTCCATGACTGCTCCTAATGAAAGCACATCGTTTTGTAAGAACTTATGGATCACGTTAGGGAAGCAAAATTGAATCAGGACATATTTACATGCACATAATTATGTGAACTATTAATATGAATTATGACATAAAGTTGGCAAACAATTTCCTAAATTTATTTAATGACTACACATAATTTGCTTTTATGATACGTATGAATTCGTTAAAATTAAACTAAGTGGCACGACAGCCAAAGGCGTACAGTGCCCATATCTGTTTCCGTGAATGGAGACCCTGGAGCATATGTCCCACTTAGGTGGTCAGCCTAACGTGAAACATCCACCGTTTAGTTCCCAAGTACTCTTGGTGCTCAGTTTTATCGACTCACTAGAGAGATGAAAGGCTGACTCAACCTTTCCCAGCCCATGAACCGAACTTTGGACCTGCACCTTGGGAGTGTGACGACTACTTGATCGAGCCTCGTATGAATTCATTAGATGAAAAGGTATAGAATAAAAAATATTGGTTACCGCATCATAGATAGCCTAGCACTTGAAAGCAGTTTGAACTAATTGTCTGCTGGAAGAGATTTTCATACATAGTGAGGCATTTTCCCCTGTCGTAAGGAGGAAAACTCCCAATTAGCCATCCAACAGCATTTAAACCACCATGAGATTGAAATTGGAACCGAAGCTTCAAACGCACGTCTTCCACTATGCCTGGGTCTTTAAAGCCTAGCACGAGAAGGCTGAAATATTCTACATTAGAACAACTTTTAAGACTTGAACTGACACGCTGAAGCCAAGGGATAGGAATTTATAGAAGTCAGTGACTATGTGCAGGGATGAGTAAGCAAATGGCTTCAGAAGTTTTATACGAATAATAAAAATTCTCTAGAAATTGTCAATCCAATATCTTTTAATGGAGCTCAACTTGATTTATGTTAATGAAACTCTGGGACACCAATGAATGGTCATATTTACCTGAAACTAAAGATGTGGTCTCTGATTTTAAAAATGATATTGTGATAAAAGGGGAATTTGAGCATGTTCTAATTTGAGCATTGATTATAACCATGTTAGAGGAATTACGTTAAGCAATATCCCACCAAAGCATACATTTTTGTCAGCATGAATGTCATTTAACAGTATAATTACTGAACTCAAAATTTTTCCTTCGCTGGAATGATGTCTTTAAAGTGGACACTCTCAGCTTCCGTAAATACGATTGATAAATTTTAGAAATTAATTTTGTTACTTTTCGTTGAGGATCACAGAAGTCTGGTGGGAAAAGTCATTGTACTCCTGTTCGAGGGGTAACGAGCTCGACGCCCGACTCATTTGGAGACTGTTGAAAATAAAGAAATATTCCTGTAATCTTTTGTAGGATACATTCTTTTTTGTTAATATTTAGTTTTCTCCCATTATATTTTTTTCTTAGAGAGGAGAATACCAGTTTAGCTTTTAACCTCGTCGCTTGATCGTAGTTCAAATCACTAGGCGGTTGTTTGTACTGTATAATTTATCAAAAATAGGCAGTTGTAAGCATATTGCAATAAACTAACCTAACATTTTCCCTTTATAATGTTCGATTTCTGTTTTGAGAAGACGAAATTTTATCCTCAGAAATGAAATTTTTTGTAAGATTTATTTCTAATGTATTGTTTTTTTAGAAGGTATCCTCAGTAGACACTAAATGCCTTGGTAGTTAGTAATCGTATATTCTTCCCTTCTGAAGTACTAAAACCCTGATGTATAATCTTTTTTTTTATTGAAGCTTAGAAGTCCTTGGGTTGAAAGTTCCCAAGAGAGGGGGTTTCCATCAAAGGGAGTGCTGAGGAGAGTGCGGAAGAGGAAGGAAGATTGATCTTGAGATAGTTAAAGCTGCCCACGGCATGCTAACAAATTCCAGTTGCAGAAATATACTTTCAATGCTTAGAAAGAGGACATATAATAAAGTTGTATTCGAACCAAGCTTTACTCCATTTTGATTTCCTCTTAAAGCTTCAAAGCCAACTGTTATCTGTGTCCTGGGCAATCTCTTTCAGTGCACCTTCAGGAGACGGGTCAATACCCGAAATTATACTCAAGATTTTGACCTTCGCACTACGTCACTAAAAAACTATATAGATTATTATAAAACTATATAAAACCTCAACATTCTTAGGCCTCATTAGTAGTATGATCTTTGTTTGTTGTAGGATCGAAGCTGCTGCCTTTCTATAGAAACAACGATCCTTGTTGTCTAAACATAGAACTCCGTTAGAAGAGTGTATCACGAGAAATTAAAGAAACCAAACCTTAAATATTGCTGCCTCAAACAGTTGGATATATTTTTACTATAGGGATTCTTTCTAAATAAAAATTAAAATAATATGTCCTTTACTTTTTATTTCTATTTAAAGTGAAGAAAAGAATGCCTTTTTACTCATTAAAATAACCGTTGTAACAACGAATAAAAGAATCCCTTCCTTCAACTTCTTCGGCTGAGCTTTAGTACAAGTTCCCGCCTTCTAACCGAATGGAAGGGTCGCCTGGAAGATCACGTTGATTGTACGAAGACTCTCCGATTTAAATAAAAGAAGCAAAATTCCTTTTCTCTTGCATGCTCCAAAAAAGTTTTCTTTGTAAAATATTTATACAAAAATTTTGTCAATTGAATAGTTTTCCTCTCTTGGGGCCACTCTAGAAAGAATTGGTTCTCGTGTCTAGAAGATAATGGGTTGAATACTAGATTCATCTGGAAACTATATTTATCATGGTCATATGAACGTTATTATTTTAGAGTGTCTTAGGTCCTTCCGTAGGTATTAAATTTGGTGAGGAGGCTACCAGCTCAAATGTCGACCGCATCACTTGACATGGCTCAGCACTGCTCAGGATTCAATTTTATTCAATTCAATTTTGTAGTTCCGATTTAACTAAATGCTTGCTTTTTAAAGTTTTTATATTCACTTTCATTCAATTCAATTTTATAATTCTAATTAACTAAATGTATGCTTTTTAAGAGTACATTTTAATAGTGACCACTGGGCAAGTGATCTAAGAAGCAATATAATATACTACTAGAGCTTCATTACTTTATAAACCATGAACAAGTGATAAATTTGTGTTAGTTTCTTATATTTAAATTTCCACGTTGAGCTAAGAAAAGAATTTATCAGGATCAAACCTGCTATCTTCCATTCAGAGCAATGTTTTTACTAACTGTGCTACAGCAGTCCCAACTTGTTTATATTTAATTCATAGTTATTTTAATTTAATAAAACAAAACCGAACAACATATTTTGCCAATTTAATTAAACGTAAAAGCTCGAACGAGATAGCATGAAGCAGGAAATATTTAATATTAAAAGTAATAAATATCAAATCATTTTTGCAAAATTTATCTGAAATATATTGTTTTATAAACATTTTGAAATGCATAATTGGGACCTTTATATGATAAAGAACGTTGGTCTTAAGTCCAGCTGGTTACAGGTTCCTTTTAGATCTAACTTCAAAGCATGGAGACACATGTTATGTTTAAAACTAATCACAGGCTATTATTTGTGAAAATTTCAAAAGGGAAATTAGAGTTCCTATGTAAATCTTGTCACTTAGAATAGATAGGCATAATTAGCAAATTTTAAGTCAATATTTACAAATTAGAGTTGAAAGTACGTCAAATGTACGAAAACTAGTAGCTGAATGTCTCTTGGGATGGGTCATATACGAAGGGGAGTGTCTAAAAAGGTTTCCAAGTTATCAACACATAAGTTTCGCTGTTCTTAAAAGTCGTGTAACTTAACTCTTCTTACATAGTGTGAATTTAAACCTCTTTTATTGTAAGGATAACTTTATAATATATGAATCTCGAATAATCCTTTCGTTTGAAAGAAATGCTCTAAAAACCAATGCAGTTAAACCATATAAGAACTTCTTTTATTAATGGCTGCTTGAAGATTAGTATAATATTACCTCTGAGTTAAATGAGCCCTTTGAATTACTGAGATTTAGGAGGGGAGAAAACATGGGATATCCTCCCACTCAGAAACATTATAGTACATAGCCTAGTAGCAGTATCGTGCTCCAAGTTAAGTTTGAATGGACAAGGTGGGGGGCTGTTGTCCCCTCCTCCACCCGTGGACATCCTTCACTCTTCCCAGAAGATTGAGGGTAGGGAAATAAAGAATTATATTAGGCTAACTATGGTTGCAAGCATTGTTTTAAAATATGACATAAAGGAGTACCCAAAATTATCGGTGGTTAAATTTTGCTTTTTCTTTTCAAGATGTACTTACTAGTTTAATAATAATTAAAATGGTTTTTCCAGTTTTTGATTTTGAGAATTATTTCAGCATAAAGACAACTTTTGGTTATTTCCCGTTTAAAGCAATCATTTTTTGATAAATTGGAGCATATAAAATATATGAGGGATTTAATTTAATTATGCCAGTTTTATGTACACATATATTAAAATTTTAATAAATAACTCCATTTATTTATTAAAGTTTATAGCGCACTTTCTTTATTCTAATTTTTTGCTCAATATTGCTTGATTTTATAATTAAACGTAGGTGTATTTAAGAAATATCCGACTAAGTATATACTTTAAGGGAAGCATTAAAAGTCACAAAATCTTATTAAGTCTTAAAAATCATATATTTTTATGACATTATAATTGTAATAAAATTATTATATAGTTTGGGAAACCTTAAATCTGATGACTTCTACAGCTTTTTCCTGCACGTTAATTAAAATTTATTATGCTATGATCTTCAGTATTTCTTTTCTTTTTAAGAAAAGATGTACATATAAGTTTAATAATAATTAGATTTAATTGCAACTTAAATTAATGCAAACAATAAAAGTATATAATTCTAATGAAAATATCTTTAAAATTGTATGCTTTCGTGTTTGCAAAATAATTTAGTTTATCAAATTAAAAAAGTATGTGATTTTAATGCAATTTTTTTTACGAAATTTTATAATTCTTATGTTTTTATAATATGTGTAAATAGAATAAATGGCTTTAGCTTTACGGGAAAATGTATTAAAAATTTGCTTTTTCTACGTGTATTAGCAAATGTATGTTAAATGTATATTGTTTTAATTCATAAAACAATGATTTACAGTAATTCTAAGACACTTTTCAACAAATCTCTATATATCAAGATAAAAGTCTAACTTATATTTTCATAAGCCAAGGTTTGATGGAAATAAAAGTAACATAAACTAGTTAAAATATAAAGCATTATAATACAAAATATAAATTCAATTACTACATTATATTTATTATGTAGAATATACAAATTACGTATGGAGAAAAAAAATTTAAAAGAATTCTTCAATAATTTGCACACAACGCAGAGTAGAATTTAGGTGACAAAATAAATAAAATAAAGAAAAATATTTCAGGTGTGTTTGTTAAAAAAATATTGTTATACCATTTCTAATTGCATTTAAATTGTGTTTCCAAAAGTTGAAATAAATTTACAAAGTTTTAATTATTTTATTCTTGAAATTGTTTTAATAACAGTAAATTTAAAGCAAAAATTTGAGAAAAAGAATATCAAATTAATTTAACATTTATCTTACTAGTGTTATGCTATGAATAGTAACAGAAAATAATAAATGCAGTAATTGTTATATAAATAAATTTGTCTATCATATTATTATGTACATATATAAATAAAGTATTAATTACAAGACACTCTTTTAAAATCGATAAAATCTGAAATATTGCATGCATGAAATATTCACTCTTATCAGTAAGTGAATTTATATTTATAAAATCCCAAATAATTCCTTAAGGCTATAAAAGTTCAAAAATAGAAGCAATAAAAGGGCTATCGCATAAAATATCGTCAAGAAAATATGGTGAAATCGTTTGGAATTCAGAAAGCGACAAACGATTTCCCCACAACTCTTTTGTTTTCTGGAAAGTTCTATAAACCACTTCAAAAAAGAGCTGAAAAACTGGATACATAGTGAATTTTATATAGCTTCTTTTGTATTCTGAGTTTTCTCGTTCGAAAAGTAAAATCCCTAGAACAGCCTCTGCGATAATCCTTGGCGCTTTCCAGCTTTGTTCCGTCCCTGATCTCTATAGAATGGGATAGGAAATTTTATTAAATAGAAGTGAAAGAGAATATGGAAATCCATTATACTTCATTTTTGGTACTGTATTTTGTTAAAAAATTATGTTTAAATTTTTATACAAAGATAAAAATTAATTATAGTGCTTTGAGCTTGATTTAACATTTTTTAATTTTTGCATTCTTTCAAACACAATAAAAATATGTAAAAGGAATTAAAATATAGATTTTGCTATATTGAAAGAAAAAATCAAGCCAATTAAATACGAAAGTTTGGTTTTCTTAATAGAGATTAATTAGAAAAAAATTTATTTGTTTTCTTATATTAATTGCAGTTAATAGTTTTTTCCTGTACTTTTAACGAACTTCCAAATTAATTACTTTTATTGAACTTCCAAAGATTTAATAATGAAGGTAAAAATCCTGCCACCAATAAAGTAAATAATATTTTAATCCCAGTTTTTTTTTATTTTTTTTTATTTAATCACAAATTAAAAATAAAAACACTTTGCCTTTCAGGCGAACAGAACAAACGACTGAATTCCCAGATCATTCAGCATCCCCGTCATTAAATGGCATGGGAAAAAGTATACTCACGGAGTTCTGATGTGAACCCTTACAAAATTTAACAACAAACAAAACATTTATCTTATTATTATTTATTTAAAACAAAACATTAATCTTAACCAATTATAATCTTTATTTTTATTCCCTTTGCTTTAGTTCCATAGAAACTAACAGGAACTCCCTCCTTTCTCAGCTAAAATATTTATCTCTGATTTTACATGAATGCTATAGTACTCTCTGTATTTTTTTAAGATTAAAAGCACCAAAAATTCTCATGGAATTTAGACCATATATTTACCATACTTTCAGTTTTAGATTATATATATATATATATATATATTAGAATAAATTGACATGCCAGAAATAATATATAATTTGAAAATAAGATGTAATCATATTTATTTAACGATATTTGATTAATTTGAAGGAAAAATTAAAATATTAAAATTTCTAAATATATTTATGTCTGGATGTATGCAGTAAGTTGTATAGTAAAACAATTTGGAGTTTCTTCTGAAGATTAGGAAGTCAAATAAAGTAATTAGTTGGAGAATGTATTAAGGTAATCTCTCTCTCTCTCTCTCTAATTTAAAGGGAAGGATAAAGCTTGTTTTTCCTTTAAATGGTGGTTTTTTGATAATAAGGTTTTTACAGTCACACATATATATATAAAATAAATCTTAACTTTATAAGCAAATAAAAACAGTTTACATGAAACGTGGGCGTTTTATATATATATATATATATATATATATATATATATATATATATATATATATATATATATATATATATATATATATATATATATATATATATATATATATATATATAAGCATGATTAGAAATAATATATATACAAGAATATATACAAACATTATTAAATATACATTCATATTATTAAGTATACATTCAACGTGAAAGTAACTTAAATAGAATTATTAGAAATATAATTAATAGTAAATTTTTTAATAAAATCTCAATCAAATGCAGAATAATAAAGTGAAAAGACGAAAGATCGTAAACATATATTCAATAGGTAGTTCCAATTTGAAAAAAAAAATCGAATAAAAGAAGGAGAACGCAGAAGGAACTACCAAGATGGTCAGCTTCTTGAGGGAGTGTTTGGGGCTTTTCTGCTGAGACTCCAGTCTAAAGCCTTCATGAAGCCACCACACATTGAAATAAATATAATAATAAAATAATCATTGAATTTGTTACTTATAAAATTAATGATATTTCTTCTTGTGACTCCAAAGATCTTTTCACCATCAATCCACTCGATAAACTTTTTGATATTATTATGTTTAAATTTTATGATTTTAGTTCAGTAATAAATTTTTGGAAAGACATCCGCGCAATTTCCATGTACAGTAATTATAATTTTTATAGAGAAATACTTTGTTTACAAGTTGATGATGACCCTAAAGGTTAAAAATTCTCAAGCCTTGTAGTAAATTTATTTTTATTGTGTTACGAAAAATCTTTTATTAATCAGATGCCTTTTGCACATAAGATATATTAATGACTTCATAATTTTTAATTTTTTAGAACTTGAAAAATTTACAAAACCATCCATCCTGAAAAATTAAAATTAATTAAAAAAACTAGAAAAAATTAAAAAAAGGGAATTTTAATTATTTTGATTACAATAAATGAAAACTATACATACATTAGCTTTTATGATAAAACCAATGATTTCAATTTCAAAGTAAATAAGCTAATTTTTTGGAACTCCATTATTTCAATTAAAGTTTATAGAAATGTTATGTTCAATCAACTAAATAGATTTTATAATGTAAGAAATAATTTTAATAGTATCAATAAGCAAATAAAAGACTGGAAAATATTTTAACTAATGTTAAAATTTCAATTAATTTTATGAAGCACTGTTAGGATAGTATATCATTGCTTGTGTAAGAGTGAAATAAGGCGTGACTATAGAAGGGTCACCCAAGTCTTGAAGAGCTTTGAAACAACTTGAATTTCCAGCAGTGTTTGCACTTAGTCTATAAATTTATATATTTGATTTCCTCTATTTATATTTATCTCAATGGAGATTTATAATTATTTACAAAGTAAGCATTCGTGCCAGTTTGATAATCCACACCAAGGACAATAACAATATACTGAGGTAATGAATAAATCAGAGAAAGGCTTACCACCACGTGCTCTGGAAGACCAAATCAAGTTGATTACATATCTATAGGAAAAACTTCAGACACGTTTTTAAGCTGCATATATATATATATATATATATATATATATATATATATATATATATATATATATATATATATATATATTCTCTTTTATTTATTTACAAGCACTCTTGATTATTTATATATTGATTATTTTATATTCGCTTTTTTACAAAAGGGAATACACCGAATAAAATATCTCAAACACTAACTAGCTCACAGTTCCTTCCTTCTCTCCCTACTTGCACGTGTGTCCTTGGAAGCTACAGGGACGAATGAATATCCCCCTAACAGGTATTCTGACCACCGGAAACATCAGGACCGGTTTTCGAGGAAGTATTGCAGCAAAGCGTTTCTGTGCCCGATGCCACAGTATTTATTTGCAATTTTTGCGGGTTTGGAATCTTGATTTTGAGTACTATAAATTTATTAGTATATTCTGGCAACTTTGGATTTCATATTATATTTTGTTTTGACATTTATTTCCTGTACTTTGCCTTGATATGACATTTGTAAATTCTTTTTTTGGCATTGGGGTGTAGTGGTTCATGAAAGTTATAGTCTGTGGAGTGTTATAATCTTAGCAAAAAAGTCACACTTTATGTTCAACACCCCTTCAAGAAGCTGGCCAACTTGGTAGTTCATTGCATTTTCCTTTTATTTTAGGTTTTTTTTCAATTTTGAACTATCTATTGAATGTATGTTCCATCTGTTTACTATCTTTCGTCTTTTCACTTTATTATTCTACATTTGGCATTTGATTAATTTTATAAAAAATGTTTATGATTATACACACACACACACACACACATATATATATATATATATATATATATATATAAAGCATAAAATAATAATTTTGAATACTTATAATCATGACGTTTTTTTTAAATATACTTTAATTATTGAAGTCTGTACTTACCAATTCTTTTAAAGCTAACTTCTAATCAAAATAACTTTCTATAAGATTGAATAAGTTGAAATAAAATATGCAAAAAATTATTCTAAAGGAAACTGCATAAGTAGGAGCAAAAAGCTTAATTTTTATTTTAATGATGGAGGATTATGTGGGTCGTGGTTCAGAAGTCAATAATATTCTAAAGTGAAGTTCATTTTAAATAATTAGTATTTTTTTCTTTTTTTGCTGTAAAAATGAAAACTAAAAAAACATTGTTTATGTTGCTTTTTACAAGTAAAATATAATTTATCATAAATATTTTTTTATATTTTTTCATGCTGTTTATATTAGTAATATAATCATTTCCCTTATTAATTATTCTAAGCACTAATATAATGCACTGCTACAAATAATATAATCTTAATTTATGCTGTTTTGAGCTAAACTTAGTTACATAAAATAAGCATTTCCTTAGACCAAGCCTTCTTATTTCAAAACGATGTAACCTATTTAGGAATTTAGTAAGCACTTTTGAATGCATTCTTTATCAGGATAGGGAGGAAAGAAAAATTTTAGCTTTTAACTGAAACAGATACTCTTTTCTCTTAAATATAAATTCAATAAATTATTTTTTGACTAGAAATAAAGATAATTAAATTTTATTATAATTAAAATTCTGTTAGCTGTATAACAGATCTTAATTTATCAATTATTTTATAGCTGAAACGTTTGTGAATATTAGCAGTGTTATTAACAGCTGTTTCAAGCATAGTTACAACAGAAGCCAAACGTTATTATAAATGAATACGTTTCTTCTCCTTTGCGGGACACTGGCGAAATACTTTAAAAAGAATATATTTGATGTGATGTGAATATTTCATTTTTGTTTTTATTTATTGGGTTTTCCAAATCTAAAGAACAGGGAAAATAGTGAATTGATTATGATGAAGAACTGTGATGCATAAGATTCTGGCGACTTTGATGCCATTCAGTGTAAAAATTATTTTTTATATAATAGAGCTGAATGAGTTTCTCTGCCGACACAAAGTGTCGATTGTTGTTAAAGGAGTTGAACCCGATAACTAATAGGTAAAGACCGGGGTTCTTTTATACCTTACATGTGTGTGTGATTTGATGTTAATTTGGCATTAACAAGACACGGTCGTATTTATGTGAATTTCACATTTACTTTCAATTAACAAAAAAAATTGTCTTCATATACTAAGTAAGGAATTATTGCATTCACAACATGTTAATCGTAATTTTATTATTGCACACAAATCAGAGTATGTAAATTTATTGAGGTTTTACTTAAGTGAGTCACCTCAATTAATTAAAATGGCAGGATTGCACGAGGAATAGTGCGCAGTCGATGATAGAAGTCTTTTATGAAGATTATTTTGAGACGTGAATCTCGAAAACATCTGAGGGCTTTTTTCTTAGATATTCTTGAAGGAAGGAAAATTTCCTGTTTATTCTGCATTTTTTCTCTACTAAATGGCAAAATCGGAGCGTCCCTCCCACTGTTCTCTAGTGGTAGAGTGGATTGTCTGATTTGAATAGGCATTTTTTCTCTCGCTCTATGCCGACTGGCATCCTGTTATTCATTTTATTATAAATTTCTATTAAATTTCAACCTATTGCTATAATCTTTTTCCTAGTAAATATACACCGATAATACTCAACACATAAGTTTTATAATGCACATTTTTATTCAATTTCTAAATTATTCGCTTTGATGTAAAATTTCTTAAATAATTTTAGAACATTTTCAAAATAATTTTCAATTAGAGATAATACCAGATTATCAATTTTCGTTTTGCAATTTTACAGTCATTTTTATATTTATAACAAAATCGGTATTTATAATGAATAGTGTGACATCCTATTATTGATATTATAAGCGTTTGCACGCGTATATTTTACATTAAACATAAAGACTTCTTTTATTTTCATGATTCGCTTTGATATGTATTTCATGAGGCATCCTATTCAGCGAAGATGCATTGAAAATTCACATTCAACGCTCATTTTCAAAACAAAATTATCCAATTTCGCTTTGCAACTTTTCCTACAATTATTTTAGTCAAATTTCATACGCAAAATAATCCTCAATTAATTATTTATAAGCGAATTTCCACACAATGATTTTTATGTATACTTATTTAGTAGTCCTCAGCATACTTTTTTTACCAATCAAGTCATCTTAAATTATAGAAGCCGACATACTATACCTGATGATGTTTTAATGCGGATATACCTTAGAATTTCTTTATTTTAAAAATATTATACAATTATAAATATTTCACGGTAATTTTTAAGTGCGTGCGTATATTATGTAGGAGTCACACTTCAGCCTCAATGAATTATTTGATATTCGATTGAAAAATTATTTTAAAACCCCCACTTGGTACATTTCTCCGATCAATCATTTGTATGGTTACTTTACTTCTCTTTCGAGTATTCATTAATGTCAAATGACGCAATAATATTCAAATAGGATGAAATTTTATTCATATATAAAGTAATTTAATTTATTTTAATTATGGACAGAGTTTTGTTTCGCCTTTACATTCTCTTCAGACTGAATTCTGTTTATCTTTACACTAGGACCAGAAAGTCATTGGTGGTAAATAATATCCTGGGCAAAACGTGCATCCAGCATTTGGGAAAAAAAAAAAAAAAAACTCCCATGTTTCGAAATCCCTTACAACGAATAACAATGTTTACTATATTTTTGTAACGATATTTACTATTTATTTAGCTTTATTCTAAATGTTTTTCATTGAGAAATGTGTCTATGTATCATATCTAAAAACAAATAGAGTGAAGGATTAAATATTGTTTCATTACTCCGCGGTAAAAACAAGTATATAAAAAATCAGAGAAGTAAATACCGCTTATAATTTTTTGAAAAAAGAGTGTAGAATAAGGGATTCAATGTTGAGCATGTTTTTTTCTTGGACACTAACGAAAGAGTCAACATAAAATTTTTATAATTAAAGCGGAAAACACAACTCCTCATCCTTAAAGTGTTACGTCGTTTAAATTATTACCATCACTGAAAAGTAAATACCGTTTATAATTTTTTGAAAAAAGAGTAATAAGAAACAAATGCCATCAAAATTTCGAACTTGTCTGAAGCTCCCAAGTGATGAACCTCCTGGTATAATATTCGTTCGATTCTGTTTTCGATTCGACTCCCCGCAAAATTGAAGTGGACAAATAGAAGAAGCATTTTTTAAATAAAGATTTTTTTCTTAAAAGGCAATGATTCTGCTCCTTCCTATTTATGCTAATTAAAAATAAAAAAAGGCTTCATTTTTAAATGACTACTCGTTTGTTAAATGATTGACAAGATAATGTAAATATCTTGTGCTAAAAGATAGAAAACAAATACCGTTTTATTTTTTTCAAATTTTAACCATACAAAAAAGAAAATATCGTTGTTTAACACTCGCCTGCAAAAGAAATGAATGTTTTACAGACTATTAAATGCAATTTTCGTACTGATATACTTAAAAACTAGATAATAAACGCTGATTTTTAAGTTTTACAGTTGTTAAATTGTAAAGAACTTTTTATTTCCATAAAAAACCATTGCTTCCTTTAAATAGCTATTGCATAGTTCTTCTTAATTTAATAATAAAATCTTTTCCTTTAGAGTGGAAGTTCGATTTCTCAAACACTTTTCAAAAGCAGATAAAAGATGTGCCTTTTTTTTTTTTTTTTTTTTTTTTATTTTGCATCCCGTATGTCGCAATTTCGCCTTGTGAGCTGCCCGAAATCAGTTGTGAGGCCTTTTGATGTTGCTCACGAATTCAGTGGAAACTTTGTCTACATAGTCGATTCCATTCATGGGAGCGTTAAAAAAACTCCAAGGAATCGTGCAGATTAAAAGAAGCATAAATCCCGTTGCTTTTCCAACAACAAAGAAATTTCTATTTCGAACAGAAAGAAAAATTTGAGTTTAGAAAATTTCCTTTGTTATATTGTATCTAAGATTTTGTAAGTTTCGTGAATTTTTTAATCAACAAAATCTTAAACTATGCAATGTATGAATTTCACTTGTGATAAAGAAAAAGTACAATTAAATACCAACGCTTAAATTTTCAGAAATATGAATATTACAAATTTCACTAATTACTTTTCTGAAATGTTATGTTTAACTTTTTGAACAAAACTACGGAATTATTTCCAGCTTACATAAAAATTAAATCTCAAAAAATTAATTTTGAAAATATGGATGATTCTGAAATATTTTTCATTCATTTTATCTCAAAATTATCTGTATATTGTCTGTCACATTCTTTTCGAAGATAGAGAAGTGAAAACGACAAATTTGTTTGGAATCGATTGTTGGTATCATGAATTTTCGAAACCAAGCATTTATTTTTAAAATTCGAAATATTTATGCTGTATATTATGAAAAGAAATGACGTGATACAACAAAGTGAAATGGTACATTAATATTTAAAGCACGATTTATTAGATTGTGAATCATATTCGCAATTTATGTTTGAATTAGTTAAAAAATATAATCTAGAGCCATAACACAATTTCTCTTCGACAATAAATGAAAAAATATAAATTTTATAATATTTGGTTACATTTTTAAACATATTTTACTTATTCCAACGTTCAAATAAAAACTCTACTATTTTGAAGTTGCTTCATCCCTTTCAAAAAATATAAAAAAGTAATAGAATTCCACAGTAGCACACCTATTCTAAATTTGCTATTCCACCATGAACGCATTTATTTTAGGTAACATTTTTCTCCAAGTACACTCTTAAAAAAATCGAGTGGTTTTCACCACTCGATGAGCGGTGGATATTTTGTACTCCAAAAAGATTCAAAATGAATCCTTTTGTACTTAATTGGGTAGAGAACTTCCCTTTCAAACACTCCATCATGAGTTCAAAGCAGTTTTTTTTTCTGTTTTTGACGGGGTTAATGGCACAAAGCAAATGGAATATGCTCTGATTGGTTTAAATCATCACGTGGTTACTTACTTTGGGTTTAGTGTCGTTAAAAATGGAGGAAATTAAAACTTCATTTTGTAAAAGCGATCTATTTGAATTAAAATATATACATATATGGGAAAGAAGGAGTGCAGAAACATTATGGTAAAACTTTATTTTTTTATAATTAATTGAATGACTAAATCAATTTTTCAATTTTGTGATTTTTCACCATCATATAAACTTACGTATTTGAAAGTGTGAATGAATGAATTCTTTTGTATATGAATGTATTCTATATTATAAATATTACGTGTATGTGTGTGAATTCACATTCACGTAATATTTATAATATTTAAATTTCTGATTTATTGATAATATTTATAATAATATAATAATATAACAATGTGTTTGGAAATTTTATTCTTTATTTCAAATACTATTTTCTACCAAAATCTAATTTATTGTAAATTAATGGTAAATTATAAAGAATTCATTTTAAAATTATTTTATTTTTGAAACTGTGTGAATATGACTATTAATTTTCTCGTTGATTTAAATAGCCAATGTATATTATAGAAATATTATTTAATATAGTTAATTGTATTGAATTAAAAGTGCTATTAATATCAAATACAACATTTTACCAATGAATAAGAATAATTTTTTTATAAATAAAATTCGAAATTTTTAATTTAAATGTTAAAACAATATAAAGCAAATATTAATCTACAGAATATTACTTGACAGAATGTATTACATTTATTAAAATTTCACTGACAATGTGTATTTTATTTATTAAAATTTCAGTGACAATTTTTGATTTGATTGTTATTAAGTAAAAGCATTCTTAGATAAAACGAAAAGAAAATTGTATGAGTCAAATTCTACTATTAATTTGTATAGTATTTTAGAATTTTCTTCTGAAAATTTTGTAAATAGAAATATAATTTATATTCGTATTTTATTGCTGTTATTGTCATCAGTGAAGAAAAAATAAAAAACAAAATTAGCAAAAGCAAATATGAAATATGTAGTTATTTTTAAAATGATGAAATGCAATTTAAGGAAGGAAGAAATGGCTGATGAGGTATACTCTGCATAATGTGTAATCAAAATAATTTTTATGGAGACTGAGAAAACGGTAGTTATATATATATATATATATATATATATATATATATATATATATATATATATATATATATATATATATATATATATATATATATATATATATATATTGTTATTACTACAAATATTAATTTCCTTTTGTTTGTAAAACTTATTTAAAAGTTTGAAGTAATTTTCTATGTTTAAAGAATGTGGTAATTTAATTAAATGCCATGAAAATTCCAATCAATATTTTCAGTTAAAATCTCTTTTTAATGTTTTTGGTTTTTAAAATTGATTTTAAAATAAAGAAAGGTAATTATTCATTAAATTATACATTGAATTAATATTACTTGTTAATTAGCTTAAGAAATTTTAATGTTTTTATATCCATTTTGGAATAAAATTTTGTTTGTTTTTATTGCTAAACCTAAATTATAATTAACTTTATAATAAATTTATAATTTACTTAAAATTTTCTTTTTATTTCAAATTAAAATTTCTTAATTTGAATTTAATTGTTTAAAAAATTAAATATTCATTATTTATAATTCACTTAACCATAATTAGTTTTTACATGTATAATATTATTTTGTAATCACATGTGTATATGTACGTAATTTTCCTTTCAGATAAAATCATTACAATTTGAAATGTCTTATGAAATTTCTCTAGAAAAAATATTTAAACTTGTGAAGAAAATTTTGAAAACAAAATAGCATTTTGTGATGAAAAATAGACCATCCATTATTCTATTTTATAACAGAATTTATTTCTGTAAATATACAAAATAGGCTGCTTTTAATGAAAAATTAATTTTTTACAATCAGTATTTTTGCATATTTGAAGATAAATTTTAAAACATTAATGAAAGTATTAAACTCTTATATCAACATTATTTTCTAACAATGCCACAATGACTTAAACACACCAAAATTTACAATTACTTACATTATTTGTATATCTGGATATTTAATGGTAGAACATGAAACAATCTGTGCATACATTTTCAAGTTTTTTTTATTGCATTTGAATAAGATGTTTTAAGTTATTTTAATGCCAAAAACATTTATTTGAAATTTTGCAGAGAAAGGATTTTTTTATATAAAAATGGAAGAAAAATCTCATTGTTATTTTGACATTTGCTTAATGTTTGCATGATCGAAAAGAAAGTAATTAAAATATATATTTTACAAAATATGCAGTATTGCTTACATCTTTTATTAAACTGTAGTATTATATCTTGTATTTTTAAAAATCATTTCACTTGCAATGTACTTGAATATTAGTATATTTGACTCAAAAGCAGTTTCAAATTTTTTTGTTGTAAGTTGTAAAAACATTTATAGTATAATACATATAGTACTTATATAGTTTCACTTGTTTTTCAGTTCTATTTGATTAATTCAAAAATGCTTTAACATTAAAAATAAATGTATGTATGTATGCATGTATGTATATATTTTTATTCAATGTTTAACAATCCATTTTGTAAATTATAACAGGGGGTATATCTATTTCATAACAAAGAAAAAATCCAAAATTATTTTCTATTTGTTTTATTATGTATCAATAATTTATCACATTCTTATAAAAATTTTCAAAAATTACTAGATATAATCATTAATTTACTAACTTCAATTACTAAGTTTTAATTAATGAGGAAACCATTTTTTTAAACAAGTTACAATTGCTTTATATTACAATAAAAAGTTCTATTAATTTAATATAAATAATTATATTCTGTTTATTACAGATAGATTTGGAGTTTGATATAAATGATTATATTCTGTTTATTACAGATAGATTTGGAGTAATATCCAGAGACTGACTGTTTTCTCAGTAAATATCCTGCATTTTATGCTCCTAGAATATTATCACATGTTCAAAAACTTGTCCTGTAATATGGAATAAATATATAAGAATTCAGGATGATAGTATTTTTTAGAATGATGGTATTTTTTAACTAATTTTAATACAGAATATAATTACGTAGATATCTGTTTCCATGCAGCTTTATGTTTTTAATAACTAAGGCTTTATTTATTGACGTATTATTCGTATGAAATTTTTTTATTAAAGTTTATATAGACATTGATGAGAGAATACAAATATTATAGAAATTTTACTTATTAAACTTTTTTTTCAATTAGGTGAAGAGGTCTTTAAAAGAACAACGCTCAAATCTTTGCTGTGGTCATAAGCAAGACCTGAATATGAAATATTTTTATCTAAGGATAGTGGATTCATTGATGTCAGATATGCAAGATTAAAAAAGCGTTCAATATTTGATATAAATATCATCATGTGTTTAATGATAAGTATGATGATAAACTTACTGTATTTTATGCTTTCATGGACTATATGATTTATAAATTAAAAAATGGTCCTGTTCGGACTTTAATTGAAACAATACATTCTTACTATAATCGATCAAGATCTAAATTTTGCAAAACATAATCATTAAAATGCATATTATCTTTTTTTATTCTTATTTTAATAGTATTTTTATTTTGCTTAATTAAACTGTCAGTTCAAAAACATTAAGCTTTAATATTAATTTGACTTCATAAACATCAGAATTTCTGCATATATAATTTTATTTAATTTTTTCTGTATTAAAAATTTATTAAATGTTTTTTTTATATAATCTTGCATTTTATTTTTAATTTTGTTCTTTGTTTCATTGAAGTTATTTTCAGTTTAAACTATAAACTTGGAAAAAATATCATAAAACAACATTTATTTGCAAAACAATAAGTCAGTTTTGTTCAACAGAGTAATCTGTAAATATTTGCTTGTATCCTCCTGAAAATTCAATAATGCATGTTATCAATATTCAAAAATCAATATTTAGCTATACAATAAATAAATGATTTCTTCAAAAGAACTTAAATTATATTTACTTATATAAAATATATATTTAGTTTTTAAATTTTGCGCAATTTGTTGCACTAATAATGTTTGTAAAAGTTAATTTTATACTTAATGGGCCCAGAGTAAACTAAACTGAAAAATAAGTAGTGTGACGATTTTTTCTTGAGAGTGCTACACTCACACGTAAAACTAAATTGATATAAGTAATGAAATAAATGGCTGAACAATTTTCTTGATAGTGTATGTAATTTAAAAACCACCATAATCATCCAAATCCATTAAAATGCCATTTTTAATGGTAGTGTTATATAATTGAATGAAGAAATCGTATCTTTCTATTGTAATAAAAAAACATTATTTCTGAAAATAAAGAATTTAAAACTTAATTTCTGCACTAAATGGTGAATATAAAAAAAAAAAAAAAATCAGCAGTACTTCTATAAAAGATTGAAATTCTCTCTTTTTTTCTATCAAATTTATCCCTTTAAACGATTTGTTGTTACTCCCCTTAAAAAGAGTGGTTTACCGGCATCTTTCAAAAGAGTGAATTTCTATCTTAAAGATTGGTTGAGTTTTCTGAAAATGAAAGTGAAATTTCACTTTCATATTTTACCTTTTTAATAAACAAGTGAAATTTCACTTTCATTTTCACAAACTCAGAAGAATGAAAACCACTCGATTTTTTTTAAGAGAGCGTAAATCTCTCAACTAAAGAATTTTGAATTATTTGGCGTGTGTGTGAAACGTTACGATCTTATACAAAATAATTGGATGTTATTTTACGTCACATTTAAGCAGGGATTTTAAATTTTCTATACTAATATTGATACTAAATTTTGCGCAAACTAGAAATAAATAGTAGTTGTAAATGTTTTATAGAGCTCATTTATATGAATGTCACATTAATTCCTATTTTTCAATAACAATAAATATATATTTATAGCATTTTTATAGTAATTATTAGGTAAAACTATAATTTTTTATTTTTTCGTAAAAAAAGTGTCTAAATATATGCTTGCAGTTTTAAAAACTAACATTTTTGTTCTTTCCTGAATTTTGAATGATTAGATTTTCATTATTTTAAAACAAAAAATAAATATTCATTACGTTTGATATAAGCTTTAAAAATGGCAAAAATATTCCTTTTCTGGTAAAGTTCATATCAAACAAATTTAATTTAAATATTCCTTTATTTAACAGATCTTTCAGATGAAAACAGTTTGTTTAAAACAGTAGAAAAACAGAAGCCGCGTTGAAAGAGAATTGGATTGATATTTGAAGCATTTCAAAAATTAGCCAATTCCTTACCAATATTTGTTTCTCTCATTAAGAATTGCTCCTCTGGAGCAGTGAATTCCCGTGAAGACAGAAAATATTTCAAAAGTCTTTAACTGCACCAATTAAAATATTACAGTCTAGGGGATAGGAAATAATTACTTTCGGAACAAAGATATTTTTTCAACTCTTCTTTTTGGCAACAGAAATGATCTCATTTAAAGTATTTGTTTTTTAAAAATATTGCAATTTCTAGAAATGAAAATATTCACTTACGAAATGAATTTAATTTTAATTTCCTTTAAATAATTTTGATATTTAAAATAAAAGACACAAAGCTGGAGATGGGTAGGAAGCGAAAATTTTTCAGAAAAAATATTTTACCTTTTTAATAAACTTTTTTCTAACACGAAAGCTATTTTGGAATTATTTTAAACTCAAGACCCTTCAGCGCTACATGGATTACTGAATGTTCGATTTTTATAATAAGCAACAGAAAATATATTAAATCTATCCCAAAGAGTAAAAATATTGTATTATATTGAATATTTTTGTTAAAAACCAATAGGAATAATATACAGATAATAAATCAAAATAAATTTATAATTCTAAATTAACTAAAACGATTATTATGAGCAAAAGCATATGCGTTTAAGCATTTTTGTCACATTAAATTAATAAATATATAAAATATTAACACTACTAAAAATTTCTAGTTTTATTTGTATATAATTCATTTACACTCTTAAAATAATCGAGTGTATTTCACTCAAAAGGAGTGAAATTTCACTCTTTCATTTCCACAAAACTCAACAAATCTTTAAGATAGAAATTCACTCTTTTGAAAGATGTGCGTAAACCATTCCTTTTAAGAGGAGTAACAACATATCGTCTAAGGGGTAAATTAGAACGAAAAAAGAGAGTGAATATCAATCTTTTGTAGAAGAATTGCTAATTTTTTTTATATTGACAATTTAGTGCAGAAATTAGGTTTGGAATTCTTTATTTTAAAGGATTTATGTGTTTTTTTTATGAAAATTACAATATAATTTTAAGATATAATTTATTTAGTCAATAATATAACAGTACAACTGAATGTGACAATTTAATTGATTTGGATAATTATAGTGGATTTTAAATTACATACAGTATCAAGCAATTTGTTCAGCCATTTATTATATTACCTATATATATTTAGTTTTACATGTAAGTGTAGCACTCTCAAGAAAATTATCGTCACAATACTTATTTTTGAGTTTAGTTAACTATTGGGCCATAAGTGCAAAATTAACTTTTACAAACATTATTAATACAATAAATTGTAAACAATTTAAAAAAATACATAAATATTTTATATAAGTAAATATAATTTAAGTTCTTTTGAAAAAATCATTTATTTAAAATATAATTAAAAATTTATTTTTGAACATTGATAATATGCATTTCTGAAGTTACTGGAGGATAAAGACAGATATTTACTGATTATTCTGTTGAAAAAAACTGCCTTATGTTTTTGCAAATAAATCTTGTTTTATGGTATATTTTTCAAGTTTCATTTACACGGAAAATAACTTTAATGAAACTAAGAATGAAATTAAAAATAAAATGCAAGATTATACAAAAAACATTTATTCAATTTTTAAGTCAGAAAAAATTAAATAAAAATATGTATACAGAAATACTTATGTTTATTATGTCAAATTAGTATTGCAGCTTAATTTTTTGAATTGACAGTTTAATAAAACAAAATAAGAATACTAAAATAAAAATGATAATATGCATTGTAATGCATGTATTTTGCAACATTTAGATTTTGATTGATTATAGTAAGAATGTATAGTTAAAATTAAAGTCCCAACTGGACCATTTTTTAATTTATAAATATAGTGAGTTTACTATCGTACTTAACATTAAACATATGATAACATAAAGTATTGAATGCTTTTTATTGTTGCATATTCGACATCAATAAATTCCTATTCCTCAGATTAGAATATTTCATGTTCAGGTCTTGCTTTTGACCGCAGCCAAGCAAGTATAGTTGACTACTTTTGAGCGCTGTTCTTCATGTAATACGAATATAATATATCTCTTCACCTAATACGAAAAAAAGCATGATAATTAAATTTTCTATAGTATTTGCAATCTATATAAACTTTAACACTGAAATTATATAAGAATAATACTTCAAAAAATAAAGCCTTATATTTCTCAAGGGATCTGATATCTATGTAATTATATTCTGTATTAAAATTATATTCAGCCTAAAAAATATACCATCTTCAATTCTCTCATTTTTATTCCATGTTATATTTTACAGGTTTTTGAACATACGATAATATTCTAGGAGCATATTATGCAGGAAATTTACTAAGAAAACAGTCAGCTTCTGGATATTAAATATAAAATTCCAAATCTGTCTGTAATAAAGGGAATAATTATTTATATTAAATTTATAGAATATTTTATTATACAATTTAAAGCAAGAGTAATTTGTTAAAAAAATGGCATTCTCATTAATTAATTAATTAAAGCTAAGTAACTGAAGTTAATAAATTTTTGATTATCTAGCAGCTTTTAAAATTTTTAAAAGAAAGTGGCAAAAATAATAAATTATTGATATACAATGAAACAAATAAAAAATCATTTTGGATTTTTCTTTGTCATAAAATAGATATAGCACCTATTATAATTTACAAAATGGATTGTTAAACATTAAATAAAAATATATACATGCATACATAAGTTTATTTCTAATGTTAAAGCATTTTTGAATCAATCAACTGTAACTGAAAAACAGATAAGTTCTTTAATAAATGATTAATTTTAGTACAAGTTTCAACAAAAAAATTTAAACTATGATTTTATATCATATATACTAATATTCAAATACATCACAAATGAAATGATTTTTTTAAATACAAGATTGAAAACTACAATATAATAAAGAAGAGAAGACAGAAGAAATATTGCATAGTTTGTTAAATATAGATTTTAATTACTTCTTTTTGATCATGGAATCATTAAACAAATATCAAAATAACAATAAGATCTTTTTTCCGTTTTTATTTAAAAAAAACCCTTTTTCTATAAAATTTCAACAAAATTTTTTGACATTAAAGTAATTTAAAACATATTATTCACATGCAATCAAAAACTCGGAAATGCATGCACAGCATGTTTCATATTCTACCATTAAAAATCCGGCTATACAAATTATGTCAGGAGTTGTAAATTTTGGTGTGCTTAAGTCATTGTGGCATAGTTAGAAATTAATGCTGATATACAAGTTTAGAGCTTTTAAGAATATTTTAAAATTCACCCTCAATTATGCAAAGAATACATATTTTATAATTACCAATGCTTCATTGAAAGCAGCCAATTTGGGATACCTAAGAGACATAAATTTTGTAATAGAATAGAACAATAGATGGTTTATTTTTCATCACAAAATGTCATTTAGTTTTAGACATTTTCTTGATAAGTTCAAATATTTTTTCTTAATGAATTTCCCTAGTCATTTCAAATTGTAATCATTTTATCTGAAAGGAAAAATACATACATATACACATATTTTTTAACTCAATAACATCATATATGTAAAAACTATTTAAGGTCAAGTGAATAAATACTGGATATTTATTTTTTTAAACTATTAAATTCAAGTTAAAAATTTAGAAAATTTTAAAAGAATTATAAATTTATGATAAAGTTAATAAGTTTTAGCAGTAAAAACAAACAAATCATTACTTCAAAATAGATTTACAAACATTATTAAAATTTCTTAAGTTTATTACAAAGTAATATTAATTTAATGTATAATTTAATGAATAATTGGCTTTTAACATTTTAAAATTAACTTTTCTAACTTTAATATTTTAAAATTAACTTTATTTTAAAGTTAACTTTTTAAATAAAAAAGCAAGAAAGATTTATAAGAGATTTTAGCTTAAAATGCTGATTGGAATTTTCATGTCATTTGCTTAATAACATACATGAAAAACAATGGTCAAGTGAATTATAAATACTGGATTTTTATTTTTAAACCATCAAATTCAAATTAAAAAATTAGAAAATTTTACTTCAAAATAGATTTAAAAACATTATTAAGAGTCCGCGTTCTTACATAAACATAGAATATTATTTCAAACTTTTGAATAAATTTTACAAGCACAATGAAAATAAGTTTTAGTAATAAAAATAGTTAAAATTCTCTCAGTCTTCACATAAAACTTATTTTGATTACATATTATACAGAATATACCTGATCAGCCATTTCTTCCTTACATTGCATTTCATCATCTTCAAAATAACTCCATGTTTCAGATTTGCTTTTGCTAATTTTGTTTTTTATTATTTTCTTCGCTGATAACAATGACAACCATAAAATACGAATATAAATTACACTTCCGTCGACAAAATGTTTATCTGTAAATTCTAAAATATACAAATTAATAGGTTTTGATACATACAATTCCTTTTCGTTTTATTTACATATGCTTTTACTTAGTAACAATCAAGTCAAAAATTATCAGAGAAATTTTAATAAATAAGAGACATTTTGTCAGTAAAATTTTAATAAATAAAATACATACTGTCAAGTAATATTCTGCAGATTAATATTTGCTTTATATTGTATTAACATTTAAATTATAAAGCTTCGAATTTTATTTATGAAAAAATTTATTCTTATTCATTGGTAAAATGCAGT
This sequence comes from Latrodectus elegans, assembly GCA_030067965.1. Classification (NCBI taxonomy): domain Eukaryota; kingdom Metazoa; phylum Arthropoda; class Arachnida; order Araneae; family Theridiidae; genus Latrodectus; species Latrodectus elegans. The sequence continues at coordinate 98,018,505 of CM057817.1, read as the reverse complement.
ATTTGATATTAATAGTACTTTCAATTCAGTACAATACAGTATATTATATAATATTTCTATAATATACATTGTAGATATTTAAATCAACGAGAAAATTAATAGTCATATTCATGCTGTTTTGAAAATAAAAGAATTTAAAAATGCATTCATTATTATTTACTATTAATTTAGAATGAATTAAATTTTGGCAGAAAATAGTATTTGAAATTAAAAATAAAATTTCCAAACACATTGTTATATTGTTAAATATTATCAATTAATCAGAAATTTCAAATATTATATGAATAAGAATTCAATATAATTCATTCATTCACACTTTCGAATACCAAAGTTTTTATAATGGTGAAAAATCAAAAATATGGAGATTTGGTTTAGTTTTTCAGTTAGTTATAAGAAATAATGACTTGGCGGTGGTACCCTAGTAGTTAGGGTATCAGCCTTGTATACGGAAGAATGAGGTTCGATTCCCAATGCCGTTAAAGACCCACTGAGTACATGCGATAAACGTGCTCGTTAAATCTGTATAATCGAAAGTCCTGTGGTCAATCATTCAGCAGTTACAATGGCTGCAATGATCTGGAGAAATGTACTCCCCTTCAGACCAATGCCAAAATTGAAGGAGTGGATTCTCTGGTGCTGCCTTCTATCGGAGGATTTGAAGAGCAAAAGTCATACTTTCACCTTCATGATGCTCTGATTAAACGAAAGACGCACCTAATTGACTTAAATCGCATAGCCAAGGCATAGCGAACTTGGCTTGTCCAAATGTCATTAGTAACAACAACAAAGACTTACCATAATGTTTCTGCACTCCTTATTGTAAAATTATATATTTTAAATATTCTAATCGATCGCTTTTACAAGATGGAGTACTAAATTCCTCTATTTTCAGCGAAACTAAACCAAAAGCATTGAGCCACGTGATTACTTAAACCAATCAGAGCACATCACATTTGCTTTGTGCCATAAACACGTCAAAAAATAGTGAAAATTGCTTTGAATCGAGGATGAAGTGTTTGAAAGAGAACTTTGCATCTTTACGAAGTACAAAATATCCGTCACTCATCGTATGGTGAAAAACCACTTGATTTTTTTAAGAGTGAAAATTTCCATTTATTTACTTCAGAAACAATCATTAAAACTGCATACTATAGATCAACAGACGAAATTAAATTGTTTTACACGTATAATTAAATATATGGTAATGCTATACATTTATTTTGAATACGTATGAAGTGTAATCAGAGAAAATGTGTGAAAAAGTAACACGTTTTATTTTGTAGGACGTAGTAATAGACAAGCTAATATCTTGTCACACCGCAAGAAGTTAATAAATACATCAGTTATTTTAATATGAGGATAATATCTTATCAAATATGTTTGATGTATATCAAATGGAGCATCTTTTTCTTGCCAGATGGCATATTATATAAGATACAGTACTCATATATATATATATATATATATATATATATATATATATATATATATATATATATATATATATATACACACAGTAAGAATAAGACATAGTTAGTAGAATAATACATACAGTAGGATACATGCAGACATCAAATACTTCATGTCACCAGATGATAAAATTTTATTTAACAGTAATTTCAAAATTTAAAATGTCATAAGAAATTACGTCAAAAAAATCCCTAAAACTGTAAGATCTTCCCTGTATGGTGGAAATGCGTAACTTGGAGATTAAATAAAAAAAAATACAAAAAAATATTTCTAAATATGATAGATTCAGAATTTTCAGATATTTTATATAACATTCTATCGTATAATCAAGGTCATAATGCATGAAAAATGAAAAATAATAATTATTGTTAACTTTTATATTTGTACTTTTTTTAAGTATTATTTTTACCTTCAATTGAGTAAGTACTTTATTCTAATATAGAAAATATATATAATCACATATTTGTATTTTAATATTACTACTCATTTAGAAATACTAGTAAATAAACGAATGTTACACAATATTAGGATATATGTTCCTAAATTAATTGAAATTTTAATACAATACAATTAAAGAATAATATTAGGATATTTTGTTATTACTCTAGTATGCAAATAAAAATTAATAAATTAGTAATCAAATAAAAAATTCTCATACGAAAAATTTCTATATTTGTTATTGATAATTCATGAGGTGAATAATAAGTTTCATATTTTTAATCTTTGATTCAATGTTCCAATTGATACTATATAGGAAGCTGAAAATATTGTTTTGCGTTTAAGAATTTAATTGCTTACCATTTGTGAAAACACATAAAAAGTAACTGAAAAGAATATATCAAATGACAGTTTAGTAATTTATTGAAATTCACTTCCTAAAATTCTGAAGGATATACTTTCTCTGCATAATTGCTTCCTATATGAAAATTGGAAAAATAACATTAAAAAACTCATTAATTACTTGTAATTGTACAGTTAAAAATTATTAAATTTAATTGATAGTTTAATCAAAATTACACACGTCAAACTTACCCCATTCATTAATCTTCTGTCTTTCAATAAAAGAAAATTAATTATTATCTAAACCTAACATGTAACAGTTGCTTAATATACTGCCGTGGAACGCTATTTAATTCCATTAGAAGAACGCGTAATTTACCTATTTTTTTGCGCTTTCTCTTTCGTTTGTGAGGGCAGCAAAGGATGAAAAGAGAGCCCAACGAATCGGCTGTACTCACCAATTGCAGGACAGTTGATTGTTAATCATGGAGCAGCACTGCTGAACTGTTCCTCCTTCTCAACCGGTGGCGGGGAAACGTCTGTGAGTCACGTGACACTCGTTCCCCTCAAATCGATTGGACGTGGTAGCATTTGTACCAAGAAAACCTATTTAGAAGTCTTTTTATGAGAGTTCCACATCTTTAAGGCAGAAAAAAGGCATTTAATGGATTGAGTTTATTTCCTTTTCCACTTCTAACCCTATCTCCGAAAAACAAAGTTGTGGTGCGAAATTTTCGTCTGGTGTCTTTTTTTGCCCTTTAATAAAACATCCAAATTCCCCTTCAGGACATCCAATAGCTCCTTCTAATGAACTTTTATGGCCTAGGAAGCTGAAAATATTGTTCTGCGTTTAAGAATTTAATTGCCCACCACCTGTGAAAACACATAAAAAGTAAATGAAAAGAATATATCAAATGGCAGTTTAGTAATTTATTGAAATTCACTTCCTAAAATTCTGAAAGATAAACTTTCTCTGCAGAATTGCTTCCTATATGAAAATTGGAAAAATAACATTTAAAAAACTCGTTAATTATTCGTAAGTGTACAGTTAAAAAATATTAAAGGGGGGCCTTTAAAAATTTTTCTTTCGCAAGTCTTTCCTCAGATAGTTATTTAGAAGTAGTTTGCGGAATCATTAATTCGTTTTTATTAGCGTTGAGTTTTTTTTAAAGTAAACAAGTCTCTATGTTCTTCTTTAGAAAAAAGCATTTTATTTGAAACAATCATGATAAAAATTTATTTCATCTGTTTACTGAAATATTATTATTAATCTTTTTGAGTTTAGACTTTTGTATTAGTTGCTTCATATAAGAATTGCTTCAAAGCTTTATTATGAGGCTAAGTTTTTGTAGAGTCTTAACTTGCGACATCATTAAGGTGGCTCATTTATAATTATGTTCGTCATAAAGAACAATAGTTATTAGTGCATTATAAATACACAAATAGACAGATGTTGTTTCTGAAATTTACTTATTTCAAGCTAATTGGAGTCTCATAATTTTAGCAATTAATTTATCTTCCTTTCAGTTCAAAATCAAGTTATCTAAGTTCAAGATGAAAAATTACTGTTTACATAAAAGTGTATCAACATATATGTATGTATTTATCAGAGGGGGAAGAGCTAATTTACTGGTGTCGAGTTCAACACCTGATTTACCCCCAAAACTGGACCTTCTTTGAGAAGCATTCTGTTCAGGAGGAGGGTGTCTAATTCCACTCCATGGATGTGATGTGGGAAGGAGGCTGCCGATTCAGGTGTTAACTACATCCCTTAATTGCGGCCCAGAAATCAGACACGGTTGATTGAGCTCAGTTTTTTTTTAAAAAAAGCAGTAGGAGGCGTGATGCAATCTTTCAGTGCAATACATGTGCATCAATAAAATCCGCCTCACTTCTGTCTGGTACTGAAGGTGAAATTCATTTGAAGATGTCAGTCTCTGCCTACCTTAAAATAAAAACTCTTGCCTTTTGAAATTTTGATTACAAAACTTGTATAATTTAAAACATAATTAATGCTGATCTGAACTTCCTGTAAACTTTCTTATGCTGGCATATAATTAATTTAAACTCTTCCGGGGAACTCTTCAAGAAATATGAATGTATTTTGCCTTTATTTAAAACCGTCATCTGCACATAACCGTTGGGATTATAGAAAATATTTATCACCCCTTCTTTCTACATTCCCACATAACTTTTTGAAAAAAAATTATGATATTTACAATTTTTTTTCGAATTTGAAAAAAGTAGTTTTGACCCTACTCAGCGAATGCTTTTCTATCTTTTCGAATACGTCACAGTTTGCAAATGCTTTAGAATGCGGGTGACAAGAATTCCTAGTTCAATATTAAATAATTTCGCAAACATTAAATTTCTCGACCAATATGTTTTTAGCTAATCTAAACATTAACATTCATTTCGTGATGCAAAACGTTATTATAAAAAGCGATTAATTTAAATATTTTGTAATGCGTAAACTGTTAAGCAGCAAAATTTCAGCTTTTCATAACGAAACAGAAACTACAGTGCGAAGAATTCTTTTTATTCTTTGAATTTTTATTTATTTCAGTATGCTTTCGATAAAAGAAAATCTTATATATTCTGCTTCTATTTTTATTGCATCAATGTAATGCTTCTTTCCAGATCATAATTAGAAGGAAACCGAGGTGCTAATTTCTCTCGCGTGAAATCCAAACAAACGAGGTGGAAACTAGAAATTTATTGCACCAGATGTAAAGGATGAAATAGAACACAGAGAAAGTGTATTCAACTAACATGTCTACAATTTTACTAAATAATAAATTTAGTAAAATTGAAGACACATACAAATGCGAACATTAAAGGTAACAAACAAGCTGAAATTTAATATTAAAGATAATTAACATAATTTTAATTTTAAAATGGAATTCCAATCTGCTGTCTTAAACTCGGTTAATATTGGAAGAAAGCAGAATATTCATTAAAAAATATGTTGCTGAAAATAAACTAAATTTCTATTAAATATGTTTTTATTTTCTGCGTGTTGAAGATAATAAATAATATGAATATAACAAAGAATAAGTTCATCAAGTAATATAAAAATTAACCGCTGAGCGTATCAAGTAAAGAACTGAAGTATAAGACAACATATTTGTCATTAACTTGAAAGCTATGAGTTTTGATTATTTTATTATTTGTTATATTTTCTCGGAAACTCCTAGTGTCTTACTTATTTTTGACTTTATTCATACTTTAGTTAATGAAAGATATTTTGAAAAGGTTATTTCTCAAAATTGCAAGTTTTCAAGGGAACACACAAACGGCCGTTAGGAACTGAAGGAAAAGCATTTCTGAAATTGTTTTCAATCAATTTCTTTCAAATGGAAAGACCTTCAGAATGGAAGGAGGACTCAGCATAAACACGCTGAAGAATGAAAGCAAGGCCTTTACAGATTATTAAATAAAGAAGAGGTGACAATTGTGATGTAAGAAGACGATTACATTGTCTCTCTTCCCGGAGCTTTACATTAAAAAAAAACATTAGTAAGGAAATATTAATTTAGGTAAGAATCCATGAAAGACCAATGCAACCATTTTATAAAAAATAGCTATTTATTCTGCTGTGTATACAATTACGCATGAAACTTAGTGATTGATAAATTATTTTCACTTATTCTGCTATCCTGAAATTGCAAATGAAATCCATTCTTTAAAAAATGTTTTGCGAATTCTCAAGATCTAATCTTATTCAAAATAAATGGACATCCTTTTCTTCCACCCCACCACGACTTTAGATAGCAAATCATTATTTCAGGGGAATTGTTCTTAGTTACTTAAGAACAAAGCATGATCGTTGAATATTATTTTATAATGAGCTTTTGCTTTTAAAAGACTTTTCTAGATAACAGAATAGATACCTAACTTTTGCGTGAGTAGTAGTTATACTTCTTGGCCATAATTTAGATGTGTTTACCATCAGAAAAATTTTTGGTTGGATTTTGATTCGTGAGGAATTTGTGTCTACATTCTTTTCGTCTAACTTCCTCTCGGAACTGAAATACATTTCGCTTTAACTACCAAGCGTGGCAGGTGAATCGGAGACTACGATTTCTCATTAATCTTTAATCTATTCGAAGTCTCTAAGCTCCATTTAATTTCATCAATTTTCTTAACTGTAGCTGAATCATTCATGTTTAAAATCATACTTTGGATTGCATGAAGTGAACAGAAACTGCTGCGATTTCAATCACTGGAAATTCGAAATCCACACTAAGTACTCAACAGACCGTCCTGAAACCTAAAGAAGGACTAAGGGTATTGCATTAGGCTCTTCCAATGAGGTGGGGCGGCTTTCTTTCTCAGTGAGTCTAGACATAGCCAGAATCTTTAATTGTTTTATAACCAATAGATTTCTCGTTTCCTAGGGCTGTTTTATAAGTTTTATGTATTCCACTTTTATAATGAATGAACAGAAACTACTTTTAAAATAGTCTCCAAGAAACGAGTTCAATAAATTGCATAAATTATCCTTTATCTTATGAATCACTTAAACTTTGTCGTTGACTGAATGTTTTTTCTAGATCAATTGAAACCTTTGTAGCCCAAATGATTTATTTAAGGAAAAAACATAAATTTTAGTTTTATAAGAGCTTATCAACATATTATTCACCAAAAGACTTTGTATGAGTCTTGAGTAATTCATGATATAATCAAAAAGCAAACACATAGATGTAACTAGATTTAATATATTCAAATTTTCTTAGAACGGAGGAAATTACTTTTTTAATTTAATAGCTTTATTTAATTATTGTAAAGATCGCATTTCTATATAAATTGTTTACCATATTGTTGTATTTTTAAAAAATGTCATGAGTGTTTGGTAGGAAAAGTTTCCTCCTGTCCGAAAAGTCGTGAGCTTGATGCCTAACACAGCCAAAGAGGATCACTGAAGGGTTTAAAGTCTTGGTGAGGTGTGGATGAAGTTTGAAGAGAAAAGCTTGTTCTCTAGTAGGGAACTTAACAGTGATTTTAAAATTCTAAAATGATTGACAATTTTAGTAGCTTCAGCAGGCGGAAATAAGAAACCAGAAAAGTAATATAAGAATACTATTTAATTTTTACCGAATATAGGAAGGTATTATATATTTTCCCTGAATCTGTTAGTTTAATATTTACAAAGTTCAATGCTCACCCTAGTGCCATTCCCAAGTCACTGGTTGTTGAATAAATGGACTTGTACAATTGAATAAAGGGAGCATCTTCTGCCTTTGGCATGCGCATGTTTGTAGGAGTTTCTTCCGGATTTTTTCGGGGTTTCCCCCCTTGTGATACAGACTGCAGTCTAGAAAAGTTATCCCGGAAGGCTATTTATGTTGCGGGTATGAAAATACCTTAAAAGAGTCTGCGTGTTGTCAAATTTACGATGGATAATATTTGACAACATGAAAAATACAAAAGACGTTCTCTCAAAATAATTCTCAAAGCCGAACTATTCATTGCACTTATTTCTTAAGTACATAATTGCAGTTCATGAAATTAATGGAACAGCACTTTTGTAAATTTATTTTATTTTTGAAGAAGGTCATATGATAACCAAATTAAATAATATAAGTGTGAGTTTGCTTTTTATTTCACAAAAAATAAAATAACGATAGTAAAATAATATTTATGCTGTCATTCTTCAAACAGAAAAGGAAAATTTATGTTAACATTTCAAAATATAATATTATATGCTGATTTTATTTATTAGAAACTTATGTTTTTTTTATTATACGATTTTCTTTTTTAACATCTCTTCACTCTTCAAATTCGAAAGCATTCATTTCATATATATTTACACACCCATTGAATAATCAACAAAAGAAGAAAATAAAAGGAAGAAAATCAAATCAAACAAGAAAAAAGTTGTGAATGAAGAGCATTTTATAGAATTAAAAAACGAATATGTAGTAATGGAGTTGAAGTGTGACATTCGAAACATCTTAAAAACATCGGAAAGAAAATCATCCAAAGGAAAAAAAAATTCTAGCTTTTCTAGTCAAGATCTTTCTTAATTGGCAGACAATAAAAAGGGTTAGCACTACCTTATCTGCGTTTTGATATTTCTTTTTGTGTGAAAATTCTCGCTTTCCTTTCGTCCTCGAAGATTCTTTAGAGTACGTAATGGTATTCATTGATAATTCGATGTTTTAAAGAAGAAAATAAAGTGCGAAGAATAAAAAAGCTACATACTTTTGAAATGTTTCTAAATTTCATTTACGGATATACAAATAAAAGGCAATAATCTAAAGTGGTGTTTTTCAAATTTTGACACTTCGCATATCTTTTTAAGAATATATCATATGAGGGATGCATTTTTTCAGACTAAAAGAATCTGTTATGCTACAGATATAATTAGAATTACAAAAAGGCTCGAATAAAAATGATTTACAAGAAATTAAAATTAAATTATAAGAAATAAATAATTCATAAGAAATAAAAATTAATTAGACAAATTAAAAGTGTCTAATTAATAATAAAATTAATTTATTAAGATTATTTCATTGAGTCCTGAAATTGAATGAAGTGATGCGAAATTCTTTCGTACACTCGACTTTTTTATGTGTGTATATATATACATTCTTTTGAAAGCAACCTCTCTTCTGTCTGTTGGTGAATTTTGGATGGAATAGTTTGCGCTATGTTTCAGCCTTAGATTATGCATAAAAAAAATCTTTTCAATTTATAAATGGCTTTTTATAAAACAAGGTGAATCAGCAATTTTCTTTGCTGATATTTATTTGCCATAAATTGTCTGCAAAGAAATTGCTAATTACTATGCAGAAATCTTCCTGCAAATCACTTAGAATTCCTGAAACGAAAACTTAAAATAAATGTCTTGTTAAGAAAGAAGCATTTATTGTCTAGCCTAAGCATAATTCATTCTAGCATTCTAGACATTTCTCGTTTTGAAAAGAAACTGTATAGAGCTATATCACTTGTTTCATATTTTTGCATTGATTTCGATTTTACCCTCTCTGCACTTTCATTTTTTTACATCATCTGATTTGTTATGAAATTCTGCGAGAGATTGAGAGATTACATGTGATTTAAAGCTTAAGTATAGTCTAATTGATTTACATAAAAACAATGTCCCTCTCTTTCTCTCTCTGACTAACTGTATTTAAGACTAACTATTTTTTCCTAGTATTATTTTCAGTTGATTGGAAAGGAAATTCCTTTATTGAAATAGAAAAAGCAGAGCTGAGGACTCTAACTGTCAGACACTGTTGTGATACCCACTGCATGATTGCTTTCGGAAAGACTTTTTATTGACAGATTCATGTTTTTAAAGGGAGTAAACTGGAAATCTCCCAAGCACCCAATTTAACAGATATATTTGAAGAAATTAGATAAGCAACATCTATCTCCCATGGTTCAACAGTATGGGGCCTCTCAGGGAGTTTACCTTCTTTAGGTAAACAAGTGTGTCACAATCCCGAAGTGATCTGTCCTCTTCTTTTTTTCCTCTTTCCTCTACTCTTCTGTTTTTTCTTTATCTTCTCTCTCAGTGTGGTTACCTCGTAAGAGGTTGAGGGCTTCCCTTGAGTAGCTTTCGCTGCTCTGTTGCTATTAGTTACTCTTGGGGATTAAATCACCCACGTGTTTGCCATGCGTGGAGACCCGTGTCCCTGGAAAGGAGGGTCCTGGTAATTAGAACCCCGGACGGTGTATACGGGAGGTGTGTTGTGGTCTTCAGTGCAACAATAAGCTTTCATGGATCAAGGAATCATGTATCTGCTGTGTGACTCGATAAGGGTGAAGACTTGTTTCAGAGATACTTTGAAATTGTATATGGTCTGGCTAGAACTGGTTTAGTTTTACTGCATCCCCATGTTGGGCTAGGTGGTGGGTAGTGCGGTCTGGCCTTGAAATAAAATCAACCTTTTTTATGGAGTGTACTTCTAGTTCTTTTCTTCCTAAAGTGCAACAAATGATACATGATCAGAAATATTTAGTTATTAAAAGAACTGAGGCCCCATTAAACCAACACATTACTGTGGCCTCTGCTTCAAGTAAACGGGAGGTGTGCTGTGGTCCTCCGCACATCAATCGGCTTTATGGATCAAGTGATCGGTACATCCCCTGGATGACTCGTTAAAAGTGGAGGCCATCTCAGGAGTGTACTGTGAGCGTATAGGACATGGCTAGCACTGGTGAAACTGTTTTGTATTCACTAGCTGGATAATTTTTATAAATTAAACTACCCAATTTTTTCTGGGTGGAAGTCCTTTTTTTTATTTAATTTGATTCCCTATCCCCCCATTCTGACGAAGTGGGATACCCTAACGTAGGACTTGAAGAAACAGGTGTTGCAAAAAGAGAGCGAGGGAAGGAGGAGAAGACAGATGAGCAGAAGGAGTAAAAAGAAAAGGCTGCACCACATCACCTTTAAAAGGACCCTGTTGAGGACGCTTTATTGGAATCTATAAACAAAAAAATTGAAATTTCAAAATAATAGAATTTTACGAGTTTAGAAAGAATAAGAAGAAATATATTTCTGTAATATGAGTCCAAAAATGAAAACTTCTGTAATACGATACAAAATGGAGGAAGCCTCGTTGAATAGTTGATCTACCAGGTTTTCGAAGCCCTCTAGGCAGGCCTAGTTCCTGAACTTTTCGTATGTAAAACAATGTTTTTTTTTAAATTTATTTTACCAGCCAGCTTTTTTTAGTGTGGTACACCTATTTTATAAATTTAAACAATGATTATGATATCTAGTGTAAATTATAAACTCCACGTGAGTGCTTAAACTTGTTGATAGCAAAGTTTAAATATTTGAAATAATATAAGTAACTGAGTTTGTAAGTGTGTAAATAGATTTGTAATTTTATGATTGATTTATAGGAAATTTTTAATCACTGAAACAAAGCCAGTTTCAGATTCTATTTTTTAGGTTTGAATCTGGGTAGAGAAAAAAATAATAAATACACAACTCAATGTTTAAAAAAATAATACATTATTTTAATTTAAAATATTATTTCTAACAATTATATAATAACAGTAATCATATACTTAACAGCTTATGTGCCTCTTCTTTTTTGGACTTGGTGGTGGGTGGTGTGGTCGAGTCCCAAAGCATCATTTGAATATAAAAAACATTAATTATTTTTAGTAAAATAAAAGGAAGCTACCTTTGCTTCTGTGTCTACTTTCTTAATTTCAAAGGGAATATCGAACTTCGTTGGGGATGTGAAAAAAAATACAGAAAAGGTTCTTTGGAGACCTTTTGCTTGAGGTTGCAACAGAAAAACAAGATGCGGTAATTGAAAATATGAAATTACTGGCCAATATAGAAGTAACTGTCTCGCCTCTTGGAAGTTTGAATTTTTGCCATTGTGTTGTGTCATCCAGTGAATTGTTAAATAAGCCGACGGATGAGATTTTTTAGAACCTGCTGAATCAGAAGGTCTTTGGTGTTGAACGCATCACTGTCAGAAGAGATGGGAAGTATATTGACACTAGACATCTTATTCTGACTTTTGTGACCTCAGACCTTCCACAGCATGTTATAGCTGCTTACATGTGTCTATCAGTACGGCCATTCATTCGAAATCCACTGAGATGCTCCTAGTGCCAACGTTTTGGACACTCGAAGAGTACATGCAGGGGCAAACTCACCTGCATACGTTTGGCTATGATAGTTCAAACTGCACATCGGAGGAGAGGTGTGTTAACTGTCATGGTGACCATCCCTCCTACTCTTGAAGTTGTCCACAATGGCTCCTGGACAAGAAGATCACCACGATAAAAATAAATATCAAATATTCATATCCTGACGCTAGACACATATAGTTACTTCTCGCTCTCCAAAAGCTGGAGTCAGCTATGCAACCACCACTAGAAACAAAAGCCATGAAGGCTTTCAAACTTATATATTCAAATAAGGGCTTAAGAAGACCCTCTCTATCCACCCGAAAAGCCATGATTCTTGAGGATGAAGCAATTTATTTGCATATAACGGAAGAGGATTCAAGAAATGGACAGATGACATGCTTTCCAGATCCGGAAAAGAGCTTTTAAAAATAAATAATAATTTCCTTTGTTTCTTGGAACTGCTATGGTTTGCGTTCACATCACGGTGACATCAATCTTGTAATTTAAGCTTACAAAAAACCCCGCATATTCAGGAAACTTTCCTGAAGTCTAGCAATAATTTTTCCATCCATGGGCTTAAAATCTTTAGAAAGGGCTGTTGTGATGATTGTGCAGTGTCTGGAGGTGTTTGTATTTTAACATCAAATAATTTTTCCAGCACTGCACAACATTTGAATATTATATTACAGCTGTAGCTGTACAAATTCATATAGCACGTTTGTTGAGAGTCTGTAGTTTGTATTTACCACCCCATGATGTCATCCTCCAAGAGGAACTCAATGCATTAATAGATCAGACACATGCACCATTGTTGTTACTCGGTGACATTAACTGACATCATTCTTTGTGGGGAAGTGATGATATAAATTCTCGCGATCGGCAAATAGAACAGTTTATTTCTTATCACTGTTTCTCTGTCTGCTCAATGCTGACGAGAAGACATATTTCCATGTACCCACAAGAGTATGTCATTCTCTTGATCTAGCCAGTAGTTCTCCCTCACTTTTGCCATTGTTAAATTTAACAGTAGAAAATGATCTGTATAATAACGATCATTTTCTTCTCATCAACTTTCAGACTAGAGGCAATCGTGTAAGACAACGCTTCACTACTTACGTGTACAGTCGGGAAGAATGGACATTATTTTCACAATTAGCAGTTGTAGATGATAAAATGGTTTTGATCGAAGACATTGATGATGCCGTTTGTAAAGTCGCTGAAACAATTATAAATGCAGCTAAGGCGTCCATACCTAAGAGTTCCCCTATATCACACAGGCGTTGCAAACCTTGTGGGAACCATGAATGTCAAAACACCTATAAGAAGCAGAGGAAGTTATGGGGGTTACTTAGAAGATACCCCACAACTTAGAATCTTATCCCCCTTAAGAGAGCAAAAGCATTAGCTCGCAGAACTCATCACCGAAGTCAGAAGGAATCTTGGTCTCGTTATGTATCCTCAATTACATGTTCCACATCCAGAAAACAGTTGTAGAGAAAAGTGAAAACAACCAATAAAATATATAAGGAATTCTCGATTCCTATCTTAATATCTGGACTGCTGTATAATTTTCTGCTAAGGACATCACTAACGTCCTTGGGGAAACCTTTATTAGCGTCTCAGGCAATGACATTTATAGTCCTTCTTTCTTAAGGACAAAGAATTGTGCTGAGCGAACACCAATTCGTTACAACCATGGAAAAGCTTTGCCTTACAACTGTAAATTTCGGATGTTGAAATTGAAGAGAGCATTACAGCAATCCAACAATACCAGTCCGGTACCCGATGGAATCAGCTGTCAAATTCTTTGTCATTTAAGTCCAGATTTAATGTTGAACTTGATGTTTTTCTACAATAGGATCTGGACTGAAAATAAATTTCCATCACTTTGGAACGAAGCAATAGTGATTCCGATCAAAACTGGTAAGGATCCTCTTTAACATTTTAGACTAATAGCTCTGACGAGTTGCTAGAGTAAGACTCTCGAACGAATTCAACGCTCATCCTGTATATGTCTTAGAAATAAATAAATGTATTCAAATAAATCAGAGTGGCTTCCATAAAGGATCCACTTTTGATAATATTATTTATTTGGAAAGGCAGATGAACAATGCTTTTGTGTGGGAATTTTAACTCGTTTCCATTTCCTTCGACATAGAGAAAGAATATGCCCGTACATGGCGATATGGAATTTTCCATTCAGTTTATGATTTTGGCTTTCGGGGTAATCTTCCGATATTCCTACGTAATTTGTTACGCTCCCACGTTTTTAAAATTCATATTGGAACTTTTTTTACACTACTTTTATTCAAGCCGAGGGTGTACTTAAATGCCCCATTTTAAGTGTCGCTAGTTTTAGCCTTTTCATTAAGTAACAATCTACTTCAAATATCCTCTTCTGTATATGGCATGCTTTATGCTGATGATCTGCAAATATCATGTGAGGGTTCTAACATGCGTTTAATTGAGAGACAACTACAAACAACTGTTAATAAACTCGCTGCATGGTGTACTGAGAATGACCACTCGCTGTCTCCTAGGAAGAGTAAATGTATCCATTTCTGCAGGAAAACCAGCCTGCATAATGATCCTACTATCTGCATAAATAATACACATATTCCTGTTGCCAACGAGATAAAATTTCCGGAAATAATTTTTGATCGAAAGTTAAATTTTCTTCCACATGTCCTTCATTTGCGGATCCTTCATTCAGTGATCGGACGTCACTACTTCGTGTCTACCAATCATTAATTCTATTTCGTATTGTCTATGGGAGTGGTGAGTATGGATCTGATAGGCTTTCCATTCTACGCAGACTGGATACAATGCATCACTCTGCTTCGAGAATATGTTCAGGAGCATCCCGCACATCCCCCGTCCAGAGTCTATATTCAATTTGCCATCAACCTCCTCTAGATCTGAGAAGAATGTAGCTGTCTCTCAATTATGATGCAAAAATCATGTCTGACCCTCATCACCCATTACGATACATGAATACTACACCTGCACTAATGAGGCTGTATGACGCTCTTTCATACAGTATTCTACCTTTTCTCACACGAACAAAATGTAGTCTTTTATTATCTGACTTATGTTGTGTCTGTTACGACAAAACGGAACTTTTATCTCATTCACCTTGGTATGATTACTGATTAAAATCAAAATTATTTTGCTCATTATTGAAAATTGGACACAACAACTACTGTTTTAATGCAGCTATATGTCTCACATTACTGTCAGTATGCCAAGTGCACACAGGTTTTCACAGATGGATCAAAATCTACAGGACATGTTGGTTGCACTGTACTTATTGAAAATAAAACTCTTAGCTACAGCCTCCACTCATCTTGTTCCATCTTCTCTGCTGAAGCAACAACGATTTATCAAGCTCTTCAGCAGATGAATACTTGTGACACTTCTAAATACTGTGTATACACTGACCGTTTGAGTGTGTTGGAAGCTTTGCGAAACAGTATTCTTGCCTACCATCCCTTTGTGTCAAGAATATTCCTAGCATTAGACTCCCTTGCTGACAATTGATATGATATTATTTTATGCTGGATATCAAGTCATGTAGGTCTCAATGGTAATGAGAGGGCTAATGCATCTGCTAAATCTGCATCCGGTCCATCACTTCCATCCATTACTTTGTTGGATGTGAGGTGGTGTGTTAAAAATTTATTAAAGATCTTTGGCAGGAGTCATGGAACATTCAGGCCTCTAATAAATTGCATGCCATATTTCCATACATCAGCTCATTAACAATTTTACTGTTATGATGTGCTGATGTACGTTTGACTTGCCATCGTATCGGGGACATACGTTTCACACACACAGATATTTAGTGCTGAACGAATAAAACCCATGTTGTGAAACGTGTGATGAACCTTTTACAATATATCATATTTTAATTTCATGTCATGATTTTCACCATTTACGTTTACATTTTTTTAAAACAGATATTTTGACATTATTTGATTTATTGGGAGAACCTCCAAATAGAAATATTTTTACCTTTTTGAAAGCAATAGGTTTTCTCTATTTTATTTAAATTTTATATATATTTTAAATTTATATTTCAATAAGCGTTTTTATACTTTTAAAATCTTAATTTTAAATTTTGTACGCAGTTTTTTATATTTTAATTTGATTTTAATGGTGCTTGAGTTTCCTTCATTTTAATTAAACAATAAAAATAAATTACCTAAAAAAATCAAAGAGTAGGGCAGCTTGTCTTTTTTTGACCTTGTGCCAGAAAATCCAACCAACCAACAGGTTGGTTGAATCTGAGGGGCATCGAATCCAGAACGGATTCCATTCGAGCCTGCACTTTAGTGAGCACTGTCCTATTACTAGACCATTGTTAACGTATTATTTACTAGACCATTGTTAACGTATTATTTACTAGACCATTGTTAACGTATTATTTACTAGACCATTGTTAACGTATATAAATACGTATTTTGAAGAACTGGGTTTCAGCATATTATATATATATTACATGAAACATGCTGCCAGAATATAGTGATTGCTCAGTAAAACCTAGTAAATGGTTTGCCAGTTAAAAACTAATTTTTTTAACATTTTGGAAAGGGAAAACTCTAATTTTAAAACAATTCATATCACTCATAATTCTTATAATATAAGAATTATGTTGCACTCTTTGCAAAAGAGAGGATAAACATTGTTTATTGAAATAGTTCAAAAAATGGCATTTGACAAAATTTACTATGGGTTTTTTAAGCCTAAAATTAACATTTTATTTAAATTTTATTATTGGTTTATATGTACGACATTGTTGAAATCTATTTTTTGTATAGTATCTTGATTTGACAATTTAAATCACTTTACTCTCCCATATTTTGTCTGTTTTTAAACATTTTTTGATGCAGTAGGGAGTTCAAAAAGGTAGGTTAAAAATTGTTCTCTAAATATTCCTTCTTCCTATTATAACTAGCCGCTGTTGGTGTGTTTTTCCAATATTTTCTTAGAGCTAAGGCAAAATGGATTTCAATGCATGCTTTCAAAATTAAATTGAAAGGCTTCAAATTGATTTATTTATGTGCTTTTAATAAAAGAAACTATTTAATAACATTATATTATTAGTTGGTGATTTAAAGAAATATTAACAAAATAAATAAATAAACAAAAATAACCATGAAAGCAACTCGATGTCATTTAAATAATGATAACTATATTTGGCATCTTAAAATTCATTGAAGAAAATGTCTTGTGTTAATGTAATATCTAAATGCATCAAATTGCAATATAAAATAAAAAAAAAGCTATGCAAAGTATTTATTAAAAATTTTCAGAAATTGAAAAATGATACTCTCTGAAATAGAACTAAAATTAAACTTGTGGCACCCCAGCACAATGTGGACGAAAGCCTACTGTGCCAATATCGGTTTTCCTAACCGATGGGCCTGGGGTGCAAAGGATATGTCCCAGTTAGGTGATCAGTTCCAAAGCATGCTTGGCACTCAGTTTATCGACTCACTGCCAACAGCACGCTTATCTAAAATAGAAAGGAAATTGGATTCCAACATAAAATAAAAGGTTTCATACAAATATTGATCAATTCAAGTAACTGTAAAATCTGACATTTTATTAAATAACAAAAATATTTTCTTCCTCTGGATTTGCTTTTGTATCTTTATATGTATTTATTCCTCAGATAATCCTTGGGTGAAAGAGATCCTTCTTTTCTTCAAAAATGAATGCATTTTTGTATTTCTGTCCTATACCGAGTATTATTAAAATAAATTAAGTAAACTTTTAACAATCTTATACTACAATTTTTAAAAATACTTATGAAAATACAGACAAATTTGAAAGAAATTTCATTATTTTTAAACGTAGGTTATCTAAATATTTAATCAAAGAATCAAACAGTAAGCGATACAATAAGGGAAAGATAATATTAGGTAAATATTAAGATACAATTTTAATCAAAATATTTTACTTCATTAATCGTAAGCATTAAATAGAGATCTAGAAAAAAATATCCAGTACCAAGCTACCCAATTTTTATTGTGTTGTGCAGAACCATATTCTGTAAGTCAAAATTTAATGTGTCAATACAAAAAGTAGTGTTTGGATATTTAATAGAATGAATTATTAATAAACAAAACATGTAGAAAATTATTTTTTTATAATTGAAATTTTTGAAGATAAATATTTTCCATTTAAAAAAATAAGAATTTAATAAAATTAGAGATTTGAACCAATTCTTTACAAATTTGTATGAAACATTTTGTATTGAAAACAAATAGTGAAAAGGTGGTGGAGTTTTATTAACCTCATAAGCAATTCTTCAGTATTGAAATATGGTATTGATATAACATGGAAAATACTAGCCTGTTTCAAAATAAATAAAAATTAATTTTTAGACTCGTATTAAACTTAATTTACTTAGCTACATGACTTTAAGATTATACACACAAATAATATGAAATAAATATAGATTCAAAAGAAACAAATCGGTCCTGTCCAAAGGAAACAAATTTATTTTTCCATGCCATCAGTTTCCATTAAACTGAAAATTGATGTACCGAACTATCAGAAACCTGAGGAATGATATGTATTCTCTGGTGCATTGGAAAGACATAAAACAAACTGCATTCGTACTGTTATTGTGTACACTTGCAACTGCACTCATAGAGATGTTGAAGTAAGGAAGATCGTATACAATTTTTAATTTTCGTTATTGATACAATATTAAAGTATAAATTCATTTATTAAAATAATTAACTTTAAAAATTTAAAGCTGTTTTGGAGATTCATAAATTAAAAAAATAATGCAATAAAACATTATTTGAGGTAAGAATAAATAAACGGAAATAACTGCAATAATTATATATATATATATATATATATATATATATGAATAAAAGGACTTATGATGAGAGTAGGAACTTTTTCTCATCCAGAACACAGAAGTAT
Organism: Latrodectus elegans; assembly: GCA_030067965.1. Taxonomy (NCBI): domain Eukaryota; kingdom Metazoa; phylum Arthropoda; class Arachnida; order Araneae; family Theridiidae; genus Latrodectus; species Latrodectus elegans. Next base: position 97,999,695 of record CM057817.1, on the reverse strand, counting down.
GGTTTTCTGATCATTCAACTGAAACATACACTAAAGTTTGAGTCACTGTAAAGAGCCACACCCAAAATGGGTTGAACAGAACAAACAGCTGTTCAACTACTAGCCCAATCAGGGAAAGAGAAAATGAAAGGGAAGGTGCTTCATATATTTTTCCAAAGATTCAATCGATAACTTGAAAGAGATAAGATATTAAGATAAAGAGATTAAGATAAAAGAAATTAAGATATTAACATCACCAATGTATAAAAAGGAACAATGAAAAAGTCGTTCAAACTTGAAATGCATTCAGTCAAAAATCAGGATACATGAAAGTACCTCGTATGAAAGGCAAATTATGTGTTAAGAAAAATCAAAAAATTAATAGCACTACATTTAGTCGAAAAAAATTAGTTCTGAAACTACAATTATAAAAGTTTTATCCGGCAATAGCAAAAATAGTTCCGGCTATGAAATCTTCGTCAGAAGCAGTGTTAATCAAAATGTCGCTTAGAAGACGAGTTACAGTTTGCAGTGTACCCTAAAATATCATTTATCGTCTTTCAAAGGCATTTTCACGTAAAACAATTTGACAAGAAATATCATATGGTCACAAATTTAATGGATGAAGAAGAGTAAGAACACTGGTTGTTCGTGTAAGAAATTTTAGTCCTGGACGAACGGCAGCCAAAACCGAAGTCGTTGAAATAATTCCAGAATTTCTACGTACATCCTAAAACATCAAAGCATCTTTGTAAACTCTATTCGCCTCAATAATAGGTAATGTTTGTAATGACACTATGTTTAATTTTGGGCCTACACTTTTCATTTTTTTTTTAAAGCATTCATTGAAATCATCTAACAAACTGTTGAGGAAAACTTTCTGGGAAAGACAAGCCGGGGAGGTTCTACCAACAGATTTCTGATAGGCCATTTACGCGTTTTCAATAAAGCTAATAATTTACGATTTTCGGTTATTTAAGACACATAATGAAAATCATTAAAAAATGCAAATTCACTAAAAATAATTAGTAACTATATGCACCTGAATAGAAGAGTATATTAATATTTGAAGAAAGTACTTATGGTGGTTAGTCGAATATATTTTAAACAAAATAGAGAAAGTTTTATCTATTTTATGGAATACATACATACATGTATGCATACAATATATATATATATAAATAAATAAATAAAATATATATATATATATATATATATATGTATATATAATAAAGTAAAAAACTCAGAACAGATTTTTTTTTTTGATCAAAGAAGTATCAAATGAAGTTCATATTTGATTACAAAAATGCGTATATCAATTAAAAAATGCAATTTTTTGACAATAAATGTTATAAAAATATATCATATTTTAAAGATTAGTAACTTAGAGTTTAATATAAAGAAATTAAAATTATTAAGGAAATTCAGTAAAATGATAATCAAAGTTGAAAGCTCAGAAAAACTCAAATGAAAAGAGAAATGTAAAATAGAGATTAAAGAAATAACAAAAGAGAATGAGAGAAGTAAGAAATTGCATTAAAATCGAGGTAACCAATAAACTAAAGACACACGCAAAACTGATTAAATTAGAACAAATCCGAAAACATTCCACATAAGGAAGATTAAAAGTAGCAGTTAAATATGGACAAAATAAGCAGCAAAGTCAAAGAACAACGTAGGGAGATTGATTGGATTTTGGTATTTCATCGTACATTTAGATTTTATTGTATAGTTCTTCAATGTTTTGGTAAGATTTCTTTATAGCTAACTCTTATGTCACTAAAAAGACCATTTTTAGTCTCTAAATCTGTAAGAGCTGAGATGGATTTCTAAATTCTTCTCTCTTTTTTACAGACTCTGTTCTTGTAAGAACTCACAGGTGTTTAAACTTACAAAATTTGCTGAGAATAAAGAACAAATTATTTGTAAATAATTGAATATTCCTTTATATTTTAATTTTTTGAGTTAAAGAAATTACAATAACTTTTGTTTCATTAGAAAAAATTCTCCTTCAAAATTCTCCGTTACATTCCCTTCCCTTTGTTACACAAATAGGAAACTAAGCGATCTGTTCCTAGGTGCCTTAGTTTATAAATCTATAAGTTTAAAAATTATCAGTATATTGTTTTCTGGAAAAATTATTCATTAATTTAATTTAATTTTTCTTTTCTATTCTTTTCTATTTATTCTCTTATATTAATTCCTTTTATTATTTTGAAAGACAGTACTTTTGAATATTTTAAAAACAAATTTTCATTGTAATTTTTCCTTCTTTATTGCTAATACTGTTGGATGCTTGCTGGAATACTTTTGAATAACTTTTAAACACCAGAAATTTTCTTATTGATTAAATCACACCATTTTCTCTTTACTTTCGCTGATTAATATTTTTAACATTATATTGAAAAAAAATGTTCAAATAGAAACGAGATAAAATATCTAAATATACATGCAAATTAAATGGTAATATAAAAATGCTGATCAGTACCTTTTTTAGAAATTACTTTCTATTGAATTCCAATAATACTTATTATAATCTTAAAAGAGAACCGAACATATTCATTTACTTCATTTGTTTAATTTATCATGATATTTGTTGAAATATTATATCTTATAAAAATGGTATATGAAGATTTATTGGAAACTCTAACTTTATCATGGAACGTTATAGATCAACTAGTATGTCAGTTTTAAGGTTTTTTGAATAAATGTTTTGGAAAACAACTGAGGTTTGAACATATTGTTACAAATTTATAAACATCATTGTATTTATCTTAAAATATCTCAGGCAGATTGGAAATACTTAAAAAATGAGCGATTTAGGTGTCTTTTATGTTAAAAACTGCATTTTTAGCAATTGGATAAAATTATTGGTGACTTGGTGGCATATGGCAATATTCTTGGCGACTTCACGAGAAATAAAAAAATTTGGAAAAATCCATCATTTAAGCTCTGGAACCAGTAGCTTAGAATCTCCCATAAACTTGGCGAAACTAGTAGATTTTTCACGCCAAGTCGAGTATAAATATTATCGCCCTTCATGGAAGACTATTGTCTCATGATAGAGTCCTGAACGTCGACTCCAGATGGGGATTCTAACACATGCGCCCTTGAAAAAAGTAGTTGCAATAAAATTTGACGGTACAAAATGTGAATATAGTTCGGATTTAGTTTTAGCATCCTTACGGTCTTCGATTTGCTTATTTGCTGAAGAAAAGGTTTCAATAAAGAGCGCAGTCACGTAACATGTATGATTTCACTGCACTTTAGAATTTGTTTCGATTGAGGGAAGTTCTCCCAAACTCTCTTTTGATGGAACTACAAGTTTCTTTAGATTTCTTGAATATAATCGATAGTTTAGAATTTATGTGTAAATAATTCATGTGTGTACCTTTTGGGCTTATTAAAACGTTATTTTTCTTTAGAATATAAGACCTGTTGAACCAAGTCGTGTTTTGAATACACTCTTTTGGTTTTAGATACTATTTAGATTATTTTATAAATTTTTTTCATAGCATTTTTACTATTTCATATAAGAGCGAAAAGCGATTAAGAACAAAAAAAGGAATGGGTATTTATGTATTATCCTGTCGACATTTTTCGCCTTTAAAGTAAATTTGTCGTAGAATGTTGCAAATTTTAAAAATTATTTTTCAAACTATGAAGGAAAAGCAGAGCATTTTACTTATATCTTAGCACTGTATAAAATACAAATCGAGGAAAACTTTATTTCTATATTACATACTTCTAAATCATATCATTAATGACATTTCTTTTTTCGCAGATATGGTCGACGGCATAAAACGGAAGTACCAAAAAGGAGGGATTGCAATTATCACATTTCCTTCTGATTTCTGTATTATAATAAAGATAAATATAAATGGGGGAGTAAAATGCCATGATAAAATTAATTTTACTAAATAAATTGTTTTTGACACTTTATATCATTGTTTTTTATAAATTAATATCTCAAGTTGTTTTATTTTCCAAAGCCAAAATTAAAATTTTTGTCAGTTTAAATTAAAAGTTGCCTATAAAAATTTTTTTGCACACACCAAATTGTTTTCATAAGCTATGAAGGTTATATAAATTTCCATGAAAACAACTAATCAATTAAAATATTTTGTTATTTAGTGCGTATATATTGTCTATATTTTTTAAATTAAAAATTGTAAATAAAAGATAAATCACAAGTTGAAAATATTGAACATCTGTAATTCAATTAAAGAGTACAGTTCATTTATTTGAAAAAAATTAGTTCTTTAATTTTTAAAAATGAGAAAATGTATAATAAATAATTTATAACTTTCCTTATTTATGTATATAAAGATTTAAAGACACCCAATATAACATTTCCGTCTAATTTCTGTTTTTTTTTTTTTTTTTTTTTTTAATAGATATATTTATAAACATAAATGGGAATTATATATCATACGTAAAAATTGAGGGTGAAATTAAATAAATTTTTTCCACTAAATATACTAAACAAAATATTTATAAATTTGCACTTTATCATTGCTTACATGACAAATGTCTGGTTTCATTATAAATAGTATAATTTCAAGTAGTTTGTTTCTATATTTCACTTTTTCATACTCATATCGCAAAACAATATTTAATGTTTGGTTTAATTCTAAATTTATTATCTCAATTTTTTTTAAATTTAATTAAAATTTATGCAATAATCAATTAAAAATTATTTAACTTTTTTGCATACATGAGTTGTTTTAACAAGATTCAATTAAACAACAACAGAATTAAATTTTATTAATTTAGTGTGTAAATTATATATCTTTTAAATTAAAAATTCTATGGTAAATCGCAAGCTGCCAATACAAAAAAATATCTAGAATATATATTCTATACAAAGTATAACTCATTTATTTGAAAAATTAAGAGTTTACACTACTGGCCATTAAAATTGCTACACCAGGAAGAAATTCAGATAACAAAATGATATTTATTCGACAAATATATTATACTACAAATAACAAGTGATTATATTTTCAAAAAATTTGGCTGAATAGATCCTGAGAAATCAGTACCCAGAACAACCACCTCTGGCGGTAATAACAGCATACGGCCATACGCCTGGGCATTGAGTCAAACCGAGATTGGACTGCATGTACAGGTACAGATGCCCATGCAGCTTCAACACGATGTCACAGTATATCAACCGTAGTGACTGGCGTTTGGTGACGAGCCAGTCGCTCGGCAACCATTGACCAGACGCTTTCTATTGGTGAAAGATCTGGAGAACGTTCTGGTCAGGGGAACAGCCGAACATGTTCCGTATCAAGGAAGGTCCGTACAATGCCTGCCACATGCGGTCGGGCATTATCCTGCTGAAACGTAGGGTTTCGAAGGGCTCGAATAAAGGGTAGAGCCACGGGTCGTAACACACCAGAAATGTAACGAGCACTGTTCAAAGCACCGTCAATGCGAACAAAAGGTGACCGAGATGTGTATCCAATGGCACTCCATACCATCACGCCAGGTGATGGGCCAGTATGATGATGACGAATGCACGCTGCCAGTGTGCGTTCACCACGATGCCGTCAAACACGGATGCGACCATCATGATGCTGTACACAGAACCTGGATTCATCTGAAAAGATGACGTCTCGCCATTCGTGCACCCAGGTTCGTCGTTGATCACACCATTGAATGCGCTCTTGTCTATGACGCAGCGTCAAGGGAAGCCGCAGCCATGGTCTTCGAGCTGAGAGTCCTTGCTGCTGCAAACGTCGTCGAACTGTTCGTGCAGACACTTGTTGGCTTCCAAACGACCCCGTTTCTTGACTCACGTCTCGTGACATGATTGCACGATCCATTATGGCCATGCGGATAATATGCTTGTCTTCTCGGATGCTAGTGATAGGTGGCCGTTGAGATCCCGCATGGCGTTCCGTATTACCGTTCTGAACCCATCGATTTCATATTCTGCTAACAGTCATTGGATCTTGACCGACGCGAGCAGCAATACTGCGATAAGATAAACCGCAATTGCGGTACGCTACAATTCAACCTTTATCAAAGTCAGAAACGTGCTGGTACACATTTCTCCTTCTTACACGAATCATCACAACAACTTTTCATCAGGCAACAACGTTCAAATGCAATTTGTGTATCAGGAATCGGCTGAACAATTTCCTCATTTAAACACATTGTAGGTGTCGCTATTAGCGCCTGCTTTGTCTGAATGCGCTGAAAAGCTAATCATTTGCATATTACAGCACCTTCTTCCTTTCGTATAAATTTCACGTCTGTAGCATGTCGCCTTCTTGGTGTAGAAATTTTAATGTCCAATAGTGTATTTTCATTAATGAGTAAATTTATAAATAACACAGTATGTAATAAATTTTCAAAGTTATATGTGCAAAGAACAGAACGTTAAAAGAAACTTTGTATTTCATACAAAAAAAATTTGCGAAGTTTTATAAAGGTAAAATGCGTGAAAATATTCACAACAGGATAAACTTGCCAACCTAGTAAATTTATCGCATTCTTTACATTGCCAAGTCACTGAGTTCGAGCCAAAATCTTTTGCATCGGGGTTCTATCTCACTGAAGAGTTAGGCAGTGAATACGTCAATTAATTAAGATGATCAGTCTAGAATAAGGCTTGGTAAGTGTTGTCTCTGGGATGTATTAGAGACTTCGGTGATTGGAAGTTGTTTCCTGTTGGATTAGCTGTATTGGAGCTATGTAACTGTTATTTATACAGCTGAAATTTCTTGCATTTAATTGAATTATTACGAATAAAATTCTTGTGATTTTTAAGAGACTATTTTATCGACTCTCAGCAACTCGAATCCCGAAGCTTGTTACATTATGTTGATTGCAGTTAAAGTTACTACTTCAAATAAGAACACACTGTTACAATAATATAAAATTTAACAGTAAGGCTTGTCCATCTGTTAAACTTAGTTCCAAAACTAAAAAAGTAACACTTCACCACTGAATAATTTATTGTGAGCTCCAAATTTCCTCTGAAGACTTCATGTCGAGTACAAAACTATCAAATTCGTGGGATGATTAAAACTATGTTCAAATATTTCGTCGTGAGATGAAATAATTAATTTATTGAGTGTTACTTAGTATTCTAAGGCAACACACAGGCACCACAGTTGGAGAACCAGGAGTTCTCAGAAAAATGTGTTTTTCTGGTGCAATCTAAAGTATGAATCTAAAGTAAAGGTGCAATCTAAAGTATCGCAATAAGGCAAGAGACCAGATGGTGACTGCTCAGAAGGTGGGTAGCACCAAAAGATTTATGTCTGAGGTATCATCTCCTCTCCAGAAACACTGCTACCAAGAAGCCTAGAGAGAAGCATCAACCTGGGACTTTTGTTCAGGCTGTTAAGTGCCAAAAAACAGCCATTGTAAAGGATGGATTCCCGACCATTGAACTAAACAACGAGGATGTTTACTACATACAGATAGAGATTCTTATCAGGACAAATGAGGTCCCTATAAAAAATCATTTGTGTATGCTAAAGGTTAGTGACCTCAGCTTAGCGTCTGGGGCACTGGTTCTCCTTTGTGATAAACATAAAACTGTGGAATGGATTGACAAAATTCTTCTATAGTAATAAGAATCTATTTGGTGATGAGAGACTCAGAGTTCTGGATCCCTGTGATCTTTCTAAACTGATAATAGTGGCCTTCAAGACGAATTACACTCACACCAAATATCCTTCATTTTTTCTGAAACCGCTTAATAGACCCTACCCGGAGTTGAATTCTTTAGAATGGCACGCTCTGCAAAAATCTGTACAGAAACATTCCACTAGACGGATCTTCGAGGCTAATCAGAAACCATTAAAAAGGCAAATTATGGTGCCTATACTGGTTTAGATTGGGGAACCTTCAAAATTCTCCTGAATCCAAACCAGAAGGATGCGCAGAGCATTGAAGAGTATTACAAGAAGGTGCAACTTCCTATCAAGTAAGCAAGTCCTCTCCTACTTCTAGTAAAGAAAGTGAACTACCTAACATTAAATAACTGGATTTAGATTCTAATTCTGATATAACCCTGCAACCCAGCTCTCCTCTATCTGAGAGTGAGGTAGAAAGGCTTTGCAGTAAACTCAAGTAAGTTATGTGTTCAAATCTTCCCTTTGAAGATAAAGACACATTCAATGTGCAAGTTGTTAGCCTTTCAGATTATAACAATTTGAGTAAGAAACTCATCATAGGATGTGATGCAAATGCTCACCTTAGAATGTAGGGAAGTAGTGATTGCAACAGTCTTGGTGAGGATCTTCTAGAATTCATTTTGTATTATAATCTATTTATCCTTAATAAAGGTAAAGAACCTACCTCTATTACTATAAATAAAAGATAAGTCATTGACACCAATTTATGTAACAGTAAGTGCGCGGACTTTGTTAAAGATTGGAAATTTTCTGATGAAATAAACTTATCTGACCACCACTACACTAACATTTCAGTTTTAAGTGCCAAGAGACTAGAGGTGGTAAGTAGAAATCAAAAAAGTACAAACTGGAGTTCCTACAAAAAATATCTAGATGATCAGGTCAACAAAGGTGATTTTGGTAGGTTATCTTCGGTAGCTGTTTTGTGTTGGCCATTGATCATATGCAGCATGCCTTTCTCCAAGCATACTATTATAATTGTGATGTCAGCAATACTTGCTCACAAAAGTTAGTTCCTTGGTGGTCTACACAGTTAAGTAAATTGCGAAGACAGTGTAGAAATCTCTTTAATAGAGCTAAAAAGAATGATGAGTGGCAGAAATATAAACTGGTACTTACCGCATATAATAAATCTTTCAGGAATTCTAAAAAGAATTCTTGGCAAAATTATTGTACTGACATTAAAACTGTGTCTGCTACTGCAAAACTAATTAAAATAATATCTAAAGAGAGGAACTTCTGTCTAAACACTCTTAAATTGCCGAATGGTAAATTTTCAGAATCTGGAAGAGAGACTCTGGCTGAAATGTTCAGAATTCACTTTCCAAGTCACTCCTTCAAAAGAATCATAACTTATGATAAAAAAAATGGGAAATAATGTCCTTTAACCTTTTAAATCACCTGGAATGGATGGAATCGTACCAGCTCTGCTTATTAAGGAAGTCCAGTGCATTAATCTAATTCTTTGTAAAATGTTTAGGGTATGTATAGCCTTTGACCATATACCTATTGCTTGGAGGCATACAAAAGTAATTTTTATTCCTAAAATATTGAAAGATAACAGCTACGAGGCTAAATCTTATATTCCTATCAGTTTAACATCTTTTCTTCTAAAGGCAATTAAAAAGCTGATAGACAGATATGTTAGAGAAGTTTACTTAGTGGAAAAACCACTCTCTGACTGTCAATATGCATATGAGCCTGGTAGATTCTCCGATAGTGCGATCTACTATCTATCCTTCATTTTAGAGAAGAACTTTAATGCGAAGGAACTTGCTTTAGCTATTTTCTTAGATATGGAAGGTGCCTTTAATAAGGTACTTATGGAAATCATTTTACAATCTCTTCCTAGAAAGGCAATGAATGTCACAATCTGTTTATGTATAAAAAATCTGCTCAATAAAAGGTTTGTTAGTGCCTTATTTTTAGGAAAAAAATAATGATTAAAGCCAAAACTGGTTGTCCACAGGGAGGGGTTTTTTCCCACATCATATGATGTTGTGTTGTAGATAACCTTTTAGAGGTGTTAATAAGTCAGGCATAAACACCATTGTGTATGCAGATGATTTAGTCATAAACGTCAAAGGTAAGTTTGGTGAAACAATCTCGAGCATCATATCCAACACCCTCAAACAAGTTGAGACTTGGTGTAAAAAAGACTTTTCTGTGAATCCTCAAAAAACCTCTATGGTTGCTTTCACAAAGAAAATAATCTGAATCTGAAAAAGAAAACTTTTTTGGTAGAGAATTAACTTTCTCCAAGGAAGTTAAATTCATAGGAGTATCTCTTGACATGAACTTAAGCTGGAACAAGCACTTCAACTTTTGCATTGAAAGAGCAAAAAAAGTTTTCTGGTTATGTAAAGATGCATTTGGTAGAACTTGGGTCTTAAATCTCAAAGCTATTTATTGGATTTAAACTATGATCATTTGTCTCATCATTACCTATGGCTCAGTGGTCTAGTGGCGTAATATCAAAAATGAATTCTGCCTTAGCAGTTTTATTTTTGATTTTAAAGAATTTACTAAACTTCAAAGGATGCTCTCTGTAGCTAGCTCTAGGTGTATTAGAGCTACTCCCAAATCTAAACTGAATCTTTTGCTTTGTATACATCCACCTTAAATGCGAATTGAAGCAGAAGCAATACCTAATAATTATGAAGAGTGTCGTGATAAAAATACTTACTTTCGATTTCAGAAAATTTTTTAATTTCACGAATATGCGATTGGAAATTCCATTAAAATGTTATTAAAACATATAGAACGACAGTCCAATAAAGTAAAGAGACTTAAAAATACAGGTCAGTGAAATGACTACTCTAGATTTTTGTCTTGGGGAAACTTCAATGCCGACATAACTAGTCATCCTTTTGTAAGTATGTCTATTGATTACACGATTGTTAAATATGTTTTTTAATAAGCCTTATAGTATTAAATTTCCCTCTCGAGAAGACTGGAATAATGTTGCCATCAGTGAAAACTGTATTTACTGGTATCCTGATGGCTCAAAAATAAATTCCAACTCTGAGGCTGGTATTTGTTGTGCAGGTGATGGTACGAAGTTATCATTCCCTTTGAGTAAACATACAACTGTATTCCAAGCAGAAGTTTTTGTCACTATGTGCAGTAGAATATGTTTTGACAGAAACTATTCTCGTAAAAGAATATTTATCTGTTTTGACAGTGACAGTCAAGCTGCTTTACTAGCTTTACAGAAGTCTACTTTAACTTCTGTTATTGTCTGGGAATGTTATCTCAATCTGTGCAGATTTTCTAATAATAAATCAAATTCTTTAATGTGAGTGGCTGAGTACTCCAATGTTCCTGTCAATGAATTAGCTGATGAGTTGGAAAGGACTGGATCAACAACTGACTTTTTTGGTCCTGAACCAATGCTAGGTATTTGAAAAGAATTGATCAGAAAGAGCGTTTTTGATCTCTTCAGAAAACAACAGTTTATGAAATGGCACAATGCAAATGATCAAATACAAGATTTTCTACTAAATAGTACATGCCCTAGTAAAAGGCAAAAAGAATTATTAAAGCTCAATAGAAGCAGTCTAAGGAAAGCAGTGGGATTTCTTACACCTTAGAAAACCTCTCACCATAATGGGAGTATCTGATTATCCCACTTGCAGAAGTTGTCTTTATATGGAAGAAACTTCAATGCACATCTTATGTGAATGTGAAACTGTTTCTGCACATAGATTTGAACACTTGGGTCGGCACTTAACTGAACCTTGGATGTTGCTGGAAAATCGTATAAAATGCCTGCTGAATTTTGCTTCAGCCACTGGTATCTTCAAATAGGGATTTCTGAAGGGGTATAGTACAATAGACTTAGCTTAGGTGCTAGGTTCTTTTGGAACTACCCTATATTTTGAATACACCCTTTCGATTTTAGATATTATTTACATTATTTCATAATTTTTTATTTACATTCCTATTATTTCTTCTGTGCGAGGGAATTGCGGTTAAAAAAAAGAATGAGTATTTATGTATTATCCCGTCGATCTTTCCTGCCTTTAGAGTAAGCCATAGAATTTTGTAAATTTTAATATTTATTTTTCAAACAATGAAGGAAAAGCAGAATATTTTACTTATATCTTAGCACTATATAATATACAAATAGAGGAATACTTTATTTGTATATTCTATAGTGCTATAAATCATATCATTAACAACATTTATTTTTTCGCAGATATCGTCGGCTGCATAAAACCTAAGTACCAAAAAGGAGGGATTGCAATTATCACATTTCCTTCTAATTTCTGTATTATAATAAAGATAAATATAAATGGGGGTGTAAAATGCCATGACAAAATTAATTTTACTAAATAAATTGTTTTTGATACTTTATTTCATGGTTTAGTTATAAATTAATATCTCAAGTTGTTTTATTTTCCAAAATCAAAATTAAAATTTTTGTCAGTTTAAATTAAAAGTTGCCGATAAAAATTTTTTTGCACACACGAATTGTTTTAATAAGATCTGGATGTTTCATAAATTTCTATGAAAACAATTAATGAATTAAAATATTTTTTTTATTTAATGTGTACATTATCTCTATTTTTAAATTAAAAATTCCAAATAAGATAAATTATAAGTTGTAAATATTACACATCATTACTTCAATTTAAGTGAACATTTTTTTTAACCAATGTGTTTGCTTGTAACATGTAGCCAAAAAATATGACTTTACAAGAATTGAATGAAATCATTCCCCCTAGCACAAGCCCAGTGATATCATTCCATGCGTGTATCAACAAGTCTTTTTCCAAAGACCTGAAGCTCTCGAGTTAACCCCCAAGAAGTGTCATCGATCTAAATGACTAACGAAGTGTATGAATGAGCAAAGATTTTAGAAGGAACTGCCATTGCAGAAAATTACAGTCACCTGATATGCCTTCCAATTAGTATATTTTGCAATGGAAGTGTTTAAAGAGGGTGCTCTTTCCCCTCCTTCATCAGTTATACAAATTCTCTCTTATTAAAGCGGTCCCTTCTAGTTGTCAATTTCAAACTTCTTTCCCGGAAATGGGATGTAATCGAATTTGAGGGACAATCCCATCAGCCGAATGGAGCATTTAATTGAATTGCAATGAAGCTTCATATTTGCATGACTAAATCTCAGTGTACTCATTTGGGAGGAGGGAATTTTTTAATGCTTTCCCTCTCTTCCTCTCGGTTTCTAAGAAATGCTTTTATTGTATGCCAATCCATTTAAAATATTCCTTCCATACGTTGAAGTGTTTTGGTGATTTTCTATAAATATCGGTGTCACAAGTAATAGTTGTGACATCAATGTTTACGGAGATATCGGTATTGATTAAGTAATAATTATTAAATTATAACTCAAAAAAGAATAAAAAGAGACCAATAACAATTAAGTTGTTTTAATTAATAATTAACTTATCTTTAATTAACACTTAACTAATTAACTCCCTTTGTCTTAATTACTCTTTTGAAATATAGAAGTAAAAGAAAGTTCTCATGGGGATAAATATGAAAAAACTGAAAGATTTTTATTTTGTTAAATATTACATACAAATAAAGAGAGAGGTAAAAGCTTGTTTTTATCTATTGACACAATTTTTATTCTGTTTATAGATGATTTTACAACACTGCTTTTATACTTGATAACTTGAAAGTGGAAAATCCGTACATAGAACGTTCAAGAATTGACGTCCTTCATCAATCAGATATTTCCCGATTATGATAGGACATTTTTTGATCTCTCTTCGAAACTCTTCAACATATTCTTCACTAAGCTTCAGCAAACTATCATTTAATTCTAAAGAATAAACCTTAAGTAAAAGTATTATAGTTCTATCAGTTGAAAGAGAAAATATTCAGCATATGAAGAAAAATAATAATAAATGATTGATTTAGATTTTTAACTAGACTTTTTTATAATTTTTAAACTAGACTGTTTTAAAGAAAAATTTACTTACATACAGATAAATTATTTTAATCATTAAAACACATGGTATCATAACGTTTCAAGATATTTGTACACATTTGTGAATTATTTCATAAGATGTCATGAAAGATGATTTAAACGCAATAATTAGTCACCTTATCAATTAATCAATCAGTGTGTCAATCGTGAGATCATTTGGATTGAATTTTGAATAAAAAAACTGCAATTAATACACTAAAGTAAATACTCATCCATATTAAAAAGTCAGCATTCCATGTAAACATAAATATCAATGTAATAATCTATTCGAAATAATTTTATATGAATTATTCTTACATATCATCCCTTGTTTGTTCTAACTTCCTAGTTTTAGTTGCAACTCTTTTTTAGGGATAAAAAATCACTAATTTTACTGTTCATTAAAAGAATTTGAGTTCGAAATTTACTCTTCTGTTTAAAATACAAATATAATGCCATATTGAAAAAGAACAAAACAATGAATAATAAACTTGGTAAACAAGCAAAAGCAGATTGTAAATATTTTTCTGGTGAAAAATCTTTTATTTTATTGAAATATTTGCTTATATATATCTGTGTGTGTGTGTGTAGTAAATTAATCATCATTTATAAAAATTGGAAAATTTTTATACACAGAAATTATCATTGTAAATGGAATTTATCACCTTTTTGAATATACATTTTAAATCTATTTCCTATACGAAGATAAACCAAATATGTTACATTATTTCTAATACAGTTCATCTGGTATCAGTTTTTAAACCAAGAAAATTTCCTTCAGTGCTAAAGAAAGCTATATGTGTAAGAATCCTTTTAAATTCTCCTTAATTATTATTTTTTCTTTTCTGCATTATTTTTTTGTTAGTTGATAGGGGATTTCTAAAATTCCAGTGATAAATTGATATAGTACTTTTTTAAGAAATTGAGTTATTTTTCCTTTCTTACCGTAGATGCTAACAGCTATTTCTATCTGAACTGTGTTTCGTGATCTAATAATTGCAACTGTTAACGAATCTAATGAGTACTGTATTGATATACACTTATTGCATTACGAAAAATATGGTCTGCAGTAAACATTATCTATGTATTGAATTGTTTTCAAAAAGAAAAGTGAAAATAAGCGAGGTGAGCCAATCTTTACAATTTTATTAAGCACTTATGTGTTATCGCAACCATGCCAACCTCCGGGATAATTTGCCAAATTGGCAATCTCAATGTCGCACGCATCTAATGCGCTAAATCGGCGACCATTTACTTCCTTTCAAATTTTCCCGCTTGCCACCTTTCTCAGCCTATCCGTTCGTTGAAAATGGCAAGCCCGAATTTTAAAATGCGAATCTGGGGTTTACCCATACGTAAGGAAATGTACCAATATTTATTTATTATTTTCTTTCATACCCAATGAAGTTTATTTTGGAGAATAGAATTTTTGGGAGTGCAACTTTGCATCCTGTAATCAACATGCGGGAATAAGAAGTGATAATTGGTTTGGGAGAAGCCGTATCCCGTTGTTAACAGCAGTAACAGTCATGTATTGCGACATCGTCTTGAGTCATAATTGGCAGAATTAAGATGGTGGCAAGACCAAGAAAACGATAAAAAAAATTGTTTTGATTCCATTTTAAAAATTATTTCGCGATGCTTTCCACCAAAGCATAATTGATATATGGTTAAATAAAGGTATAAGAATTATACATATAAAATTACTTAATATTTTTTCAAATATTATTTATTATTTTTTCTTTCATACTGTTTCTATCACATTGTAGAATTGGCTCGGTCTTATATAATGCCGCCAATATAGTTGCGATAATACGTAAGTACCTCTTATTATTTCTTAAGAAAACTTTCCTGCTGTAGTTATTCAATATATTTCTGGAATTTCTTCTATTCGCTTGATTTAATGAGCAGCATTAATGTTACTTGAATTATGAATCTATATGCATATCCTATACAAATATGGAAATTTTCAATGAAGGAACTACTAAAAATCCATTCGTTTTGGAGAGTATTGTAGATTAGTTCTTTTTTGGTTGGTCGCTCAATGATCTTTGAGGTCGTGTTAGCCCAGGAAGCTAAGGATGGTGTTCATCAATGGAATCGTGTGACCTGCGCAAGCCGAAGACCACCATGTTCCCGAATGGTGACCAGGGAACAAAGAATAGGTGGCAGCTAAGTTTTTATATTGAAATACCTCCAAGTTCCTTTTTTTAATCTTGATCTTAGTTTCTAAATTAGGAGTTCGGAACAATGATTGCCACAAACTAGGGAGCTCCTATAAATGTCTAAATCAAATGTACTTCTTTTAGTGTTGACAGAGGACCTAATTTGGGGTTTGGCTTATAAAATATTTAAATATATTTCCTGATGGATTGAAATACTTTTAACTGCAAACAGTTAACATTATTTAAAAACTAATATTAAATTTGATATAGTTAAAGATAAATGTTTTTGTTCATGTATTGTGTGTCAAAAAATTAGAATTATGAATTTTATAATAATCTCAAGATTAAAGCAAAATATAAATTCACATTAATTTTTTTGACAAATGTTAAGTATTATGATTTTATTTTTAAACTATATATATTCAGTATTCCATGCATATTTTGAAAATAAATTCATTAAGAAAGTACTTGTAAATGTCCAATAGTTTTCCCATTTTTCAACAACAGTTCAAATTCTTGTTGTGCAGATGATTATGTAGTCGTCACTCCATGACTGAAAACTGCGGAATAATTTTCTGCCGTGTGCATGAGCTACCGCTCTGGTACCAGTGAAAGTGTACAAGTGGCCCCACTCCTTAAGACTTTTAATTACCACACATTATGTGATAATTAAACGTCTTAAGAGCTTTCAATTACCACATAAATAATCTGAAACGAAACAATAAGGTGATTATTAGTTAAATGTTAATGAATTGAATATATATTCAGGAATTCCTAAAAACTTAATGAACTTAAAGTCATTTTAAATTCTGCAAAGTTTTGTCACGGGCCTTAACAATAGTCCTTCTGCAGTTTTTAATGTTACGGCTATGACTTTTTCATCGTGTCCAAGATGCACAGAATTAACTTAACGAAGTTTCCATTTGGTTGGTAGTAGATTGTCATTCATAATGAGAACAATGGCACCGATAATTCAACTTTCTTTTGCTGGTTTCTATTTTAATCGTTGCTGCAACTGAAGAATGTATTCCTTTTGACAAGTCCAGAAGTGCTATACGATTAATTGGGGGAGTTGTCATTTGGAAAATAAGTTCATCATTTTTATTTGGATATATTGTTCAGGTTTAGCTGTTAAGCGACCACCAGCTATAAAATGTCCTCGAGTTAATGTAGTGAAATCGTTTGGTTCGTCTTAGATAATTCATATAGGACATGAATTCAGACAAGTATTACATTGGATATGATTTCTCTGAGATACTATTTTACACATTTTATGTTGGATTCCCGAATTCCTCCAATTTGTGGAGCACTTGGTGGAATAAAATGCCATTTCACTCCATTCTCCCTTAAATAATGTCATATTTCCTTATTATGCTGATGTGATTTAAGAAGTGACGTGATTTCTGCTTTTAATTTTTGATTTCCTGCAATGAAATTACAACCACAATCACTAATAAATATGTGAGCATTTTTCTCCACGAGTGTTAAAGCGTTTGAGAACAGCGATGAATGAATTAGTTGAAAAGTCACTGATGAGTTCTAAGTGCATCACTTTTATTGTAAAGCATATGAAAAGTGCTAAACATGTCTTAAAAGTTGTAACTCTAGTATCTCTTGAAATATTTTTACTGAAAAAGGCCCACAATTTCTTATACCATAAAGTGTGAATGGTCGAGATGGATTTACTCATGAGGTTGGTAAATCTTCCATTTGTTGCGTTAATCTTTGAGTTCGGAAACTTTTGCAAATTGCACAATTCGCGATGGTTTTCCGCATAACTGATCTGGCTGAAATAATCCAGAACTGCTGT
Organism: Latrodectus elegans; assembly: GCA_030067965.1. Lineage (NCBI taxonomy): Eukaryota > Metazoa > Arthropoda > Arachnida > Araneae > Theridiidae > Latrodectus > Latrodectus elegans. The sequence continues at coordinate 97,982,139 of CM057817.1, read as the reverse complement.
CTGACACTTACTTGCATAAATTTAGCAAATGCATGTAAATGATTTAAATGAATATCTGTGAAGATTAATTTCGTTATCAAGTGCTTTTTAGGTAAAAGAATAGAATACTTTTGTGAATAAGAAATGTTCGCATGTCTTAGTCTACCACCCACCTTCAATAACCCTTCCTGTAACACTGGATTAAGAAATAAAAATTTATTTTTCTCTGATAGTGTTTTAGATTTCTGCAAGGATTCGAGTTCTGCACTGAAGTCTTCCCTTTGCGTTTCGTCTACACAAAACAGCAAAGCATATTTAAGTTCAGAAGCAGTAAGAAATCCTAAATTTCTTTTATTTGAGGGTTGTTTACAGTTTTGTATAAATCAAAAGCAATATGCAAACACTCGTTTTAACTTTGATAGAGAAGAAAATTTTTCCAAAATTTCAAAATTTTGAAATTCCTTTGTTTGAGTACACAACTTGATACTTACTACTCTTTTTTCTTCAAGTTTGATTTCTATTTTGTTGTCTTCAGTACATATGGGTTCATGAAAATGCATTCCAATTTTGCCAGAAATGGGGGTCCGTTCCACCAGAGGTGATGATTTTTAAGTTTACTCGGACTTATACAATGAGAGGCAAAATCTGCAAGGTTTTCTCAACTTGGGCTATAATGCCAAATCGTATTTGTTAAGAATTCATTAATTTGTGCAATACGATTGGCTATGAATGTTTTCCATCGATATGAGGAGGAATTCAACCAAGCGAGAACGATTGTGGAATCCCACCAACAGATTGTTTTATCGAAGGTAACAGATTGTTTTATCGTGATTTGTGGCCGAAATTAAAGCTGACATTAATTCACCTAACAAATGAGCACCGCATAGTTCTAGCCTGGGTAACGATAACGTTTTCAATTGAGCAACTTTTGATTTAAATGTAATTAAATTTACTTTAATGTCTCCATTGCTATTTATGGATCGTACATAAATTACATCTGAAAATCCATGTATCTCATATCTTACAGCATTACTGATTAAAAAGTATCTAGGAATATTTAGATTTTCTAATTCATGCACATTGCTTTTGAATTTATTTCACATGGTTTCTAAATGCGATGGTAAAGAATCATCCCAATCTATTTTTTTCTTTCCATAATGTTTGGATTGCGATTTTACCAATTATCGTTGCTGGTGAAATCCAACCCAACAGATTGAATAATGGAGATAACATAGATAAAATAGTTCGTTCAGAGTTGTATGCGTGTTTACACTTAATTGACAATTTAAATAAAAATAAATCCCTTATAGGATTCCACAATATACCTAATGTTTTAACAGTGTTATCTGATTGAGTTTGATAGTTTTTAATTTCCAATAAATCATTGCTCAATTGATGACCACTTTCTAAGTTCAAAATACTCCTTTTTTTAATTATGCATCGATTTCTAATTGCAACTTAATTTCATCTTCTATTGTATCTATAGCTGAAATAAAATCATCTACATAAAAGTCCTTCAAAACTGTTTGTGCAGCCAAAGGAAATTTTTGTCCTTCATCGTGCACTATTTGTTCAAGGCATTTGGTGGCCAGACAAGGTTCTGCAGCCGTTCTGTAAATTGCGGTAAGCAGACGATAAGTGCTTATTGATTCCTTTTGAGAGTTTCTCCAAATTATTCTTTGAAAACTTGAATCTTTCTGAGCAATGCTTACCTGCATATACATTTTAGTAATGTCTGCTTTTATTTTTCTTTACCTAAATCTTCATATAAGATCAAATACAGGATTCTGAGTAGTTGGTCCAATTAACAAATCCTCATTTAATGAAACATTATTCATAGTTTTTTTGGAAGCATCAAATACTACTCGGAATTTAAGATTTGATTAAATTTTTAAGCGATGATGAGGAATGTAATATGTAGATTCACTGTTTGTATTCATCTCTTGATCAGGAACTACACTACTTCTAATAATAATACTAAATAATCAGTCATAAGTCTAGAATAATTCTCCATTAAATTTAGTTGACGTATCAATTTACGTTCAGTTCGTTTGAAACGATTGATTACCATTTCCCTTGACTTACCAAGAGGTTTCCCATCTTGCTTAAATGGCAATTGCACAATATAACGACTGAAATTATCACTAGAATGGGTTTCTTGAAAATGACTATCACACTGAATATTTTCTTTAGACCACTTACAGACTTCTTCAATTTGTCAGAATTTTTGCATTGAAGAGTCTATATTTCTAATACAATGGTGTACGTGAACACTGCATTGTTTCGAATTTCCTGATGTAATTTTTCCAAAGACAGCCCAACCAAAAATTGTTTCATGTGTTCTTATTGTCTCATTGGGAACTTTAATACAATTACCAACAAATACATCTAAACAAAAATCTGCACCCAAAAGTATATCAATTCTACCGGAAACATTATAACTCGGATCAAACTTAAGAACAACTAAATGCGAATATACGTTTTCATTCTTACTATGCGGTTTAAATTAATTTTGACTTCACATTACCCGTTTATTTACATTAACAGACACCAACGCACCTTCAAGCAATTCCACGAACATTCTGAATTTCACATATGATCTTAAACTCCGATATTTATGTAATAGATGCCATTCCCTTAGGGAATAATTTTAAGTACTGTAATCTTTGTACGTTACTTAATGATGTATTATTACGAACAATTGATAAAAATATATCAAAAAATGGAATCCACTCAGAGAAATTACAAAAATGAGGATAAACCTAAACGCGGAAATTTAATGTTACAATTTACATTTTTTTTCATTAGTATCAGTTTCTATTACTTTTGTTTCTACTTTAAACATATGTGCGATATTTAATTGTATCGATTCTATTTTATTAACAATAATATCAAATTCCTTTTCATTTTTCGGAATGCATTTTTTATCACATGTATATATAATTTGTTCATGCACATTCATAAGTTCTGTTCATATTTCATCAACTTGAGAAGCATAAATTTTAACAGTTCTATTATTTTATAATAATACTTGCAGATATAGTTTATAAGTCTAGTGAACTTACCTTTAAGTGTTGATCTTTTTCGCAACAGGTAATCCATTTCCTTTGATTATGACTGAAAATTTCTTATTATCTGAACGGCACAATTTCCCGGGTGTCATTTCATCAGATTTTTTTGTTTCGTTAAATGTTTAACGATATTAATTTAATGATTAATGTTTCATTTTTATATAATTTTATAGGGATTTTAACAAAAACAATGAAATTAATTTTAACAAATGGAGAGCTATTTGTTGCTCCCACACTGGCTAAAGAACGAGATCTTTCTTCCGCCTTGCCTATGAATTACTTCTCTGGTATCAGAGAAAGTGTACACGTGACGACACGCCATAGACATTTTTAACGGATTGTAACATTCAACTGATAAAACTTAAGAAATATTAGCAAACAAAAATTATGTTTTGAATGCTTTCACATTGAACATAATTTGAGGTTTTTATTTTGAGTATTTGATTAACGAAAATTCGAAAATGTATTTACCATTACGTTTAGTTAGTATTAATATTTTTCAAATTATTTCATGGGTATGAATACTTGAGATACATTTTTACAAAAATTGAGCAGGAACTATTTTCACTTATTTTGAGAATGCAGTTTAGAAATAAGAAAGGATATTTCATAGTACTAAGAACTAATCTCATTCTGGCTTATTTTATATTTAAGAATGTTAATTGTGGAATAAAACACCTCCTTATAATATACATATATACAAAGTGTAACACGCCGAGCTGCCAGCCGAATAGTCAGCGCTCTTGCATTCGGTTCAACAGTACTTGGGTTCGAATCTCACCTTGGGCAGGCATGTTTGTAGTGGTTCGGAATCCACTTTAAATCGTAGGTCCTGGTTTAATTAGCCCTCGTGGGCAAAAAATGACCATTGAGCAATAAACAAACCAAAGTGTAACACCTTGAAGGATGTATGCAAATCACGTAAAATCAGGCATATGTAGCAAAGAGATACGCAAATCATGAGCACAGCAGCACGTACATACATTATGGTGCCACCAGGAAGAATTATATTTAGCATTATAAGCCTCTCCATGGAGCGTCAAGGCATTATTTTCAAAATATCGTCTATTTACAACATTTTTCTCAGATTCCGGATCCTTCACATTATTTATCGTTTTGCCTTTCGCATCAAAATTTCCTTGAGGTGTGTGCAGTAAACTTTTGCTTTGTAACTGATCAATCACAGTATCTACATAATCCCTAGTTGCAGAATCGGTCTGCTCAACTGGATTTAAAAGATTGATAATTCTTTTTCCTTTTGTATCATATTGTTGATAATTTTCTGAAAGAACTAAACTTTTGTTCCACAAATCTCCAATGGATGTCCTCAGATTCTTCCTACATTTGTCTACGTACAATTTTGTAGTTACATCATTATTTTCCACAGGTTCTCCAGCATTCCTTAATATCTTTTCTTCCGTATCATAATTACCATCATGTGTCAGTTTAAACCCTATCCTGGAATACCAGGTGGTCCTTCTTTAAGTTCCTCCTCAAAAATGGATAATAAGCTGTCATTTCTTCATTTTAACATGAATAATTCCAATAGTCTTTCGACTATTAAAATAAAAATTCAGTACCATTTATAGCTTTAATGTTTTTATCATGGTAATATCTTGATTCTTTATGTTTAAATAGCCTTTCTTGCGTTCTCGTAAGATGAAATAGAAGACATAATTCTTGGTGGTGTTGTTTCTCAATCTCCAGTTGAACTCTATAGTCAGGTTATTCGTGTCTGTATAATTTTCATAATGAGCTAGGTTAAAGCAAATGATTGGATATAATTTACCGAAATTGGAATAATTGACCATGCACCCTGTTTCTGGTGTAATGGTGGTGAGTCCAGGTTCCAAAAGAGCTGTGTATAGCCGATTATAATCACCTTTCTCAAAATCCATCGTGTAACTAACAGTTGGAACCCTTACATTATTAACCATCAGCCAACATTCCATCACATATGGGTTGTCGAATAACATGTTGTTCTGCTTTGCATTTTCATATCTTTTAGTATATTGTGGTATGACGTACAAGGACAATGCTTCGTCTGAAGTAGCATTTATGAAGTAAGACCCACTTGAATTCTTTAAGAAAATATTCGACTTTAGAATGCTATGTTGGTTCCAGTTTATTTCCACAGGCTTATCTGATAATCATAACTCATTAAATTTTGCAGCTACTGAATTCTTAAATCTAACATAAGGAAGCCAAAGTGATAAATCTTCCACAACAACTATGTAGTCCTTATTTTGCTCATCTGTATACAGCATGTTCTGACTATGATTTATCTGAAACTCAAACTTGACTTGGAACCCTGTTATGACCTTTTTGTATTCATTGAAGAACTCAAATACGTATTTTAACGGGATCCATATAGTGACAGTTTTGCTATTTTGAGTAAGTTTGCATCTCTCCTTGAATCCTTGATTATACTCGTCTTTAGATCCTAATTTTTCGAAAAATTCAGTTATCTTAGTTGCATCTACCAAAGTCCCATCATATTTCAAGGGTTTTCTGCCTGCTGTGTCTGACGTATCTACGTAGAAAAGAATATTCGTAGCTTCCGAAGTAGAATAGTCAGGAGTGAAATGAGTTAGACCTAACACATGTAGCATGAGAGCAAAATAATTAATGTTGGTTTCGATTTCAGTGTTGCTTTATGTAAATCTGTTGGCTTCTATTAAACTACCTCCATTCACAAGAGCTGCATTATCATTTGCTATTGCCGTTTCTTTACTGTTAACAATGTTCAGCTTTTGTTGTAAATATCCATTAGATTATAAGATATTCGAGTTGTGTCTTGTATAAAGAAATGGTAAGTGGCATTCTCAGTAGAACTATCGCTATTTTCATGCCTCACTTCTCTATACTCGAGACTTTCGATGTCATCATCGTAATAATAATCGGTGTTGTTTAAATCAAATACTTCATTTATTTATTAAAAGAACAATTTTTTGTTACTCTTCTTAGTTAGTTACTATAGATGCAAAACACTTCGTAATTCAATAGCTCTACTGCTATTAAATCAAAATCCACATAAACTTAAGTCCAGCTCCATGTTTTTTCTTCTTTGAAAATATATCGTTCAATTTATCACGGACAAACTGTTTGGCCTTACCTTCTAATCCAGAGTGATCCTGTAAAAAAGTAAGGGCATCTGAAAAGAACCCTCTTCCTTGTATCTTCTTAATCTTCCTTTGAGATTAAGAAGATATAATTGTTTATTTATTTAGAGGCAATAAAATTGTATTGTACTTCTTGCTTACTGAGGGGAATTAAATCACCACTATGGTTCGTTATTCTCATTCTGATTCTGTGAACACTCTCCATCCAAACAGGAAAGAATAGAGGTTTTTCAAATTATTTTGTGATTTGACTGCCTGGACGATTAACATTCGTAAAGGAATAGATTACGTTTGAAGAGTGAAAGCCGTTAATGTAGGCTCCCTCTATGGCATCGCAATGTATATAAATGTTATCATTCCCACCGGATAAGTCGGCAATGTACTTTTCTATTTGTTCAGACTCTTCATATATATCAGGTTCAAAACCTAACAGTTTATGCAGGTTTTTGCATTTTTTTTAAATCGATCTAATATTTATCTTTTAACTTGATGGCTATTCTTTGTCGTTCCTCGACTATACCAAATAGAATTAGTGGATCGTTCCCGAAAAATTTCAGCATGTAACGGTTCAACCCTTTAAAAGTATAATTTCCGTCCGGGAGCGATAGATCTAACCACTGATGTCCATCATAGTATGAAAATGTCTCGTCCTTTATATTGACCCAAGAAACGTACATTTAAAAGGACTGAAGAGCGATCTGCTTTAACCTAAATGGTCTGAAATATTCAATTGTAAAGTCTTCTGACTTTCCAGAGCTTTTCGAATCCAATATTAATAACACCATTTATTTATGGAAAACATTTTTTTCTTTATAGTCACAAGGTTCTTGGGTAAAGTAATAACAAGACATCTTCAACAGATTTACCTTTGTTTCTTTCATTAATATACTTCATGCAAAAGTCACAACATTTGACGGAGGATGGGTGTTGTAAAAAGATTGAGTTATACCCTATTTTTTCCCACAACTTTGTAGATATTTCTTGATACTCGTAGGAATTTTGTAAACATGTTCTCCAACCGGATCAAAGTACTCGACGAAATTGTTATTAGGATCGTTATAGTAACATACTCGGAGTGTACCAGGTCCCGTAGCTATGTCCAAATTAATAATACCGTTCTTAAATCATTTCATCCTTTTAGGTAACAGATCCGAAGTGAAGACACCCCTAAATCCTTTTTCTTGTTTCATATTGTCTTCAATTACTCCGTTGGATTTTCCCAGTTTTGATAGACTCCCTTTCCACGGGGCTTTTTTTGAGCACAACCAGATCCTGAAATTTTATCCAAAGCTTTCTTTGCTCCCCATCCAGCTGCCCCACTTGCGGCACTTAAAGCCAGTGCTTTAGCTCCGGCAATTAATGCAGGTAAAAAGGATCTAGAAAGGCTAGAAAACCACGTGTTTTCTTGAGCTGCGTCTTGCCAATAGTAATTCTCTTTCCCTTCCCGATTTGAGCTATTTGTGTTTGAGTTAAGTACATGTCATAGTTAGATGGTTTTGTCCTATCTATTTGTAGGGAAACTTTTCCTTTCTAGTATGCAGATTTTAATTTAGCAATCTGTTGATTGCTTAGATGTATTTTGGTTTTTACGTAGTTACTCATTTATTTAATAAGAAATTTTTACAGTATTCTTTTACTTGCTCGTTGTTTAGAGTTCCTTATCTCAATAATGCATCCAGTAAATCAACGATTTGAGTATGTAACTTTTTACTCTTGGATCCATTGCCTACTTTATCGGTGAATTGAGCCAAAATTTCCAGTTTATCTTCCACCCCTTTACCCAGGTATATTTCCTTTCTTTGAAGGTCCCTCAGTAGCTCTCGATAATCCTGTAATGTAATCATATGTTCCCTTAAATAATCAGCTTTAGATAATAGTCTATCTTCTCTTTCCTCATCTTTTTTGGTCATTCGAGCAATCTGACTCATAACGTTTCTTTTAGACGAGCAAATTTTAAGTAAGTACTCTTTATTCTATTGATAACTTCTTGCAGAGCATCCTTGGATTCATTCTACAACTTTGAGGGTCTTGGAAAATTATTTTTCTCTAAAAACTCTACATCCAAATCTTTATCAAAATAGAAGATATTGGGATTCCTGGAGGCGGTTCAATCGCAAGAGGAATCTTATCAACAGCATCTTTTATAGCTTTAAAATGTTCTTTTCTAGTAACATCTTGTTGTTGAATTTTCTCGGTTACAGGCTGGTGAAATGCAGACAATGGTTTCTGCAAACCTAATTTTTGTAATTTCTAATCTCCGCCTGAATCTTAAACATTTTCAGGTCATTATTGACTTCTTCTCTTAGCTTCTTATTTCGCTCTTTTTGTACAGCTTTCATTTATTAATATGTAAATTATTTTTTACTGGAAGCAAATTTTTTTCAACATTAAATAAAGATGATTCCAATTGAAGATTATACAGAACCAGAAGAATTAGCCGATGCAAATCAGATTTATTTATTACCAAAGCACCCTTTCAGACTTCTGCTCGCTGGAGCTTCAGGTACTGGTAAAACGAATTTATTGGGGAATTTTATTTATGATTATCTCGAGTTTGATAACTTGTTCATTTGCGCCTAAAACATGTTTGAACCCAAGTACACTAAACTGAGAAAAAAGTACACTATGTTTGATGGTGTGGATATTAAAGATATATTAGCAAAGTATCCCAAAAAGAAGAAGAAAATTTTGCTCGATTTATTTGAAAAATACGGCAAGAAAGAAACCTTATTCTCCTCTGATACAAAAGACTTTATAACAGTGGACGATCTGGACCCCTCTTGTAAAATTGTTGTCTTCGATGACTGCGTGACAGATAAAGACCAGAAGAGTATAGAAGATTTCTTCATGAGAGGTAGGAAGAAGAATGCCTCAATCATTTACCTCTCTCAGTCCTGTTACAGAACGCCTATTGTTATCAGGAGAAACTGTAACTACTTAATATTTTTTAACCTCCAGCAAAGGGAGATTCAGCAGATCATAAGGGAGACAGATGGTAATCTAACGAAAGAAGAGTTCAATCAATTGTACATAAAGTGCATGCAACAGCCATATGATTTTTTGTGCTTGATTTAGTGAAGCCTGCTTTGAGATATCGGAAAAAATATTTCACCCCTATAAATAAAGATGGTAGAATACTTGCGGAAGAAAATTTACGTGTATAGAAAGAGCTACCACCATTATCATAAGATAAAGATTTCGCTATCCTTTACAAAGTTACTCTGCAGTTCATTGTGTTTATCCGCTATTGCGATGGTACCCTGAACCGCTCTAAGCTTGAGTGCTGATATAGTGGAAGTTATCAAAAATTCTATGAATATTGTGGAAAGGAAAGAAAAGTACAAGCAACCATACAAGTTTTATAAACAACTGTTGAATTCTTTCAAATCAAATGCATTAACAGAAGAAGAGGTGAACAGTAGAGAGGATGATTTTATCAACAATTCAGTCTACTTAACCAGAGAAAAATACATGAAACAAACCCAGCTGAACGGCTATGAATATCTGAGTAAATAATTTTTTACATACAAATAAGTGAAGAAGGAAAAGGATTTATTAACTCTGCAATTAATAATTTACCATTTTAAATGCATCTGAGTGGTAACCAATTTACAAGCCCATGAATTCAATTGCTCAAAGGTAAAACTAGATTAAACCCTCATTTGACATGCAAAGAATGGAGTAAGCCCATTAATAGAGTCGTTGAAGCTGCTTATAAACATAATGTGTGTTACCTAAAAAACAAAGGTACCGAAACAAGAAACAAGGTGTGTGACTCAAACATGACAAAGGAACTAGAAGATATTCCCAATCCAACTCTCCGTGAAAGGTTAGATAGAGCTGTTGTGAAGCCAATTATCTAAGCAAAGAATACATTTGGAATGGGCTCAAAAATATACTGCCTAAAATGTAAAACCCACACTGAGACTAAAGACGTACAGCACGCTACCTCTAAAAAAGGCAGACCTATGATGAAAGGGATCTGCATTGTTTATGGTTCTAAAAAGAGTCATTTTTTACCGCTAAAGGGGTATCTGAGAACCCCAAAAAAGCTTATTACGATCCAGGGACTGGATATTGCGGTATATACGAACTCAGTAGAAAAACAGGTTTAAGTCGAAAAAATGTCTCAGATTTCTTACATCAACAAGATGTTTACACAAAACATAAACCACTGATGAGTAAGTTTAAAAGAAGGAGAAGTTATGTGTCACACATTGATGATCAATGGCAAGCAGATTTGTTATTTTTAAAACCATTTTCAAAATCGAATGATGGCTACAACTAATTGTTAACAGTCATAGACATTTTCAGCAAATGTGGTTGGGCTGTACCTATTCGTAGAAAAACGGGAGAAGAATTGACTAAGGCATTTAAGAATATATTTAAAGCAAGAATTCCTCTTAAAATCCAGACTGACAAGGGGACAGAGTTCATTGACAAAGATACACAACTTCTGTTTAAAGGGAACAATATCCACTGGTTCACTACTGAAAACGTTGAAATCAAATGCTCCGTGGTGGAACGATTCAACAAAACTCTAAACGGTAAAATTCGGAAATATTTAGCGGCGAACAATACCAATAGATATATAGTTGTATTGGATCAGTTCGGAAAAAATTATACCAACTCTTATCACAGATGTATAAAGATGACGCCGGTTGAGGCCAGTCTAGAAGAAAACAGTAGTGAAGTCTACTGCAATTTGTTTAAAGAAAGGGTCATACATAAGCCCAAATACCAAGTAGGAGATAGAGTCAGAATATATCAATATATAAAACGACTTTTGGAAGAGGTTATCAGGCAACCTTT